>OY763894.1:6754795-7221299 GCA_963667165.1 Barbarea vulgaris | reverse complement strand
AAACCCTAGAAAATTTACGAATCAAATCGATCAAGTTGTGATCAAAATTTTGGTAGTAGAGAGAAAATTAAAAATTGGGGATTTTTTTTTGGTGAATGTGAAGTAATAATGGAGAGAACAGAGAACAAAAGTTACAATCTTTTAAAAGTGGATTTGGTTTATAAGCTTCGGATCTTATTAAATGTGGGAAGAACAGAACTAGTTACAAGGAGAAGAAAGAGAAGACTGTCGCGTCAGCTTGACGTCAATAGTTTAGTTACCATTTTACCCCTGATGTGGATTGAATTTACAAAATTACTTTAATGTTCTCTCTCGGTTAAAAACCGGTTCTGATTTAGACCGCGTCGTATTAGACTGTATTGTCCATTTGTTTTGTTTTTTTGTGTGTTCAACTGTCCATTTGTTCTAAATTCAACTTTGAAGTTGTAGATAACATTAGACTTCCGAAAGAGTTTTATTCCCGAATAAACATTATATTTTGGATAAAGTGTTAATTTATTGAAATAATAGAAGAACTTTAAAAACAAACAAAAAACCGGTTAAATCGTTAAGTGAAAGCTTTTTCCATTGAATAAAGGGTTTTCTGAATATGGCTAGGCAAGAAACATCGAACTTTTTGTGGGAAAGAACATTTGAGGAAGAAAGTTAGTGAGGGCACATGCGTAAAAAATATTTCCAATTAGCACCTAATTAAGTGTGTGTTTAGTGGAGAAAAATAATAAGAATAGTGTCTAGTTTAGGCCCTGTCTGAGTCTGGTGAGAAGTTTCAGCTTCATGGCACATATAAATACACATTTTGAATCTAATAAGCAAAGAAAAATGTTATTCAGTCTTACCTACAACAAAATGAATCTAACACATTTTGACTATCATTATGCCAAACAAACTCACACATCCATCGAGCAAATGCTTTAAAAAGAGAAAGTGGCCACAATCATATATATCTTCCTAAATCAAAATCAGATAACATGAGCACTTAGTTACCAAACATTTTTCCCAGATAAAATTATACACAAGCGCATGGAGTTTACAAAGCCACAACGCGAATCATGTTATAGTAGTAGTAGTAGTATCTAGAAAAGCAGAGGCATACAGTTTTCAATAAGACATTGAGATTTGGTAAGATGGTCAAATATATTATCGAAAATTAAGATAAATCTATTCTCTGTTTCATGTACAACACCAAAATTTTCAAATTTGATAGCTCTAATTTGATCAAATCTGTTTACAAAAGAAAAAGAAAAAAAAACAAAACAAAATTGTTTACAAAAGTATTCTATAGAAATAAATGAATACGATTTATTAATTCAATTTTGGTACCAAACCAAAAAAATTGAGGTACGGAAGTAGGGACCAATCCAAGAAGTCCAAATAATCCTAACTTAACTTATTCTTTATATATTTAAAATTAAAAGACTAAACGCTAAAACTCCAAAGTGGCACGTCAGCATCATCTACCTCTAAGTCGTTATTATTCCAGCAAAATTCCGGCGGCGGCAAGAGCATCCCCTCCGCCATATTCTCCAAAAACTGCGGCATCCCAAAAACAGTCTCGTCATCCATATAAAACAAACCACTCTGATCCTCCACCGTCGTCGTCGTCTCCCTAACCACCTCCTCCTCCACCTCCACCGCAGTTTTCGATCCCTCCGCCGTAGTCCCATTCGTCGTCTCATTCTGAAACATCACAGCAGCTTCAGCCGCGGCTTTCTGAATCTCTTTAGGACAAGTAGAGTCAGGAATACGAAGCCGCCACGCAGAATCAGCGAAATTAAGACAAGCAGAGCGACCACGAAGAGCCAGAGCAGCAACATCATGAGCACGAGCAGCCATTTCAACAGTCGGAAAAGTTCCTAACCAAATCCTAGATTTCTTATTAGGCTCTCTTACTTCACAAACCCATTTACCAGAGTTTCTCTGACGAACTCCTCTATAAATCGGATGACGTGTCTCACGAAACTTCTTCCTCCCTGCTCTTTTCTTCGGACAACTCGAAGCTAGCTTCGGTGAACACTCACTACCTTCTGAAACTGGAGACCTATGATCGGAGGTTGTGAGGAACGAGTCTGAGAAAGTTGAGTAAAAAGGATTCATTTTTTGATCTTTTTATTTGGATAAGATGTTTAATTTCTCTTTCTTTCTTTTTTTTCAGGTGTTGGAAACTTTTAAGATATTTTTTTAATTACAGAAAGACAAGTTGTGTGTGTTTTTTTATATAAGGTGTAAAAAGAACACGGAAGATCTGGTAATGACAACTGTCCCACGTCTTGTGACTGACACGTGTCCTTTTTATTACTTAGTCTGAGTGTGTTGTGTACTGTTGTCTTCTGTGTATTTGATATTTTGATGGTTCAGTATTAAATTTATTTATTTAAATTAAGTTGTGTTCGGGGAAAGGGGACGATTTAGAAAACGACAAAATAAACTTCACTTTAATGGAAAAAGGGCAAGGGTGAGGATGACGTCACCTGGACACGGTTTTGACAGTTTGATTGTAACTGGTTTCTTTGGCTCCGAGAGGCGAGCCACGTTGAAGGGACGGTGCGTCCGCTGTCTAGCCACGGTTTGGGGTTTTGATTTTTCACTATGACCCACGCGCTTTTTAATGTGGGCCCCTTTTGTACATTACTTTTGGAAATGTTTTTGGATTCTATTGGGAAACATATACTTATTGTTTTAGTATATTTTTGGAAATCCTTTGGATTCTGTGGACTTCTTCTTTATTAGTTGAGTCAAACTATTATCAACTAAGCAAAGTATGTGTACGTGTCCATGGATGGTTGTATTTCGTTTCATTTTCTACCCAAATACGTTAAACTAACCGTTTTTTTTTTTTTTTTTCTGGAAACTATTATGTAGAAAAACTTATAGACACACATACTCATCAGTGACGTCAAAAAAAAAAAAAAAAAAAAAGAAGAAGAGACACTCATCAGTTGTTCAGTTTGGTTTGGTTGGATTTTTTCAAAATTAGAGTTCTTTTTTTATTTTGTGTAAATAATTGGTTTGATTTTGTTTTTTCTAATTTTTCTTTTTCTTTTGAAAAACTTTTTGGAGTACCTTGCTTGGGATTTACTTATCTCTTGTTTTTAACTGTAATTCCTTTAGTTTCCATGTTTTCAATTTACCAGAAAAAAAAAAGAAAAAAAGACACATTCTTTGTCGATTTTCTTACCAAACATTTAGGATACAAGAGCCGCTAACTACAAAAAAAACAAAGCTTTGCAATGTTCTGGTATCACGCTTCAGAGGTAAAATCACCTTCTAGATGTTTTGATTTCATTATTTTGTTATACTCCTTCTGTTTCAATATATAAGATGTTTTAAAGATTTTTTCTTGTTTCTAGATAAAAAATTAAATGCATATATTTTTTATGGTTATTTATATTATGCATCATTAGTCAAATTATTTATAATTATATATTTAATTATTACTATTTTATTATAGAAAAGACAAAAGTAAAAAACATTAGTTAGCTTCTTAAACTTTGTGCTTTTAACCAAAACATCTTAGAACATGTTCATCAAGGGTTTTTTATGTAGAGACTTTGTGGGTTTCTTAAACTTAAAATAAATAATACTTTGTTTTATAATTTATTATTTAATTAAAATTTTATTTGTCAAAATATTTAAACTACTTAGAAAGTGACAAGTGTACAATCTATTTTTTTAGAGTCTCTTAAATGAGAGACTTTCATCCTCTTTTTTTTTTTTCTATCTTCTCTCTCCTTCTTTTTCAATTATTTATTTAATTTTATTTGAGGGTCTCTAAATCTAGAGACCTTGATGAACATACTCTTATATTCTGCAACAAACAAAGTATCTCTTTATGTTTTGATATGATACAAACCCAAATCGAGACAAACAACTAGTTTTCAGAAAACAACTCATGTCACAATGGCTTTACCCACACGAACGCACAACAATCTTGGCTTATGCAAAGATTGATTCTACTCTCATTTTTTCAGAATACATTGTGCTTCAACCAATAAGAGCTCTCCTTTCAACTCAAATTTCCGGTTTATTTCGTAAACCCGATTAACATTCAGAAAACACAACTCAAAAACAGAGCTCATCATCATCATCATCATCATCATCATCATCACTATCACTCAACACAAAGTCTCCTTCATTCTCCACCCATTCATCTTCCGCAAACGCCGACACATTAAACCTCCCAAACCCATCACTCTCCACCGTCACTTCCACCGTCTCATCCTCATCATACCCCAACGAAAACAACCCATCTCCACCACCAAAACCCACCACACTCTCTTCCTCAAACCTCATTCTCTTCCCCGGAACCAAATCTTTCTCCCCAATCTCACCATTCTCAACACCAATCCAAGGAACCCACAAATCAGCATGCCGTCCCAAAGCTCTATCCCTATCACTAACCACAACCGTCCCAAGATCAGCTTCCCTAGCTTTCCTCAACATATCCGCAAAATCCTTATCGTCCGATACCAAAACCAACCAATCAATGCCACTTGTCATCGAATGTTGTATCTGTCTCTTCACAGCCCAGTCCGCCGCCTGTGGCTTATCCTCCACCGTCTTCACATGAACCCCAGCTCGCCGGAGCTCCGCTTCAAGCCCGTATCCAACTTTAGGAGTCAACAACTTCCTCGCCGCTTCGTTATACTTCTCGTTCCCTGAGACGTAACGTTCTTTAAACTTCTGACGTTTCTTACCTTTCAAAGATCTCATTCGATTCACTTTCTTCTGCCTCTCTCTCTCGTGAAGCTGCTTGAAATGTTTCTTCAAATCAAGATTGGTTTTACACTTCCGGCCACATACACCGCATATGTACGGATCAATCGGAGCCACTTCTCCTTTCCTCTCCATGAAATCAAGATTCCGTCTTTCTCGTCTCTCTTCAACGACCCAATGAGGTAAATGAATAAAAGCATGACGATTTGCGTAAGCGGAGATCTCAACGACCCTGCCGAGTTTCTCAGCGACTCGTCTGAGAGCTGTTGCGGCTTCGTACGGTGGGCCTCTCGGTGGTTTGTTGTCTAAGTCCCACAAGACTACAACTTTCTTCTCCTTTGGTGTAAAGATGCCTTCTTTGTTTCTAACCATATCGATTTCTGATGAAGATGCTGATTTCAGACATGATTTGGTTTGATATCGATGACGAAATGGGAAGCTGGTGAAATTAGGGTTTTTGAATTTGGAATTGGGGAAAGGAAAGAAGTGAGATTTGTGGAGAAGAAAGGGTTTTGGATAAAGGGTTTCAATTGAATTACAGAACAAACTCATTTGAAGCTTTCGATTTGTGATGTTTGGGGATTTATATGAATTAGCTATGGAATTGGGAGAGATTCGTTAGATCTCGGTGACGTGAATCAGAGATGGTCTCTGTGGGGAAGTTTGAGTGAGGATTGTAGTTATGTAGCATGTCCGGCGAAGAAGACGACGGCTGTGCGGATGGATATGATGGGCTAACAAAAAAAGTTTTATCCTTTGGTGTTATTGTTTGAGAGCCTCTAATACGAGTAGAAGGTCTTGTAGAGAAGTTTTATATTCATAGGACCGACTAATCTCGGGGTCCGGAGAAGCTATTTGAATGCTCCAGTGGCCAAGTGGAAATAAATAGAGAGTTTCACACAACTCCTCCTCAAGTGAAACCATTAGAGCACCACCACTTGGTTCATTACTCAAAAAAATTTAACATAGAATTATTCTTGGTTGTAACTAGTAACTAGAGTCCCTAGAGAGTGTGTGGTTTAGTTGCTGGTTCTTATATCCAAGATTTCTAGTAAATTGGTTTTACAACTTGGTGTCAAGTCTTGATATTGTGTTGTAGACATTTTCGCTTTTATATTTTAGAGTTGGTATATGAAGCGAGTTAAAACTGAATAACAATTTCTGAGGAAGAAAATAAAGTTAAAATAGACCAAACCACAGTTTTTTTACAGTAACAAAAATGTATACTTATTTGTTATTATCGGAGCTGCGTCACATTTTTTCGCGGTTGTTCCACACAACTCATAGCAATCAATGAACATGTGTAGATTTCAGCAAAATATGGCCTAAAGTCCCTCAGGGTAAAACACAAAAGGATATGTAGTGCCTAAGCCTAAGACATAAATGATAAACAATAGATCTAAACCAATACAAGTTGATATAGGATTGTGAATCTGCTAAAGATGCAAACACATTGCATAAAAATTTACCACCAATGTGAAGAAGAACATTTTGAATATGATGGACCTTCAATTTGTGATCATACTTATGGATGAAAAAAAAGAGTTTTTAGTGCTAAATTATGCTTCATAAAAAATTAAGCATAAATTCTCAATAAGAAATATAAAGACACGAAACTGACTAAAAAATTTGAGGTATGTTTCTCCAAATTTTGATGTCACATTGTCATATGTGTAGCACTTGGCACATATAACATAGAATTTGGAAAAGTTGTTGGTATCTTCCAAGCTCATGAGATGAATTTGAACTCCAAAAATTTAGTAAATTCTCGAGTCTATTTCTTAAATGCCACAAACTGAAAAAAATTAATATGATGTGTCATAAATTAATATGAGTGCCATATAAAAAATTGTAAAATAAAATAAAAAATAGAATGTTGCATAAGAGAAAACTTTTTCTCAATCTCTAACATTTGAGCCATTGATTCGAATCCGAAAGGTGTGAATCTAGTAGAATCCAGAGAAACTCCATATATGTTCTCTCTTTTTTTTTTCCCCCGGCCAAGTCTGAGATAATACATGTTCATTATTTTCTCTGTAGTATTCGTTGGATATTCAGAAATGATAAAGACTGGTCTGATGGTTACGTTTTAAAACTTTTTCTCGTTTGCAATCATAGTACCCTAACTTATTTTTCTTATATTTAAGCTTGCGGTTGATAAATCCTTTCCAGATTTAAAGATATATAAAAAAAAAAGAAAAGAAAATGATGTGTGTGTTTTTTTTCTTGATAAAGAAATGGATATGTCTCCACAAACAATTTATGTAGCTTCTAGATTCTTCTATATAGGTTTCTTAAAAAGATTTTTCTCAATCTAGAAGCAGCATAAACACAGTTGACAAAAAAAAAAAAAAAAAAAGCAGTATAAACAATATATCTTCAATCTGTGTTTATATTTTCCTCATATAAAACCAATATTTCATATAGATAAATGGAAAAAGAAAAAGAAAATTCATAAAGCGATACAACGTGCAACATATTATTTCAAAAATATTAATAGATCGTATAAATAACCTATTTGATTTCCCATTACAGTGAACCGAAAAGAAAAAAATAGAAAAATATCATTCGACCGGAACCAAAAAAAAAAAAAAAAGACACCTTCAATGGATTCATTCATTTATAACTCCAAAGATTATCTCCGTCATGATTCTCCGGCGAATCATCCTCCACCGTCGGATTTGTCAATCTCGGTGGACTCATCAACATTCCTTCAGCCATCTCCGTTAACAAACTCGGCATATTCAACATCGCTTCTTCATCCATAAACTCCAACGAAGACGATCCTTCTTCTCCTTCTTCTTCTTCTTTTTCTTTTTCTTCCTTCTTTCCGGGTTGACCCGGGTCCAACACCACCTCAACTCCACCCGGATCCGGTTGCTTCATCTCCGCAGCTCTACTAGCAGCCGCTCTTATATCCGCAGCAGAGTTTGAAACCGGACTCACATAAGTCAAAGCCAAACCAGGAAAGTTCAAAACGGCGTCGGACCCTTTTAAGGCTAACGCCGCCACGTCATAAGCTGCGGCAGCCATCTCCGGTACCGGATAAGTCCCGAGCCAGATTCTTGTCGTTTTACGTGGCTCTCTAATCTCCGATACCCATTTTCCGTTTCGTAACCTAATCCCCCTGAAAGTAGAATGCTTGCCGGATAATCCTGTCGCCGTTCTTCTCGCCGGTGATCCACCGGAAGGTCTTGGTGAAGGTGAAGAAGATGAGCCTGGAGATGATTGAGGAGACTGATCTGATGGTTTAGAAGGTAATGCGATTGAGTCTACACGAAACGTCGTCGTTTTTTGATTCCCGGTGGTCGGAGAATTATTATTATTCGACATAATAAGCTTAAATTTTTTTGTGTGATAAATAAAAAAATAAAATAAAATGTGTTTGTGTTTTGATTTTGTATCAAAGTGTGTTTTGTTATATATATACATATGTCTTTGGAGGAAAGAGATTATTAAAAGCGTGGGAACTTCGTGAGATCGTCCGTTTTTTTTTTTTTTTTGATGTTAGCTGTTACACATGAATGAATACATTTAGATTTATATTTGTTAATGATCGTATAAAGGGAAATTGCAATTTTCCTCTTACCTCATTCCTCGTTTTATTGTATTTTAAAACATGTCAACTAGGATTTGTTAATGAAAAGTAGATTTGTGAACCCCATGTAGAGACAGCCACTTAAGATGACCAAATCGCCAACTACACACTTCTTGATTCGATTATTACCACTTTAGTTTAGTTAATGTTACTATAACAAATAGTATTAAAACGGGTATTTTAAATTTGGTATAGAGCTTGCCTTCTTCTATTGGTTTGAAATAATAAGTGGCTTGACTTATGGATAATCTATTTAGCCAGATGAAAAAAAAGGTTACAACTTACAACTTACTCAAGTATATATAGTTTAAGGCTGTAGACTTATTAGGGTTTATTATAGTGAACAAGTAGAGAGAATCGATGGGACAAAAGACATCTTTTACATGGTTCAAATGACCAAAATACTTGCAATATATATTACGGCTTCTCTTAAAGTTGGCTGCTTGCTGAAAGAACAAAAGGTAAAAGTAATAGAGAGAAAAAATTGTAAAATAAGATGAACTAACAAAACAAGGAGGACAAAATTGATGAAAATAACTTAAATTTTAACTAAGATTTTTAATACTCAAATTTTAATTAATGATTTAATGTCAATAAAACTAATTCTTAAGATTCTCTTAAAAAGATTGTTTGAAGTTATATATATTTTTGTCTTCGTTTTTGTGCGTTCATAGTATTTTTTGTTCACAAAAAAAAAAACAGTAGAGTAATATATTGCGAATAATGATGTGGCGATTTCTAACAGGAGCAACCACATGTCAGTATTCAAAGTCTTAAAAATAAAAAACGTTCATTGAACAAATAAAAATGTATATGACCTTCTAAATTAAATGTATATTTAAATCGAGTATTAAAGAATTAGGAAGACATTGAACAAATCATAACTTTTCGTTGTTTTATGAAAGTGGATACCTTTCGTATCAACTCCACTTAATGAATGAGTTGTACCAAAAAAGGTCCTTCTTTCCGCTTTTGCCAACGATTTTTTAAATAACACCAAAGAGTAAGGCTACGAATTGAACACGTACGTTGCGCGATTTCATTCTATATATATAAAAAAATATATATAATTATTAATTCTCTTAATACAGAAAATTAATAGGGGACCAAAAAAAGCAAAAAAAAAAGAGAGATAAAAGTCAAGATAATAATGTGTAATGGTGAGCACTTAAGGAAGCCAGCCAAGCTTGGTAAGAAGACGAGTCTTATGAGAATGAAATGTCCTACACGATTTAAGCTTCACTTTAGGATTCTCTCATAGGTTTGTGTTTCATATTTTATTGTTTCATTATTACAGCCCATAAAATCACTCATAATGAAATGAGATAAATCATCTGTGTTAGAGATATTAAACTCATTATTTATGTCAGTTTTACGTCCCCACAGCCAAATAAAAAATCTTAAGAACAAAATTCGAATCCAGAAGATCCAAAAAAAAAATCCAAAAGATTCAAGATCTTTTACAAGTTCCTTCTTTAATCATTTATTATGAAAATGTCTCGACATGATTTGCTTTAAATGTATTTGAGTATGTTTAACGAATTTTGTATCGTAGCTAGATATCTGAATCTTAAAAATTACGAAATAATATTACATCTTAAAAAACTCAGATGTTAATTTTCTTTAGATTTTTCTCTAAATATTAGTTTTAACTGTGAAATATTTATAGAGAATTTTACATAATAGTATTGTAAAATCAGACGTCTACCTGAATATATTAATCAATATAATCATACGCCTTAGTAATTAATCATCATGTGCATAACTAACAAATCGTGCACAAAACTGACTGTTTATAACATAACTAATTAACTCTTGAATTTGTCAGACGTCTAACTACTTAACTACATGGATTATATTAAAATTAAAAAACGTTGTCTCACCGTCAAACGTTTAGATAGTCAACATAATTAAAAACATCCAATTTTAGGATTAGTCAACTCCTTTTTTAATTGAAGATCTTTGAATAAATCATGTTTAGGTTTTAGCACATCTCCTTTAAGAAAATGGTATAATTGTATATAGTAATATACATATGCAGGCCCCTACGACCACAGTATATAGTACTAATCGTACCAACGTTAAATAACAGTCACATTTCAATTCATCATACGACAACATCCGCTCCTTTAGCTTCTTCTGTTTCCTCTTTGGTCTTTACTAATTGATTTACATGTTCTCTTGTTTTGTTCCTAAAGTTTTCTTGCTTTTGCTGTCCATCACACGCTAAGGTCTATGCTATGAAAAAAAGAAAAAAAAGAAGAAGGTCTATGCTATGTAATGTAAATTAATGTCTTACTCGGTGAACAAATTTGTAGTAAATTTGTGCTATTTTTGCCAACTTATACGATTTAGTTTATTGGAATTTTGGATAAGTTGGTGACAAATAGAATTGTTGGTTGATATAAAATAAATTGTGTTTAAATCTTTCATAACTAGTCAACATATAAGGTGAGAATTCGTGAGTTCTATGGAAAGATAATATGATGGTTTTTCACGAATCATTTGAAGGTAAATGTGTAATACAAAGTTGTTGTAAAGCCTATATAATGGTTTTCATTGGCCGTTGCATTAATAATTTATTTTCAGTTTGTTTCTCGAAATTTTATGGTTTTGAATGGTTGCTCCGGACATGATAGATTAAACCATTTAATTTTTGGGATAGACTTCAGTCGGACATAATAGATTAAATAATTTATTTATTGTGATGTATAACAATCCACTGTGGTCTTAGGTTTCGAATGGATGCATCGGATGAAGTGGACAAATCATTTGTGGATTAGACCATTTTTTTTTACCATTCATAAGTTTTAGTATGTAGTAGTGCGGAAAATAAATAAATGAAATCCGATATAGGCCAACTCTGATCCACATTTACAAAAAAAGTAAACTAGACCGCAACGGATTATTGCCCACCCAAAAAAATAAGGTTTAGAATAGATGCAGTGGATATGATGGACAAAACCATGTGTAGACTAAAACATCTAAATTTTGGGGTGGACATCTTTATCCGCTGTATACCATATATATATATTTTTTTTTTAAAAAATCGGTTAAGTAGTTGGTCCGTGACAGTTTTTTTTTTCTTTCGCGTTATTACGGATTATAACTTATAAATGATGAAAAACTAACGATCTAATCCGCAAATAGTTTGGTTCATCCCATCTGCCACATCTATTTGAAGTTGTTGTCTTTCATATATTTTTTCTTCTCATAAACAACGAGTATTTTTTTTTTTTTTGTCATCTTATATTATACAGTATATTGAAAATGATAGAGTAACCACATTACAGATCCCGAAAACCCTGAAAACTTTAAAGACAAATTCCAACTATCTTAGCTAAGATCTTTGGGAGCTAAAATAAGAACATAAACACGCTAAAATGAGATTATACTAACTAACAACAATCAAACTTCAAACACCGATCTAAATCTAAGAACGGAAACTACTAAGACATTATCGGAAATCCGTCAATATCTAACTGTGACTTCTACTCTTTTTGTGACTTCTACTCTTTTTGTCTTCGCTTAATGTTTGTAGACTTCAGAAGTTAGAAAAATTGCGTTTCCTTACGGTAGCCAAGACGAAACATAAACAACTACATAGTATATTTTACATATTTTCAAAAAATTAGTTTTACAGTCATTTACTGGACACTAGTTTTGGGAAGACCACGTGAATGTCCCTGCCCAAATGAAAATGATTAATATCAATCCTTGACCTAGACCAACATGGCGACTTCCTCAAGTAAAAACCACTATACCACCGCCACTTGGTTGACTTTTGACTTTTGACTTCTATGTTTGGGAATTTGGCCAGGAACGTGCATTCTCCTCAATCACTAACTAAACCATCCAAATGAAATCTAAACCAATCAAAAGTTTCAATCTTTTCACAAACAAAAAAAGTTCAAATCGGGAAATCAACAAATCATCGAATCGATCATCTCTTTTACTCTGTTTCATCATCCGATGAAATTCCTTAACAGTCCAACACTTAACTTCTTCCCCTTCTTCACTCCCTCAGCTTCAAAACCTCTCAGACCAATCCAAGTCTCAGTCCAAACTCCTCCACCTGACTTCGATTTCCGCGACCACATCGCGTCTGACTCACACGCCGCAATCTCTAAAACTTTCCCGGAGTTACTCGACCTCGCCGATAACGGAACTCTGATTCTTGTCCAGAAACAGAGCTTCGGTCCTGTTCCAGCTTGGCGTAAAGAGTTCATCGAACCGGAGTCGATTTGGCTTATAGGCACTTCTCACATCTCGCCGGAATCTGCTTCCGTCGTCGAACGCGTCGTCCGTACGGTTAAACCTGATAATGTCGCCGTCGAGCTCTGTCGTAGCAGGAAAGTCAATTTCTTTCGATAAAAGAATTGGGAAAAATTGAGAATTTGTTGTTCAAATAATTGTTTGAATTGAATAAAAATTGTAATTTGGGAACAAAATCGATGAATTTTGGGGGAAATTTGAGAATTTGATGCCAATAATTGTTGAATTGAATAAAAATTGTAATTTTGGGAACAAAGTCGATTTCTTTCGATGAATTTTGGAGGAAATTTGAGAATTTGTTGCTAATAGATTGAAATAGAGGAAAATTTTGAATTTAGATTTTAGCACAAATTTATGAGAATTGTAGTTTTTTGGGAACAAAAGGATCTGACAGTAACACATTGCAGAGGTTGTTGTTGATGATGTTGCAGAGCTGGGATTATGTATACTTCGAGTGTTGGAGAGGATGATCAGAATTTAAAATCTGGAGTGTTCTCATTGACTGGATCAGGCTTTTTTGGTGCTGTTGGTCGAAGCTTAGACTTGGGTATATAATAAACTAATCATCAAAAGCTTAAGACTTGGTTTTGGTGTTTCATTGTTGATTAGGATGTGTGTGTGTGTTGAAATGATCTTAGGAGGTCAAACTGCTTTGGCTTTACGACTTCTCTTAGCGGTTTTCTCTTCGAAATTATCTTCTGTTGCTGACCGACCTTTCGGTGATGAGGTACTCTAGCAAGAATCCATAAGATTTCAAGTTCGTTTTTGGGAATTTGAGACTGTTCTTGGTGTTTGTTGTAGTTTCGTGCTGCGCGAAAAGCGTCAGAGGAAGTTGGTGCGCAGCTTGTTCTTGGAGACAGACCTATTGAGATAACAGTAATGTTTTATAACAAAATGATCTTTACTTTTGTGGTTTATACATTTGATTTCAAATTAATGGGATGGTTCTTATAATAATGTTTTGTAGCTCCAAAGGGCTTGGAACTCTTTGAAATGGGGAGAGAAGCTTAATCTTGTGATGGCTGTGACTCGGGCAATCGCGTCTTCATCGGGTATATCTGCAGCTGAGCTTAAGGTTTTTGTTCTCTTTCCACTAAAACTTGGGTTTATTGAACTTTCAAGAAGATGATGAAGTTGTGAGTTTGAGATTGTATAATGGCATTGCAACAGGAACAAGAGACTGATGAAAGCAATGGAAGTTTGCAGCTTTATGAACGGCTAAGTTTCTCATACCCATCTCTCTTACAGCCACTGATTCACGAAAGAGACACTGTAAGTGACAACATCTCTAAAGTTGAGAGCATAGAAACCATACCAGACTAAACCAGAAATTTCTTAACCCGAAAACCAAACCGAATTTTATATTAATAAACCGAATGTTAGTAAATTTTTATACCGAACAAGCCGAATTGAAACCGAATTTGGTATAATTAAACCAAATCAACCATATTTTACTTGAATAAATAAAAAAACACAGATAATCTTTTTATGTCAAAATCAGTCATTCCGAAAAGTTCGGTTTTTGATTAAAGTTAAACAAATAGTTAGCTTATTTTTTTTAATATTCATATGTATTTTAGTATAATTATTTGTATTTTTAATATAATCTAAGTAAAAATATGGTTGGTTTGGTATAAAAACCAAACCAAACCAGTCCAAACCGGTTCAAACCGAATGTTAGTAAGAAATGATAAAGTAATAATAATGTTAATGCTTTGACAGTATCTTGCTTGGTCATTGAAGAGGAGTAAGGCAGTGAATGGGTGTAAAACAGTGGTTGGTGTGATCGGAAAAGGACACATGAACGGTGTGATCTATGCGTTGGTATCGGACTCTGGGGATCTCCGGTTTAGGGATTTGGTTGGAAGAGGAGGTTCATCTGACGGATCGGACGGTTGGATTCAAATGGCTTTAAAGAGTCTCGCAAGAGACACTATTTTAGGATTGTTGTTATGGGAGTTATATGAACAGTATCTCAAGTTTATGATGATCAATCAAAACCCATCATTATAATTCAAAATAAACAAATTAGCTGTGTATAAAGAATCTAAATGAGTACATATATATATATATATATATATATATATATATATATATATGATTCTGTACAAAAGACCTTTGAGAATATGTACTATGATTTTTATTTTTCACAATTCAATGGTTTTTTTTGTATTGAGATTTTGTAGTTGTTAAGGGTTTTTGACGTCAATATTGAGTGTTGACCGAAGAAAATATAAAAAATGACGTCAATATTTGCTTCCGTCAGATAACAGCACAAAATGTAAAATTAGTTTTGTGGAAATAAGTAAATATGATCTTAAGTTAAAAATAAATTTAGTTGGCAATGTATTAATTTGTTTTAATGATAATTGATTTTGATAAAAAATCGTGAATTTTTGCAGAGTCTCTCAATTGTAAAATTGCTTCCATATTTTTAACAAAAAAAAAAAAAAAAAATTGCTTCCATAAGCTATAGTCAGTTTTAGACTCAAAAGAAAAAGAAAAGAAAATAGTAAATAAATATAGATAGATATCTGTTTCTCTTTCATTATCTACGGAGGCTCTCGAAGAAAACAAAAAAATATCTAAGAGCTTCTTCTTCTAGGGTTTCGACTTGCGACGGCCGATTCGATTTTCAGCTGCTCGTTTAAGGTAAAATTCAAATAGAATTTGTAGTCTGTAGTTCTAAAAACCTTGAATTTGATCTCTCTCTGTCTCTTTTCTTGTTCGCCAATTAAAAAATTGATATCAATTTCATTTTTCTTTTTTGATTTTTGTGTTGTTTAATTATGCTTTTGTTGGAAATTGACTTGATTTGTTTTATCTTATGATTTATTTCAGATCTGAGGTTTTATTATATCTGATTTATTTCAGATCTGAGGTTTTTTTATCACAGCTGCTTAGGATGCTTACTTTAGCTGCATTTTCTTTAATTATGATGTGATTTTATGGGTTGTGATGTGTTGGAGTTTGTTTATTGTTATAAAATTTGAAATCTTTTAAGTATATTTGTTCAAATATCTGCTGTCGTAAGTTATGGATTGTGATGAATTGGAGTTTGATTATAGTTAATAAATTTGAAATCTTTGAAGTATATTTGATAATTTGCTGTGGTATGTTATGGATTGGTGTTTGATTATAGCTAATAAATTTTAATATTTTGAAGTACATTTGATCAAAATGTGTTTGGTTTGGTTCCTGTGATGTTAATCATATCGCTTCTGTTTTGGAGTGTGTTTAATTGTTTATTTTCGTCAGATCTGTGCTCTGTTTGGCATCTCTTGGATATCTTTTGTTGATCAAGGGGGCTCTTAAATAGTTTCTGTGGTATCTTTACTTTGCAGGAAACATGAAGCCTGTCTTCTGTGGGAACTTTGAGTATGATGCTCGTGAGAGTGATCTTGAGCGTCTTTTCAGAAAATACGGCAAGGTTGAGAGGGTTGATATGAAAGCTGGTAAGTCTTGGCTCTTGCTTATTTGTTTTTTGCTTTTTCCTCGTTGTTTTTCTTTGAGGTTAACTTGGGTGTATAAAGAAGTCTCGTAAACCACTAGTAATCTGATGATCACATCCGAAATTCAAATGCATTCGCAAATCCGCTTAAGCTCTCATTCCATGGAAAATCTATGGAGGACCGTCCTTACAAAGTTCAGAGCATCCCACATTCCGTATGCCATCGGTTCTTCAGTCATCTGATTCCAGCATCTGCCTAGCCTAGGCGCACTTGAAGCACCCGATATGAAGTTCAGAGCATGCCTCAGAAAAGAAATGATCCGAGTAATTTTAGGGTATAAACGCCATACTCAACATTTGATTTTGGCGCAGGATTTTTTCCGATCTTGGGATGCCCATTCTCCCACTGAGCCCATTGATGAACCATATGGAAAATCCATTTCCTGCCAATAAGAGTCCCTCTTCCGCTATGGCACTACTTTCCCATATCCTCGACTTAGTTGCATTCGTTCCTCTTGACTTTTCTACTCTTGGACATGCCTCTTTGGCAGAATCATACCAACCTCTCACAGCAGAGGCTGCAGATGAAATGGAGTATGCACCACCTTGTTTCTGTTCACAATTCCGCCTGACCTCGTTTTCAGTTGTTAATCTATGACATATTAAATCCATATTGCAAGGTCTGTAAAGCTACTCCACTAGTCACTTATAGTTTGCAGACTTTTTAGGTTCTAGGAAATGTTCAAAATTTACATGTCACACTAAGTGTAAAGGCGATTTTGATGCCTTCAATGCAAGGAGGGATGGTCTTCATATTGGAAATCCTTTTGGAGGAGGTGTTTTTACTTGGTCTTTCTCCGATTGTTCTTATGTTCTGATTTCTGCATTTTGTTTCTTTCCCCAGGGTTTGCTTTTGTCTATATGGAAGACGAAAGGGATGCTGAAGATGCCATCCGAGCGCTTGATCGCTATGAATTTGGCCGTAAGGGACGAAGACTCCGTGTTGAGTGGACGAAGGTAGGAATTTGACTATCGGTTTTATGAGTTATTATAAGAACGGATTGAGTGATAGAATGCAAATTCTAATGGTTGGTATAGAATGACCGTGGAGTTGCTGGAAGATCAAGTGGTTCAAGGAGATCAGCCTCTGGCACGAGGCCTTCGAAGACTCTGTTTGTGATCAACTTCGATGCAGAGAGCACTAGGACTCGGGACTTGGAGAGACACTTTGAGCCATATGGAAAGATCGTAAATGTTAGGATCAGAAGGAATTTTGCATTTATCCAATATGAGTCGCAAGAAGATGCTACCAGAGCACTGGATGCTACAAATTCAAGGTTTATTTCTTGTCCATTTCACTCTCTTATTTATCCCAAATGCTTTACTTACCTCAGCTTGTTGTTTTCTTTGTTCTTGCAGTAAGCTGATGGATAAGGTGATCTCAGTTGAGTATGCAATGAAAGATGATGATGCGAGAGGGAATGGACACAGTCCTGAACGACGACGTGATAGGTCACCTGATAGGAGAAGGCGGTCACCTAGTCCATACAGAAGAGAAAGAGGCAGTCCTGACTATGGTCGAGGTGCTAGTCCAGTAGCTCACAGAAGGGAAAGGACTAGTCCTGATTATGGGCGAGGACGACGCAGCCCGAGCCCTTACAAGAGAGCAAGGCTTAGCCCTGACTACAAGAGGGATGACCGCAGAAGAGAAAGGGTAGCTAGCCCAGAGAATGGAGCTGCGAGGAACCGAAGTCCAAGAAAAGGACGTGGTGAAAGCAGGAGTCCTCCTCCATATGAGAAGAGGAGGGAGAGATCAAGGTCGAAGTCAAGCCCTGAGAATGGTCAAGTTGAGAGCCCTGGACCGATAATGGAAGAAGAAAGAGGATATGACGGAGCAGAAAGCCCGATACGTGAGAGGTAAGCACATCTCAGATTACATTTGACACATGTATCAGTCTCATCATACTTAAAACATTTTTTTCTGTGGCAGCCCCTCGCGGTCGCCTCCAGCAGAGGAATGATTGAATGCAGAGAGATGAGTATATCGGATTTATAAACAAACTATGTCTCTTGAAGTAGTTGTACTTGAAGTCTTTTGTTATGTCATGTTTAGTTTTTAGTGTCTTCCTTAGTAAACTTTGTTATGACTCATTCGAATTGGCTTGTAGTAGTATTTGTAAAATTTTGCTCTTTGGATTATAATGAGCACAGCTTTTCTTTAAATCTATCTTAACATCAAAATACAGTCAACAGGATAAACATCAAAATTTAGTCAACAGGATAAGAAATTTAAGTTTAGCCAGTAAATTTAATTTATCTGGTTTGGTTAGTTCTTACAAGAATCAACTGTCTTGTTCTTGTAATTTTAAACCAAAACCAAACCGAACCTTTTGAACAAAATAAAAAAAGACTGATGTACATCATGCATGTACTGTGTAGTTTGGTATAAATTTATAGATATATATGATTCTTTTTTTCTTCTAGATTTTGTCGAGCCAACTATTTGCCTTTTTCTTTTCTCGAATTCATTTCTTTTGTTTTAAAAAAAAATTGTACTAGTTTATAGATTTTGACGTCAACATTTGCTATTAGCTACATGAAATTAATTTAATTTTGTGAAAATAAGTTTGATTATAAATAAAAATATATTGGAAGTTAAAAATAAAGTTTAGTTAGCATTATTTCAAATTTATATCTCACCGTATTTTAAAATTTATGATAATTGATGATTCTCAATTGTAAAATGCTTAAAATATATCTTTTTGTTAAAAATAAAATTTGGTTCGCATAATTCATAGAGATACTCAGTTTTTAGACTAAAAAGAAAAAAATGACCAAAAGAAAAAAAGAGACTAAAAGGAAAATAAAAATAAAGTAAAATAAATAAAGATATATGATATATCAGTTTCACTTTCATTATCTACGGAGCTTCGAAGAAAGCAAAAATATCTATAAAGCTTCTTCTAGGGTTTCGACTTCCGACGGCCGATACGATTTTCAACCGCTCGTTTAAGGTAAAATTCATATAGATTTTTGTAGTCTGTACTTCTAAAAACCTTGAATTCGATCTCTCTTTGGTCTCTCTTTGTTTCTTTTCGCGTTCGCCAAATTTAAATTGATGTCGATTTCATTTTCTTATTTGAATTTTGTGTTGTTTAATTATGTTTTTTATTACGTTTCTTCGGAAATTTATAGCTTCTTTTGCTTTGTTTTGGTTTGGTTTCTCTTATGATTAATTTCAGATCTGAGGGTTTTTATCATAGCTGGTTAGGATGCATACTTTAGCTGCAGTTTCGTTAATTATGATGTCATTTTATGCTTTGTGATGTGTTGGAGTTTGATTATAGTAAATAAATTTGAAATCTTTTTAGTTTATTTGTTCAAAATATTTGCTGTGGTATATTATGGGTTGTGATGAATTTGGAGTATGGTTGATAAATTTGAAGTATATTTGATCAAAAAGTGATTGGTTTGGTTTTTGTTATGTTCATGGTTTTCAATTTTAATCATGTGTTTGTTGTTGCCTCTCTTCTGGAGTGTGTTTAAAATTGTTTATTTTTGTCAAATCTGTACTCTATTTGGTTTCTCGAGGATAACTTTAGCTTATGTTGATCGAGGGGGCTCTTAAATCGTATCTGTGGTATCTTTACTGTGCAGGAAACATGAAGCCTGTCTTCTGCGGGAACTTTGAGTATGATGCTCGTGAGAGTGATCTTGAGCGTCTTTTCAGGAAATACGGCAAGGTTGAGAGGGTTGATATGAAAGCTGGTAAGTCTTGGGCTCTTGCCTTTTCTGTTTTTTTCTCTTTAGTTTTTCTTTGTGGTTACCTTGGATGTATAAAGAAGCCTCGTAAACCACTACAAAATCCGATGAGCAAGCGAAATTCAAATGTGTTGGTCTTAAAGTCCACTTACGTGCTCATTCCCCGAGAATCCCAGGAGGACTGTCCTTTCACAGTGTGCTCTCTGCATCCCACATTCCATATGCCATTGGTTTTTCAGTCGTCTGATTCCAGCATCTGCCTAACCACTTGACGCGCCCGGCGTGAAGTTCAGAGCATGCCTCAGAAGAGAAAAGATAGAGTAATTTTAGGGTAAAAACGGCCATACTCAACATTTGATTTTGGCGCAGGATTTTTTTCGATTTTGGGATGCCCATTCTCCCACCGATGGACCATATGGAAAATCCATTTCCTGCACAAAAAGAGTCACCCTCATGCGCAATGACACACTACGTTTCCATATCCTCGCCTTAGTGGCATTTCATTCCTCTTGACTTTTCTACTCCTGGACATGCCTCTTTCGTAGAATCATACCAACCTCTCACAGCAGAGGCATCAAATCATATGGAGTATGCACTACCCTGTTTCTGTTCACAATTCCGTCTGATCTCCTCGTTTTCAGTTAAATATTGACATATTAATTCCATAATGCAAGGTCTGTAAAACTACTTTACTAGTCACTTATAGTTTGCAGAGCTTTTAGGTTCTAGGGATTGATCAAAATTTATATTACTGAAGGTAGTAAAGGCTGTTTCTTATGCGTCTGATCCTAAGCAGATGGTTTCGTGTTGGAAATCCTTTTGGTGTAGGTTTTTTTTACTTGGTTTAGTATTTCCAATTATTCTTATGTTCTGATTTCCCCAGGGTTTGCTTTTGTCTATATGGAAGACGAAAGGGATGCTGATGATGCCATCCGAGCGCTTGATCGCTTTGAATTTGGCCGTAAGGGTCGCAGACTCCGTGTTGAGTGGACGAAGGTAGGAAATTGACTATCGGTTTTCGTAGTTACTATAAGAACGGATTGAGTGATAGAATGCAAATTCTAATGGTTGGTACAGAATGACCGTGGAGGTGCTGGAAGATCAAGTGGTTCAAGGAGATCAGCGTCTGGCACGAGACCTTCCAAGACTCTTTTTGTGATCAACTTCGATGCAGAGAGCACTAGGACTCGCGACTTGGAGAGACACTTTGAGCCCTATGGAAAGATCGTAAATGTCAGGATCAGAAGGAATTTTGCATTTATCCAATATGAGTCGCAAGAAGATGCTACCAGAGCACTGGATGCTACAAATTCAAGGTTTATTTCTCGTCCATTTCACTCTCTCATTCATCCCAAATGCTATGCTTTACTTCAGCTTCTCGTTTTCTTTGTTTATGCAGTAAGCTGATGGATAAGGTGATCTCAGTTGAATATGCAATGAAAGATGATGATGCGAGAGGGAATGGACACAGTCCTGAAAGACGACGTGATAGGTCACCTGATAGGAGAAGGCGGTCACCGAGTCCTTACAGAAGAGAAAGAGGCAGTCCTGACTATGGCCGAGGTGCTAGTCCAGTAGCTCACAGAAGGGAAAGGACTAGTCCTGATTATGGGCGAGGACGACGCAGCCCGAGCCCTTACAAGAGAGCAAGGCTTAGCCCTGACTACAAGAGGGATGACCGCAGAAGAGAAAGGGTAGCTAGCCCAGAGAATGGAGCTGCGAGGAACCGAAGTCCAAGAAAAGGACGTGGTGAAAGCAGGAGTCCTCCTCCATATGAGAAGAGGAGGGAGAGATCAAGGTCAAGGTCGAAGTCAAGCCCTGAGAATGGTCAAGTTGAAAGCCCTGGACCGATACTTGAAGAAGAAACAGGAAGAGGATATGATGGTGCAGAAAGCCCGATTCGTGAGAGGTAATAGTAGCCCATCTCAAACTATCTTTAGATTACATTTGACTTACATCAGTTACATACTTAACATTTTTGTTGTTGTGTGGTTCGAACTGAAGCAGTCCCTCGCGGTCGCCTCCGGCAGAGGAATGATTGGGGATGCAGACAGATGAGTGTATCGGATTTGCAGTCAAAACTATGTCTCTTGAAGTTAGTTGTACTTGAAGTCTTTTGCTATGTCATGTTTAACTTCTATTGTCTTCCTGTGGATGCTTTTGTAAACTTTATTATGACTCATTCGAATTGGCTTGTCGTAGTATTTGTAAAACTTTGCTCTTTACTTTGGATTATTATTATTATGAGCGCAGCTTATCTTTATATCTCTCTTAACATGAAACATAAAACACACCGTCTCGTAAAATATTTTTTGTAAGTGTAAATACTAAACGTAAATGTAATTTTATTTTTCTTTTGCCTTGACATTTAGGTTAACATTTCTTTGTTCAAAATGCTTAAAAAATTGAAAGGTTAGGAGTTGGTTCAGAATAATTAGTAATGTGCATTTTGGGAATTGTTATCAAATTGGAACAAAACTTTTTCTTTATAACATTTCTTCCACATGTTCGAAAGCATTTTGGGAATTGTAGTTATCAAAGGATAACCTAAATGTCAAACGCAAGCTCAAACATACGGACAAAACTATAAAGTAATATCAAATTTATGGGAATTATGAGTGGCTTACCTAGCTAGGAATCAATATGGTGACAATATTTTTTTATATATCTTATCATCTATTATTTTGTGTGTGATGGGTAACTAAAAATGAGGATGAAAAAGAGGGAAAGATAAAACTTAGGTTCTTATCAAAAAAAAAAAAAACAAAAAGAAGATAAAAGTTAGGCAGAAACATTACTACAATGGAGAGGTGTTGTAAAAGAGTTTGGTTACTTATTAGGCTAAAACTACTAGAAAAAGTAAAGAAAAAAGAAAGTGTCTCACATGTAGAGACATGAGAGTCTATAAACGCAACAACTCCACACACACACACATTATTATCTTATCGTTTGATCACTAATAAAATTCAAGTAGTGAACGCAATCTACTACTAGCTATATATATATATATATATTCTATCTTCAGTGGATCTTGATTTTGATAGTGACTTCAATTGTTAGCTTTTGTTCTTCCCAACAAGTTTAACGTTCTTGAAACATGGAGAGTTAATGTCACCTAATCGTCGTCCATAGTTTTTGTCCAAGGCATAAAGAAGAAGTCAAAAGGGAATTGAAACACTGTATATTTTCTCTGCTTCAAATTGAATATTTGTTTAATCATTACTTTGCCGACTTAATTAGATTGTATTTGAGTATATAATAAAGTGAAAAATACTTAAAAGGGAATGGAATATTTAAATGAGAAGTGTGATGACCCAAATTAAATGTGGACCGTTGGATGTGATAGCCGTAAAATACATGAAGCCCCCCTTGGCTAGTGTTGCTTTAAAACCAACAAAGAAGCGCTTCTTCTTTTGACTTTCACAACCCCCAAACTCTTTTTATTTTTCGGCTATAAAGACAAAACTTTATATTTTTTAATGTATAATAAAATATGAATCTAGCATTGTGATTATGTTAGGAAAAGGGAGGAAACGAGTGTAATCACCTGTCATAGATTACAAGATTACAACTAATAACAATTCATTAAATATTGTCTTAGCTGGAAAGATAGATCATTAATTAGCAATATGAAAAGATGGAAAAAGGGGAACAAGAAGTTGGTTATGATTTTATCTCTAAGAATACAATGAACTTAATTCATGTTCATTGACACGTCATGGTTATACTATTTTAATATTTAAATGATGTCAAAAAAATAAAAATAAAATCTGTAAAGTCTTACAAGCAAAATTCGGAATGTTATCAATCTATGATATATCCATAGTCAACATTGATGATTCGTTTTTAACCATATGGAGAAATGTTGCGAGTAAAAGGAATCTATACTATTGTTTTTTTTTTTTCCAACATTAAATAATGCTACACACTGTTTCGACATTGAAATTTGACATTAAAATGTATAATGTTTTGACGACAACCAAAAAAAAAAATGTATAATGTTTAGTCTATTAAAACAGATTTTTGATAAGTACTTCTGGTACTTATACTTACTATCAAAACTTTGGCTAATATAGAAAAACCAAACCCCAAATTTAACAGAGTTTGACCTATCAGAATGAAGAATAGGTTGGATTTTGTTTGGGTTCTGTTTTATAAGTGAACAAAACTGAACTAAGTAGACGTAAAAAAAAGTAAAAAAAAAAAAAAAAAAAAAAAAAGTAGACGTAGAACCAAAATAAAGTACGAACCGAATAAAACTATAAAGCTAAGCTTATCTTTTTACTTAATTGATATCAGACAAACTTTGTAGACCAAACATTTTCTCCGTAAATAAATTATAAAGCTTTTTTGACCTTTAGTGTATTTTTCTTTCGTTCACTTTGTACTTGTTTCATCATTTACTTTGTTTGATTTCTCATTTTTGATCATTTTATTTTTGGTAATATAAGTGATCAGAGCAACACGTGTGCTAACACTTGATCAGAGCAACACGTGTGATAAGCCGCAAGGTTCTTTAGTATAGAACTTTCGGAATGAGATCTCATCTACCGAAAGGCGTTTTATATATTTGACTCAAGACACTTTAAGCAATAAAAAATGTCGTATAAAGAGCATATGTAGACAAATATATACATATGATTAAATTCTTTTGTTTGTCAAATATATGGGCAACGTATTACGTAGTAACTACGAAAAAAGAAAAAAATATATAGGACAAAAAGGTACGGCAGAAAAAAGTGCACAACGAGTGGCCATCACTGATAAGATAACCTTGAGACCACCTCCCTTTTTAATTTCATACATAAAATCAAGGGTCGAAAATTTAGTGCTTATATATATTATATAGTCTATTTTACCTTTTTAAAGAAAGTATCGGTCAATATATGATTAAATGTGAAGAAAGATATTATCAATTAATTTTGAATTTAAAGCTTAAATTTTTAAATATATAATAATATATTAGGGTTCCAACTTACGTTTCCATAATTCGGTTTGCAAATAGTAAAATCGTTTAAATCCGAGACTAGAAAAACTATTATCTTGAAGAGATATGATAGGATTAGATAGAGAGATTGTTAAACAACATATCATAATTTTTAGAGAGTCTTTGATAAAATATCTACATCGAAAGATATAATTAAGAAAACCTTAAATAGTATATAAAAAAAATGGATTAACCCACTTATCATCGATTTATTTTGAGTTCAAATTCAATTAAACAACAAATAAATGAAGATTCCTTGTCTTAGAAATCAAGACCTTAGTTTTTTTAAATTCTAACAGGGTTGACCATATAGACTAAAAAACTGTTTATAAAAGTCAAAAATATATGTTTGATAATATATTACAACAACATTTTATTTTAATTATGTTTACATATATATATATTTTTATTTTTTGCAATATATTAAATAAAAATACAAAAATATATTCTCAACTTTTAATAGATCTTTGATGATTTTTGTTAAAGTGAAAAATAAATAATGTAAAACTTGAAAGTATTATACCGTAGAAATAAATATCACATAATCGTTTTAACAATAAATAAAATGTGTATTTATTTACTCTGATACATTAGAAGACATTAGTATATAGCATTCGATTTGGATACATTTGTAAAATTAGTTGTTATATGTAGCAACATGATTTGTCCCAAAACACAAGTTCTCTTCCTTCTTTCTTTTTTTTTGGTCCCAAACGAAATCCTCTGTTGAACACTATTTTGCCCGACCACTATTTTGTCTGGTCAACGTCCGACCGGCCAATCCCACTTCATAGTTTGCATATTAAGTTATTAACTAACTTCCATACTTTTGTTTGATTAGATTTTTCTTCATGCCGTATATATAACTCTCCCTATTTTTTCCAAAGAAAAGTTATAATTCTAAAATCAAGTCAATTAAAATACAAAATCAAACAAGTACGAAGAACTAACCAAAAAAAAAAAAAAAAAAAAACCCCCACTAACAAAGACAAGAAATCTAATAATTTTTATTTAGTAATATGGTTGTGTGAGCTGAAAATGATACCAGATAAACATTTAGAGAATGAAAAATTGCATTTTTAGAAAATTTATTCATACTTTTTTTGGAGTTGTCATCTAATCCCCAAACTCCACTTGGCAGCTTCTGGTTGAGCTGAGTCTAATACAACGTGTGGGGCACACCGCGTGTAAACTGGCGACTTCAAAAAGCTATAAACAAGAAATGAAGAAGTTTAGGTTCAAATCCCACTCGTCAAGTACAAGTGGTGTGAAAAACATGAGACTTTGACCCGTCCCTTGTTTCTTTGTTTGTGAGTATGTTCCGTGTCAGTTAAATTAAAATTATAATCGTATCCTATTTGGTCAAAGAAAATGGTTATTATGAAAATCATGTGTATATAACCAAACATGCGTATATAATCTAATACAATCACGGAGTTAAGTTAACATGTCACTTATACATATTCAAACTGAGTAGAAGAAAACATGTGTATATAATGAATGAAAGACGCCGAAGAGAAGCTCAAGGACTGGAGTCTTGGAGAGAAACCTCTCGATCTTTTACCATTGTAAAGAGGGGAGAGATCCATACCACGCCTGATAATATAGTTGGTCGGTGAACGCCATTATGGAAAACAACAATTCAACTCTGAAATGATTCTTTTTTCAAAAATGGAAGGAGTAAAAGTTTCAATGTATGTAAAGAAACTTGTATATCCTAAATATTAATCACTCCATTTAACTTTTCCTCTCGCCAAAACGGCCATCCACCTCGTCCATTTTTCATCTCTTTCTTTTTCTTCTTATAAGATCTTCTATCTTACATAGACATTTAGATCAAAACATATCAAAGCAGATCGACAAGAAAAATGGTAACAAACAATGGTGGAAAATTCTCAAAAAACTTAAGCAACTGTTTTTATTTTTATTTTTACTGGTTTATAATACACAAAGTTTTAACCCAAATAAAAGACTACAAGTGTACAGACAATCACACAGTATCATATATGAGATCGAATCTACATATACCAAGATTACAATACGTTTCTTTGAGAATAAAACTCATCTAAGACAATGATATAGTTGTTGGTTGTGATGTAAATGAAAATAGCAATTTAAACGACGCAACTTATGAATTCAAATCGTCAGACATAATGGATATTCGCACAAAATCAGAGATCATGAACTAGAAAATTATTCAGGAAACATATACGCACAATCTTGAACTCAAACACAAATATCTACTGTTGTGGTATCAATCAATCTAAGCTTATTTTTGTTAAAAAAAAGAAGAGAATGTCATTTTAGATTTCTAATATAACTTTTGAAACAAAAGTTATAATTTATGTGTATCTAAGGTTAATACTCTTTGAATTTTAGTCAATATCAATGAATTAGTGGCATATTAAATAAGGACAAATTTATATAACTAAATATTTTTTAATTTATGTGAATAGTATAATTGAGGAAGTATATATTGTATGACTTTAGTGACATGTGTTACCTGACACATTTAAAGTGGTGATTTTTGTTTACAAGCATAATTAATATAAATAAAATTTGGAATTGAAGTTTGTAGTTTAGTGATTTATACGAGTGCTACCACATATCATTATAAATATCAGACCAAGTAAAAAGCATGTATTACACATGTATATTATTAAATGAAATATGTAGAATACATGCGTGTAGATTTGTATTGAATACATTTTGATGATCAGAAACAAAAATTTATGACTAAAAATGAAAAATAATAAATCATTTTATCTAATACACGACTTCCATCTTGTAGTAGATCGATTTATACGAATGCTACAATGTGTCACTATATAAATAAATACTGAGTAAAAAGCATATGTATAAATTTAAATGAAGATAACAACATATGTGTATGAATTCAAATATAATCTTAACTATAGAAAAAAATACTTATATCAACAATGGGAAATAATAAATAAGTTGAATTATTATTTTTTGTGAAAATTAGGCCTGGGCATTATATCCAGACCCGAATAATCGATCCGAATCCGATCAAAAAACCCGAATCCGAACTCAAAATTTTAAAATATCCGAATGGGTTTTAAATTTGAAAACCCGAACCCGAACCCGACCCGAATCCGATCCCATACATGTAAGCGAATATACCCGAAATATAAGTATATACTAATAATATTTAATAATAGTTATACTTGTAAGAAGCAAAGTGTCCAAAATATTCAGAGTTTTTGGGTATTTTGTATATTTTTTGCTATTTTGGTTACCTTTGGATAGATTTATGTAATAATACTCGTATTTTTTTTAGAACTTTCGACATTTTCAACTAATTTAGTAGATTTACATTTAAATTTTTTTGATTTTTGGATATTTAGGTAAATCCGAACCGAACCCGACCGAACCCGAACCGAATCCGATCCGAAATATTAAAATACCCGAACGGATCCTAAATTTCTAAACCCAAAAAAAAAAACAAATCCGACCATACCCGACCCGAGTACATGAACTCCCATGCCTAGTGAAAATTATGATTTAGAACTTGTTATCTAAAGTTTATACAAATGCTTCACTATATCAATTTAAACCGACTAGAAAAAGTGTCTTTAGACTTAAATACAGTTACAAACTCAAATGAAATACATTTTAATTTTAAAAAATGAGGACAATACGTGTTTTTGCTTTTGACTTAGAAAAAAAAAAACATACGACTAAATTTGAAACAATTAAAATATTCAAAACCCATTAGCTACTTTTCTCCTATATAAAGCCAATGCTCTTCACCAATCTTCTTCACACCCAAAAAAATCTTCTTTGTCTCTCTTTCTTCTTCCTCTATCGCTCACAGATATTGACAAAAAAAAAAAAAAAAAAAAAATGTGTCAATTAAATCGTGTCAAAGACGAAGTTAGATTACCTTTACTTCAAAAAAGCTCTATTCAAAAACTGCATTTTCCGAAAAACTATTCCTCTGTTTTTCCTCTGTTCATAAATGAAGTAATCTCAATCTCCACAATCTCTTACCCATTGGTTCTCACAGGTCTCTTCCTCTACTTTCGTTCTTTCGTCTCTCTGTTTTACCTCGGTGGTCTCGGAGATGCTACTCTCGCCGGTGGCTCCCTCGCCGTTGCGTTTGCAAACATCACCGGATACTCTCTTTTCTCCGGTTTAACCATGGGCGTTGAATCAATCTGCTCACAAGCCATAGGAGCTAAACGTTATAACCTCGTCCGCGCCACGATCAAGAGAGCGATCATCCTCCTCGCCGTTACTTCTCTTCCTGTTATACTTCTTTGGATCAACATCGAGAAGATTCTTGTAATGTTGAAACAAGACAAGAAGCTCGCGTCTGAAGCTCATACTTTTCTGCTGTGCTCTGTTCCAGATCTCATTGCTCAATCTTTCTTACACCCATTAAGAGTTTATCTAAGGACAAGATCAAAGACTCTTCCTTTATCAATCTGTACAGCGATAGCGAGTCTTCTTCACTTACCCATTACGTTGTTCTTCGTGAGGTATCTTGATTTTGGGATTAAAGGTATCGCCTTGAGTGGTGTTGTCTCCAATTTCAACCTTGTCGTCTTTATCTTCGTCTATATTCGTTTCTTCGAAGAGAAGCTAAGTGTCGACGAAGAGATTACAACAGAGGAGACATATGAAGATAGTATAAGAGAATGGAAGAAATTACTCTGTCTCGCGATACCAAGTTGTATATCGGTTTGTCTCGAGTGGTGGTGCTATGAGATTATGATTTTGCTTTGTGGGTTTCTCATAAACCCTAAAGCAAGTGTTGCTTCAATGGGAATTCTCATCCAAATCACTTCTCTTGTTTACATTTTCCCTAATTCATTGAGCTTAGGAGTCTCAACTCGAGTAGGAAACGAGCTTGGCTCGAACCAGCCAAAGAGAGCTAAAAGAGCTGCCATTGTTGGACTAGGTCTCAGCATCGCTCTCGGGTTCACGGCTCTTACGTTCACTGTATCCCTCAGAAACACATGGGCTACGTTTTTCACAAATGACAAAGATATCATGAAGTTGACTGCTATAGCTCTACCAATCGTTGGCCTCTGCGAGCTCGGGAACTGTCCTCAAACTACAGGATGTGGGGTTCTAAGAGGCTCCGCGAGGCCGAAGATTGGAGCTAATATCAATGGAGTAGCGTTTTACGCAGTTGGGATTCCGGTAGGAGCAGTTTTGGCGTTTTGGTTTGGGTTTGGATTCAAGGGACTTTGGCTCGGGATGCTCGGGGCGCAGATCATATGTGTGGTTGGTATGATGGTGGCAACGTGTAGAACCAATTGGGAACTGGAGGCTGAAAGAGCTAAAGAGCTCACGGCTGTAAATGGTGACGGTGGTGAGGATGATGTGGAGGCTGGGAAGGTTGATAATGAAGGAGGAATGAGTCAACGGAGGTCTTTAGGAGATAATGACTTTCTTTTGAATTAATTGATAACTTTTTTTTTTTGGTTTAATGGAAAGGGAAATATTTTGATGATTAATGTAAATTTAAGTAGGATAATTAATAACAATTTTGAGATTCATCATTGATAAATGTTGTGTATTATGTGTTAAGGATTTTGCAAATTTTAGAATTTCTGACTCAAGATTTTATTTTGGTTTACCATTAACTGATCTGATTTACTAGGAAAGTCATATTTTAATCATGTAAGATTCTAATCTACTTTGTAAACACTCTCTCATGGTCATGGCTTTGAAATCTTCTTCGTTCAGATATTGGAGAAGTGATATATAGTCAATATAGATCAGAGTTGAATCCTCTGTTTTGCCTCACGAGATGCTTCTTGTCTCTGTTTTGGCTGCTGAACCTTTTTTACCTTTTCTCTTAAGTGTTTTGTTATGTGTCTTTATTATTGTTTTTGGGTCTGTGACTTCCAATTTCGAAATCTTTCTCTCTGTAATATTAATTTTGATATAGAGGGAAAAAAAAAAAAAACACTTAAAAGATATTTCATTGGCTTACACAAGTCTCAATCCAAAAAATAAAAATAAAGATTATACACTTAAAAGACATTTCATTCCTCAAATTCGAATCTTGCTGGTTCCCACCAAAGCCAAATCATAAGACATACACACACAAATACAAACCAAACCAATCCAAACCACCTACTCATGACTAAATCCTAAAATCAACTTTGTTGACTATTTGGGTTAGGATATATTACACATTCTTTTTTGTTGATTGTACTTTCATGTGTGATTCTTCTTCTCCTTATACAACATTTAATTAAAATGTTACTAAAGTGCAGTGACTTTAAATTGCCTATTAGAAAATTATTTTGAGTTCAATAAACAAATAGTTTTAGCTGGTAAAAAACGATAATAGTTTATATGAATTCATAGTCAATCCGACAACCCTGAATAATATGCAATCTTTTTTTTTTGCTATAAAAAAAATCATCCATTAAGCATTTAGGATACGGTTTTCTTCAAAATAAAACCAATCCAGAGAATTAGGTTTTCTTCAAAATAAAACCAATCCAGAGAATTAGAGCTTATATGGAAAAAGAGAAGACCTCATGCTCGAACTTTTTTTGACAGAAAATTGGCACAGACAAAAATATCATATAAAGAGACTAACCACAAATAATTTATCTAATAATGCATTTGTTAGTTAATCTAACTATACAAGTATTTTGATTAATAAAATACGAAATAGAGAGATTCGTAGTATCCACTAAAACTAGTAAAATAAGTTGTGGGAATATCCCCTTTTTAGGTATTTCAAAGGCCACTAGAATTTTGTCTTTACAAAACAACCAAAGCGAAAAAACTCACTTGAGACACTTGAAAAGTTTTTCATATATTAATTTATTTGTGCTTATTTCTTACGAAATCCATAACTTCACTGGAGATTCACTTATGTGATGTAGTTTCATTTGTATAAGATTGTTGGCATTACGCTATAAACTAATCAATTGGTCGATGTTCGGTTCGACAAACTTATTTAAAAAGAAATTAGGATATACTTATGAGTCTATGACATACATTCAGTTTTTTTTTTTAAATGTATGTGCAGTCGCATAATCAGATTCAGGGCCGTGCCTTAGTGGAAGGTTTTTAGAAACATTGGCGTAGGACCATTTTTTTTTTAACAAAAAAAATAGGTGTGTTTTTATGTAATTTTAGGGCCACTTTTAGTATAAAACATGATTTATTAACCCAATAGGATTATATAATTCTTCAAAGTTAAAAAAAACTAACTAAAATAAATATTGAAATATTGAAATGTATAGTTTCATTTAGTAAAACAAAAATACACTATGACGTCAAGAAAGAGATTAAGAAAACAAAATTAGAACGTGGGTAAAGATACTTAGAAGTACACTATGGATTATTGTATTAACTAATTTATGTGATAGAAATGCAAGAACGAATTACGCAGCATCTTTTGTAACGTGGCACACTGGCAGCTTACGAGGATTGAGAAAGATTTGGTTAGGAAACACAAACGCCAAAGATCACTCATGTTTGAGTATTAATTATTAATAATTTAACACATACAACTCCAAAAATGTGTATGTGTAAATTAGTTTGCTAATTATTGATTGACATTGGGGTCACGTACTTCCTAGGAATGAAGAGCCAAGTGTACTTGCTATGGTCTGTCAAATTGTTAAATTATTATTGAGATTACCTCGTGTACACAGAAGATTTGACATTAATTAATGCACATCAGCTAAAACATTATTGAAGTAAATATTAACATTCCTTTATAAAGAATTGCATAGATACCAGGGAGGATCAACAACCAATATTAGTTCAATTGACATATTTATTACTTTAAATGCTAACAAAAATTTAGTTATTATAATCATAAATTTAGTATTCAAAATTGATTTTATTGATCTCATTTAGTTATAAGGAAAACCTCATAAAAAGAAACCTATAAAGTGACACATACTTCTACTTTAAACTTATAAGGTATCACTTTCAATTTAAATCTCCAAAATAAAAAGGTTTCCAGTTTAAATTTCCTTTAAACCTTCAAAGTGATGTTTCATTTCTCGTTGATATTTTCGATCCCCGAAAAATTAACTCCGTTAACGGAAAACTTAATTCTGAATATTTTTTTAAATTAAAAAAATTGATTTGAAATCTTTTAAATTAAGAGATTTTTAAATTAAATTAAATATTTTGAAATTTAAATTAAATAAAGACCAAAAATCCTTCATTTAATTTAAAAATCGCTTGATTTAAATAGGCATGTGGGTTAAAAAAATTATCAGAGTTAACTTTTCTGGAATCAGAAATGTCGGTGCAAAACAAACGCCACTTTGAAGATTTTAATTGAAAAAATTAACTTCGACGATTTTTTAATCCACGTGTCTATTTAAATCAAGCGATTTTTAAAACTTTTTACATTAGATCTTTAAAGTAGAAGTATAATATTTTGAAAGTTCAAAGTATAAATGTATACCAATTTTGGAGATTTTTTTATGGAAAATTTCCTTAAATTATATATACAAGTAATGAGATCAGTAAAATCTATTCTGAATTTAGTGATTAAGTTGGCTTCGATCGTAGGGTCGAACTAGTTGTTTTTTAATCTTAAGCGGTATTATCACTTGGTTCGACATACATATTAGAACTTCTAAATTATTTGATGGCGCAGCAATAATTTGAAGTTGATGAGATAAAAACAGATAATAGTATTATCTATGTAGTAAACTAATATCAATATAATCACATGCATTTGTGCCTTAATCACTAAATTCAGGAGGTTTTGTCTCCTCGGCCTGCGATTATGAAACACACCCAAAATATTAAAAATTGGCCGGGCTAACCATTAGACTAATCAGGAATCGTTTCTAGTATATTGACTATAGAGCGGCCTCAAAAGGTCAGGCCAAAAGCTGAATGTTATATCAGATTTAATAACATAACGTAGTCTTGGGACAAAGTAAACTAGAGCACGGAAAAAAAAACAAAGATAAATAAACTAGAGTATGATATGACATGAAAAGCTTAGCGACTCAGAGAAAACAAATAATATTTCACCAGGAATAGTTGTGCATATTTATACAAAAATACTCTCAAATATATATATATATATATATATATATTAATTGTGCATCTACAAGAAAAAAAAAAAAAACTTAATGTACTTACTTGTCTAGATAACTAAAATGTACATTTCAATGATCAGAAAAATTACCGAAAAACTTCAATAATTAATTAATCATATTTAAACTATACTCCAACATAGTTCCTAGTTTTCTACAGTGATGCTCCTCTCGAGACATAAATGATAGAGCAATTACAACTACTAGTTCACAAATATTGAACTATGGAAATCGAACAAGTCGACGATCACTACCAAACAACAACTATGATAATAATGATCAAGCGACAATGTAAGCAATGGAAAGAAAGTTGAAGAAGAGATGTTACAACGGCAGAGCGACTAGTTATATGTAAAAAATAATTGAGAACGAAACACCGAAACAAACTTTAAAAGTTCATCAGTTTGTGACCTAATCATATAATGTGATTTTAGCATTAAGTACTAAGTTTTTAGTAATTAACAGAAATATCGTTAATTATTATGTATTTTACAACATCCATTTTTGATACAAAATAATTAGATGACACAATATGCGAAACAACCAAAATTTAGATAGACAAAGTCTAGTCAGCATCTTAGTTGCTATCGATGCTTAAAAATTATAAATTCTAAGAAACAAGAACCTAACCCGTAAAAACATACGGATTCAAAGGAGCTGATTAACGAGATGATGTCAAGATAAGCTATTCGAGTAGCCTCTTTACACAAATTAATTCAAAATATGTACACATGACATTGAATTGTTAGGAAGTCAAATGAAAACTGAGCTCACCAATTATAGTGATTATAACCCATCGCAATCCTCGATACTTCCCACTTTGGAGCAATATTGAACATCCTTGATAATTAAAGAGGTCTAGTCATTTTTTCATTGAGTGTTGAGAAAAAAAGGGTATCAATAGATCTTACGATTGAGCTATATATATACATGGGGTTTTGATAATTATTTGCTATTTTGGGGATGAAATTAATTTTGTAACCAATGGTTTAGAGGGCATTTGATGCAAATTGGCTTAATTAGAGATTTATAGTTGAGGCTTTTGTTTTAGATGAAGGGGTATTACTGAAAAGGCGCGTGCTTGTTACAATAAGAACTATAGTCCCAATATAATTTATCAAACTATCATTAATTTTATTCCTAGCTAAAATAGTATTAGTTTAATACACTCAAAGTTGGCCTTTGTGTTCATGGATTAGCTTCTTGGCATTTGGATATATAATTTATGCGTAGATTAAAACATGTATATGTATATTACGTAGTCGAATACAGAACCATAAATTCATAGAATATACACATATTTCTTGGATTACGCACGTGTCCTCGTATATCATGTCTCCGTTTACGTACTGATTAATATTATATAAAAATATAAACCAATAACATACACCGAGGTCGATCCCTACCATGTAACAAATAAAATAATATTCTTGGATTAGAAAGAGCTAATAAAATAATATCAGAAAGAGCTAATAATATTAGAAAGAGCCTCATAATCTCATATACCTTATTAGATTTCTCAAATTATTGAAGTCAAATCACAGATAGAAAGTGGTGTGGCTTGAAGGAGACAAGACAGCGGAACGAAGAAAGAGGCTTTTTGCTGTTCGTTCCATGGGTCACTTTGGTCTTTTGGTTAGCTTCAATAGTCGCTTTTTATTCAATTTTTATTCATCGTCCTATCGAAATTACCAAAAGCCGTACACATCTATATATATTGATAGTATTTAGAGTTTTATATCGTTAAATTTATTTTATTAGTGTTAATAGGTAAGGATTCTTGATTCATTTGGAGAGACAGATTCCTTGTAAGCCCAAAATGCTTAATGGACTAGTCTTAGATTATATGTGTTAGTAACCAATAGCTGAAGTCTAAGATGCACTTTTGACTATATATTGATTTTCTTTTCTAACAATTAATTTTCATTATTCTCTGATAAAGACATAGCAAGCTAAATGAGTAAATGGTCTTGTCACTAATTAGTAGACTTTTAATTTTATTTACCGACTTAGATTTTATAATCATAACTTAAACAAATATGTATGCCACCAGGACGTATCACGTACGGTTTTTATAACCATAAAAAAAAAAAAAAACGTATCACGTACGGTGTGCTGTGTGCATGCAACCCAACCCAATACTCATGCAAAAAATATTTCATAAAGTAAAGTAAAACATAAAGAAAAAAAAAAACTACATTAGAAAACACACAAATAGAACAAGTGATGTCTTTTAGCGAACCAAACTTACCGAAATATTTTAACAAAAAAAATAAATAAAAAAGGTTACCAAAAAATAGTTAGTATGCTGTACGCCAACTACATTGTGAAAAACGCAACTTAAGAATAGTAAATATAAAACAATAGCACTAATTTGATATAGCCAGTTAGCCACATAGATTTGAAAATATTATTAATGTATATATAAGGCATACAATATTTGTCTAGCTCTAAAATATTGTCTTTTACCGGCTTAATTACGCGACAGCAATACCTGATATACTATATTGACAATACACATAGCGATGCATTTTTGTTGAGACAATATAATTTTATTTTGAACAAACGATGTGTTTTTCATCAATTAAATAAAATTTGAAGCTCTACATCGAACTTTACCTCCGTTTATTACATATTGACTATATTTTGATATGTGATCTTTTAATTGTAAGCTATATAAGGCTAAATCTAATTAAATTACTATAACATATGTTGTAAATTCGGATAAACTAGATGAAAACTTAAATGCATTTTTAGATAGTTCCAAAAATTCGACATATATCTAGGAATATTAATTAAAACTGAATTTTCTAAAATTTCTACGATACACCAACCCAAATAACAGTACACGGACTAACCACACATGACACATTCAACAAATGACAAATGAAAAAAAAAAAAAAAAAAGAAAAAAAAAAAAAAGAAGAAGAAGAAGATAATCCTTGACTTTGATACTTGAGACTTCTCTCACGATCTTCCGTATCTCCCCAAAATCAATAATATACACATCACACATGACATATACCTTTATCCTATATATTCCAATTGATATATAAATTTGATGTTAAGATAATGTCAGCATACAAAGAAAATTGCAAGTGCTTACTTTATATAGCTGCTAATAGTGTCACGCACCATGGTCCATAGTCTACCGCCCATCGGTACACTATGAAAGTCTTCGTACCTATCTTTAGCGATGTCAATTAAACGTTTCAACTACCTCATCAAATATTACTATTTGTACGAATTTTCAATGGTGGTGCTGCTGCAGATTCTAGTTAAGTATGTATTAGTTTGAGTTTTGATAATGTTCCAAGAAAAAGAGAGACAAATAATCATTCATGAAATTATATATACATCCGTTGGGAAATTTTTATAATTTTCGATTAAAACTTACTTTATTACATATGTCAGTCAGTCAAAGTAGCTCATCTGGTTGAATAAATATTTATTTTGGATCGATGTTGAGTTTTTTTTTATTTCAAAATACAAATTGTAAAATGATTGAGAGATTTAAATTCGTCCAATGATCTGTCCAAGAAAACAAGAAAAAAAAAAGAAGATATTCTGCAATACCAATCGTACATATTAAGAAAATAATTACACGATGATAGAACTTCAGTTTTCGCACTACATACAGTAGAACCTCTATAAATTAATACTTTATAAATTAATAACTTCTCTAAATTAATAAATTATTTTGGTCTCGAGTTGGGCCGATGTAATAATTGACACATTTTGATAAGATAATAAGATAATAATTTTTTTTGAAATCTCTATGTAAATATATGGTTTCATTAATAACGTAAATTAATAATCATATACAGTAGAACCTCTATAAATTAATACTCTATAAATTAATAAATTTTTCCGGTCCCGAGTTGGGCCGATGTAAAAAATGACACAATTCGATAAAATAATAAGATAATAATTTATTTTAGACCCCTATGTAAATATATGGTCTCATTAATAACATAAATTAATAATCATATAACATTAAAAAATATAATTAAGATAATTTAGTACAATATGATTCTAGTATTGTTTGTTTATTCCTAAACATGCATTCTTGTTGGAGCTCATCTCTAATCTTTCTTATTGCATCAAAAGCTTCTGGAATTTTAGATAAGGTAAAAGGAATTTTAGATAAAATAAATTTATAATAATGTGAAATTGTCAAAAAAAAATCTTATTTTAAATAGATTTTTATAGAATTTGTGAAAATTGGAAAATCTCTCTATAAATTAATAATTATTAATTTATCGATAAATTAATACCCTCTCTAAATTAATAAAATATCTTGGTCCCAATAGTATTAATTTATAGAGGTTTTACTGTAAATTTATTGTATATATATAAGATATTTTAGTGAAATATGATTTTAATGTTGTTTATTTATTCGTAAATTTGTAATTTTGTTGAAGTTTATCTCTATTTTTTACAAAATATCAAAAATATATGATATTATCTTTTCAAATTGCATCAAAAATTATTTAAAAAATTTTTATATGCAATGATTGTTTCCTAATGTGCAAATGCATTAAAACACAATGAAGTTTTGTCTTCATTTTTCTATTTTTCTATAATATTTTTTGAAATTTGGAAAAACTCTTTATAAATTAATAATTATTAATTTATCGATAAATTAATAACCTCTATAAATTAATAAAAAATTTTGGTCTCAACATTATTAATTTATAGAAGTTTTACTCTATATATATCACGGTCTTCTGAAAAAAAAAAAGTCAAAAATTTCGTAAATTGTAGTAAAATGTTCAGAGATCTCGATCTACCTCGAATTCAAAGAAGTGAATCCCACAAGAATATCTACTTCGTAACTTGGATTATGTTCTGTAATGCAGGTGCAATTAAGTGCAACATTTAACACTTTTCTCAACTTGCCTTATTAAATGAGACTATCTGTGACTGTAACTAATAAATTTACTAAACCCTCTCTAATCTCGCGTGGTTGTTAAACTAAAACCCAAGAGTTTAAATAAACATGTATGGGCCAAGGCTCAAATTATATAGATGGGTTCAAACTTAATTAATTTGCACACGGTCCATTATGTATATGAGCCGGGCCTATATGCTATCTGGTCTTGTTGTAATAGCATGGTGTCGTGGATTATGTGTTCTCTATCTGTGTATATCAGAAAAGAGTATTATGTAGCACAAGACTGCTAAAGAAATGTGGTCAACGCTTTGGGAAAAACATGAAGAAGAGGATTTTTTTTTTTAAATGTGTTCTTTAGCTCAGTGCATCAAACCCAAATATCTACTCTATGTTACTTCCTCCACCATTTACTTTTGACTCGAATACGTTGTTCATTGATTTTTAGTTCGTTTCATCATGTTTATTATTACTTACCAATCTAATCCTCATAGTGGAAATGGAGTTTTTTGGTTTCCATGATTTGTGTCTATAAAATGTGGTTTATGATAAATATATCTCAACTAAAGATATGACTTATTTAAATCTTATGATATATCTAAATAATTTAATCCTTATCATAATAGGAATTCTAAAATATTTTTCGATTTGGACTTCACTTCATAAACGGACTCTAACGGTTTACATTATTTGGTCCGCAATATACACATCCACATGTTGCTCTTCTAATACTCATATCATTGCTTTATGTGTTCTCCCCTATTAAGTTTTTGTATGTGTATCATATTTCTACATAATTAAGTTCCTAGCCTGCCTACCAAAGAAAATGTTTTCCTATCAGTATTCATTCATCTGATTCTTATTCCAAAAACCGAGCTTGACGAGCATTGCGGTATCTCGTATTGTTTAGCCTGATGAAGTTCGGTTATGAATAAACTTGTAAGTTCCTCGGTATCTATTGCTAGCATAAACTTTGTAAGAGGGGCAAAGATTATATATCTTTGTGGCTGAGATCTTTAGTTAATCTATACAATTTGGTACTTTTCTCTAACTTCGTAAATGCCAATATTGATGTCTTAACAACAGGGTTAGGTGGTTCCAGCAACCTTACTATCTTGCATTCACTTCTCTGTCTGAGAACTACTAGAAGAAGAGCTGATTGAACAGAAGCCACTTAACTTCACTGACCTCGTCATTATTTGTTTTCATTACCCATCTGACTATGACTACTACTCTTGCTGCATACGGTTAAAATTTAATATTAATAAGAAGACAAACTATTAAATAATAATCTTCCAGTTCCAGATTTGGATTTAATTTCATCTGCATCTTTAAATATATTAGCTTTTTCTACGAGGAAAGGATACGAAACTAGTCTTAAGTGGAAGCTCACAGGCTTTAAACACCAACCCTATAATAATAATAATATATATATATATATATATATATATATATATATATATAGTGGGGGTGGTTTTGGAGTTTATTTATTTTTATAGGCTTAGTTGTGTTCCATAACAATTATTGTTGATAGATAATATAGCAACTCAAATTTATAAATATTGGGTTTTTAGTCATCCTTGTATTCAAAAAGTATGACAAAAGGGGGTTTCAAGTGAAGTGGAGGGTAAAGACGGCGATTTTTGTGACCTGGCTACCTTCAGCTTTATGGTAGAATTGTCTATTCATCGTCGATGCTATTCACTTTTGCCTTGTAGCAAAAAAGCCAGATATAGTTCCAAGTTTGTTCATTTAATTAATTTCCTTCAAGCGATCGGTTTCATTAGTGTCAACATCTGCAGTTGTATGACAAATTCTCCTTTAAATCTATTTTTCTATAATTAAGATAGTTAACTATATTATATATATCATTAATATTTTATTATATAGTTTTGTGATTCTTTTTTGTTCAATTAACTTAAGAATTGAGAACAAGCTAGCTTTTGAGACCCCATTACATATGGGGAGATGCATGCTCATGTTTTGTTGCCGTATACGTAATGTATTAACATCTCTATATATAGATGCAATAACAAACAAAAGAAACACAAAAACAAATAAAACCACGCTTTGCTTTTAAAAGCATTGTGTTAGAACTTACAAGTTTCGTTTTGTTTTAATCCTATTGGCCACATTCTTTGACATTGCGGTATTCACGTGATGATTATATCAAGATTAGTCCAAAATATGATCTAGTAGATACACAAAGCCTTCACTATTGATTGTGATACTTCTTTGATATTTGCATCCAACTACCTACTTGTTCTGTCTTCTTCTACCGACACTCGACCATTTACTTTATCTCCTACCAATTTTTTTCTTTTTAGTGTCTTTCAGTTCTCGTTTGATGATTATAGTTTTGGTCCACACTCCACAGCACAATCCTACAGTTTGGTCGAGACTCTCGTGGAGACACCACAACCACTGAAATTATATCATTTGGGGAAATATTTTATCATGTTCGTGCCCTTTTTTTTTATTTATTATTCACTTAGTTGGTCCCATGATTTAGGAGGTCACGAAGTTTGAGTTATTCTTGATTACTGTATAAATAGAATGTATATGGTTTTCTCAGTCCCGAATGTTGCATCCGTAATAGTTGTATATATTCTAATCTCTCTTCGTTTTACAACTTTTTTTTTTAATGTCCATCATTTTATATTGATTATTTTTCATCTATTGTAAGTATAATATAATTTGTTAATGTTTACTTGCATGCAAGAAATCATGATTTGGATATGATTGTCGGTATATATGCGACTTCTTTTATTAATTAATTCATGAGAGTGAATATGTACTTCTTGTCAACTATATTGCATGATTATCTTTCAGCATAATTATAGATGATTTTTTATAACCATAATTATAGATTATTTGATGGCGAAATATAATTGACTTCGTCTAAAACTCAATTATTAATTGATTTGTGGATACGATTTCATACAACTTGCAACAGCTTGTAAAAGCATGCTCCCTGCTAAATTATTACTCTCTACATTTCATATAACTTGTCTTTAATTTTTTTTACACTTATTAAAAAAATAATTAATTTTTTTTTTATTTTATGCACTAAAAACATAAAACAACAAGTAATATAAAAAGAGTTTTAACTTTTAAAATAACAAGTAATATAAAATAGAGGCAATATTACATCTCTATTTGTTTATATATATATATTAAATGTTGTTCGAAACGATTTATCAATTCTTTAATGTTTCAATCCAAAATAAAAATAAGTTATATTAGGATGATACTTTTGTTTGCTCAAAATGGCCAACCAACAAAACCATACATGGATATTTCGTTGGATAGAATGACGGACGATTAAGTCGCTCGGGGCACTTCCATAAACATATCCTTACTTTCAATTATCACCAAGGTGCTACGAACCCATGAGAGACAAACCAAGTATATATGAACAAACATTCATTGTAGAATCATCTGTTATTGCATCAAGATTTTCTTTTAGCATGTGCTAGTAAGACGATCGAATATAGTAGTCCTGCTTGGAACAATGTCGCTAGCGACATAAAACAACGACCCAAATAATGCCATAAATACACGTTATTTGTGACTCAAGAATGTGGAGAGATTGCTGATGTTTATGATTACGGCGATGCTGTGACCGTTTTTCTATCGATGAATAAAACATAATCGTCTTGTTTTTTCACTTAGCGACCATTTTTCTGTCACTGAATACAGTGTTATGCTTCATGGATGTATATTCTTATCGACAATTATCCATATTTTTCAGTCGCGGAGTATGTCCTAGTGACATCTAAAAGAACAGAGCTTACGACCCAAATTCAAAAAATAAATTTTTTCAAAGAAAGTTTAATGAGAACCTATCATTAAAAAAAAAAAAAAAAAGTATATTGAACATGTTTTAATGTAACATTTTGAACTTAATCTACAAAATAATTTGAGAAGGGGTTGACTAGAAACTACTGATATCATGTTCAATATAGTACATACTTGTCATTCAGCTAGAACAGCTCTGCCCAACCACCCAAAGACCGGACCCGGTCGGACACGGATCATCTATCTTGGCCTAACATCCTCCATAAGAACCTGATCGCTCCATTTCTTTGAGTTTCGTCCTATTCAACTAAATTTCATGGCCCACCTTGTGTATATAAGATTTTGCCTCATTAAGGAAAAGTAAAAATTGTCTTATTGACAAAAGATGAGAAGAGAAAGATTTGTTTCACACTTTTTTGTCAGCCTGAAATGATAATAGGACTTAGAAGACCCACTCATTGTCTACTTTTGTTTGAATCCTTCAAAGATGAAAAAAGACAACCGACAGAGAGAGAAATAAACCCTCTCTTACACTAAGAAGGTTTCAGTCCCTTGTAACAAAAGTAAGAACATCAAATGAAAATTGTAAGAAAGAAAAAACACACAAGAGTCACATATTTTTCATAATCACTTCTCTGTAGCGTCTTTGTTTATTTCCAAGAACGAAATAAAAAACGCCCACAAAAATCTAAGTACATCAAAAGAATCATAATGATGATGAAGAAGAAGAAGAAGCCTGGAAAAAAAAACACCTCCACACAAGAATTAAGCATACAAGAGAATTTGAAAATATGAGTTTTTTTCTCAATCAAAGAATTCCCAATTGAACCTGGCCGGGGTCGCGTTATTATTTGCAGTAGTCGAGCTCAATGGCGTCAAAGGATGATGATCAAATGTTTCCCATTTAGTAGAAGAATCCAACACAAATGGTCCTGAACCTGAATTCCTCGGTTCCTCTTCGATCTCTTGCTTCTTCTGCTTGTATTGTATCGGCATGTCCATAAGCGATTGTATCGGTTTCTCTTCTTGTTTCTGTCCATTGCTATGTTCTTGAATCGTAGCAAGTCTCTGACCACTTGACTGTTTCTGCTGCCCATTAGCTATTGAGTTTTTCACCTTCAAAACATCGAGTGTTTCGACATAATTCTGTACTCTCTTCACCTACACATACAACTAAAAAAATCAACACAAGAAGAACATTGCGAAAATCTTTCGGTCTTGAGATAAGTATAATTACATACCTGCATCTTTCTTTGTAACTTTACATCTCCTTCAGCTACAATCGCATCCAACTTAATCAACTCATTCATCAACAATTCAATAACCGTTACAAGATCTTTCTCCGCAATTTTCCCTCCTTTCTTAATCACCATCTCAAAAGCCGAAACCTACACACAAAAATCGCCAATCAAAAACGCGCAAATTCATAAGTAAAATGAACTTGGCGGGCTTGGCAGAGGCCTTACACGTCCGCCGAGCCTATCTACTTCAAGGCTAATATCAGAAATCGCTTTAGACGCTTTTTCGGTTTTCGCAATCTTCCTCATCTCCAAGAAACGTTTCTCTTGACTAATCGGATCTTCGAAAAGCACCATCTTAGATTTATCTTTCACTCCGGACACATCAAGAAAAGCTTTTGAATCCCTTTCTTTGTCTTTATACATTAGCTTCTGATCTTGATGATGAAGACCCGTTGGTCCAGTCAACATCTTCTTTAACTCCCCTGAATCAATCAAGAATCATCCAAAAACATAAATCTCTATTGCCATTTCTAATTTCCAAAATTCTATTAGTAAAAAAAACAGAGACTAACCAAAAGAAGCTTGAGGACTAATATTGATCTCATGGTACACCGAACCGTACTTGATTCTAACTCTGATCATCGGTGGTGGTGGAGCTCCGACAGGATCCGGATTCCGTTTTTGAACTAACATTCCACCAGGTCTCATTTCCCAATCATGACCGCCTGACTCCCTGCCGCCGCCACCGCCGCCGGAAACTCTGCCGCCATTCGTCACCGCCGCCGGAAGATTTGTCGGTTTATTTCTCATCATCTTCATCTTCATCATTTTTTTTTTTTTTTTAGATAATTAAAACTTATTTGTCTCTCAAAAGAAACGGATCTGAAGATCTTTGAGAGATTTAGTAATCAGAAGACAAAAGACATTGGAAGACAGAAGAAGAAGAAGAATGTTGTTACAAGAAATCTGGGACTTGGAACATCATCATCATCATCATCATCAACAACACAACTCCAAAGTCCAACCCATTTCGCCACGTGTACAAACAAAGATCAAAGCTGATCCACAAAACAAAACACAACTTAAAACGCTCCTTCTCTTTCTTTCTCTGTCTTTGAGCTTTCAATTTTGAAGAATCTGAATTTGACTTCAGATCTTCTATGTGTAGAAAAACAATGGAAAAAGTTTTTATGAATTTTGGTTTTCCCGAGAAAATCGGTTTGGAAAACGAGTATATTAGGAAAGAGTAGAATCTGAGAAAAGCATCCGGATTCTCTGTTTTTTGAGTTTTTAGTTTCAGAGAACCACTTGAGGAAAAAAAAAATATATATATATATATATATATTAATTATTTAGAAAAGAGAAAGAAGAAAAAAACGAATAATAACGAGTGGCCAGCTAATTCAGCTCTTATGCCTGTGACTTATATGTCATATATACACACATACATTTAATTGCGTGTATATATATATAGTAGTATTAGTTTTTTTTTGTTTTGTCGGAATATATATATTTTTTTGTTTTGTCTTTTGGCTTTTTCATTGGATTACTATTTTTCCAAAGTGACAAAAATAATTACAGTATGTTTTAAGATGAAATATAAAATTATCTTATACTGTTCACTTCAGCTTAGTCAGGCTTGTTCATTGGGCAAGTATCGGATTCGTATATCAGTTTGGTTCGAATGGATATAGAGACTATTTAAAACAAAAGTATAGTTTAAAGGATCAGCTTAATCGCAGGACATTTAATTAGTTTTAATCTCTGAAAACGTGCTTTAAGTATACTATTTTAAAAATGAATTTACCCAAAAATAATAATTTTTCTTATATTTTTTACATAAACAATAATATATATTTCAATAATAAATTTTGTGAATTACAATTGTGAAACGCTTTATTCCTCACAAAGTCTCATTTATTTTATTTTCTTTTTTTTTTTATCCCAAAAAATGGTGATTGCTCATACTCGATTTATCGGCTGAAATATTTTTTTTCATTTCCGAACTTCCAAATTATGTTCAAAACCATTTGTAGAACATAGTGATAAGAAGGAAATGTTTGTTTAAGATCTGGTTATTGGATGTTTGGATTATTGTAGTAACATGTGATCTGTAACCAACATGATTTATCAAATATGCAGAAAATCTTAGTAATTCTCGATGTTTAAAAATACGCTATAGGTGTTTTGCAATACTGTTTAATGTATAGATGTATATACTAAAATTTTCTTTTGCATTTTTGACTAATTTCATTAATAATATAATTCATTTTATTTTAAAAGTTTTAATATTTTGTTTCATCTATTAAAAATTAGGTAAATTAAAAAAGCTCTAAATTAGTTTTGCTTATAAATCATTTTGTTATTAAAAAATATGTAAAATCCTAAAAACATCAAGTATCATGAAATATAAAAGAATTTGTTTTTTTTTTGCCAAACACAATAGGGTTAATATTATTTTTTGTGGTCAAATCCTTGTTTTTTGGCCAAACACAAGGACAAGGGTTAATGTTTATTAAAAAAAAAAAGAATAAACCCACGAAACGAGTAATATTTTCACAATAATATGATAGACATAGAGTATCTGTATAAGATAATTTTTGGATTTCATCTCGGTATAAAGCTTGTTCTGAGAAAAACAATTTATTGTGATTAAAGAAGAACATAAATAGAAAGGGCAGCTATCGAAGCATTAAAGCACCTAGTGGCTTCAATATGCTTATATATACATTATATTAAAATAAAAATAAACAAAACGTATACGATGACGAATTAGGGTTATGTTATTGTATGACGGAGGTGCAGGTAAAAGTAAAACCAATAGAAGATGAATTCGTCCTGTCGTCCACGTGTGATGGCTAATGACAATTTGGGTAATTTAAAATGGATCCAATCATTGACTCGTGAACTACTCTGCGTTGGGTGCTACTGCTAGACAACCAACCATGTGGGTCTTATCCTTTCGACACGTGTCCGTGTTCGACGGCGAGCCATATGGGACCGATGATTTTTATCTCCTTCCGGCAACTATTTAACCAACGACGGTCTTATACTATTAGTTTCTATCAATTTGTATTTTTTAATTGTTTAATAATACATATATTCATAATCCTTTTGGCATTACATAATAACTATCTAATTTGATCAGTAAGGCTATAAATAGATATTTCAGTTTTGCATGTTGCAGTATACAAATGAGTGTTTAATAGTCTGTGATCCACTAATTATTGTACCATATGATCAATAACGTTTTGACCAAAAAAAATTATCAATAACGTTGAGTGTTTTTTTTTTTTTTCTTTTTTTTTTTCAATGTGATTGTGCCCCAAAGGATCTGTTGCGATATGGAACTTAGTGTGGTCAACATTCCTTTCAAGACTACTTCAAAACTTTCGATATGGAACTATCAAAACTTTTACTAATTTATAAAATCTAATCATACAAATCCAATTTCCAAAAACAATAATGTGTTGAGAAGTTACACAAGAAATCTTTCTATTATCGTTCACCAATTGATGATTAGCTAGCCTCCACTAATACTTTACTATAAAATTGATTTGAATAGCCACAGTAGCTATAGAAAATAATTAAGTAGCATAAGATATCAGGAAATTTGTTGTTACTCCGCCATTTTGTAGCTAAATGGTTATGGATTGAATTTGTAGTCCATTACAAAATAAATTGTACTAATAAACTGGTTACGGATTGGGTGCGATAGATTTTACGTAATCGGCGACGGATAACACAATAACATAGGTAAATAGCTATGATTTTACTTCGTAGCTAACTTGGTGAGCACTTTGCGAAAGTGTAACAACAAGGAATCTATAGTCAATTCTTTATTCGTACTCACAAAGGTATTTTATCGTCTCAGTGTGAATACCGATTAACTTAAAAACTCTATGCTTCTACATGATTTGGTAGTTGTGGTTGAAGGTTGTCATAATGGCATTTTATCAAACCGTTTTTAAGGGCCAAAGCTCATGCTCAGGCTCACGGTTAAGTACTCGAATATGTGCATATTTTTTATTTACCCGACCATTAGATAACAAAGTTAAACTCACACAATGTCCATGAAACTCACGATAATAGAGTTTGAAGAAAAGAAAACGTGGTTGTTTACAGACCACTAAAGGATTTAAAGCAATGGAAAAAAATACTCGTTTTAAAATATAAGACGTTTTGGTTTAAAATACTAGTTATTTTTACGTTTAAAAACATTTTGATTTAAAATATTAGTTATTTTAAAAATATTATTAAATATATAAATAAAAACAATTTAGATAATTGTAAAAGAATAATTATACAATATTTAATACAATAAAAAAACTATTCAAAAATAAAAGGGTATGTTTTATATTTTAAAATGTAACAAAACTTTTAAAATATTTTATATTATGGAATGGAAAGAATATATAGTAAAAAAGATTTTGTCGATATAAGTAAATAATAATATGAGTTAAAGAGAAGAGTAGATAATATAATAAAAGAAAAAGTATTACTACAAAAAAAAAAAATCAGAATTTGGCTCCTCTTCTTTTTGACTTTGTAACTTTTTATCCTGTCTCTCTTGGGTCGTCAGTCTCATTATCGAACGTGCAGCCACCGACACTTGCGGCACGTACGACTCACACGTACACAAGTTCCGAGTGGTTTGTTCCTCTGCTTCGCGTTGTTCTGAAGTTGACGGTGTGCCCTGATTTCGCTTTAGCCGACGCTGAGTCGCTGACTATGGCCGGTGCTTGGATTTATTCAACGCTTTCTTTAATTTGCCTTCTTAACTACTGATTACCTAAAATTGACTCATTAGTTTATTGATTAGTTATTGAATTATGTATTACAAACAACATTTTAAAATTTAATTGGAATCTTTTACGTTTCTCACATTGTGAGGATTCTTCTTGATTTTTTGTCATTGATATAAATAAAACACAGTTTTGAGTATAGACGTTTTACCCGACAAATTAATAATTATATAATAATATAATGCTGGAAATCAGTATCATAATATTTTTATATGTTTGTCAGTATACATGAGTTTCTCGTCATAATAATTAATTTCTAAGCTTTTCAAGAAGACCTGATTCATTTTCTTTTATATTTTTTTTGTAAGTATTATATCATACAAATCAAAATTTCAAATGCGTGTATAGTGTGTGTTGTGTTTCAAAATAATACTAATCTTTAATAAAAATAAAATAAAGAACAATTTTCTGTAATAGTTAAGCCTTATCGTATCTATGGACTAATAAACTTTAAGGTCATAATCTATTTGGTTAGCCTTTAGTTTTCGGTCAACAAACTTTAGAGCCATTATTAGAAATAAAAAATAAAAAATTTATTGCCATTATTGTATCAATCAAACCCATATGTATAGCGTTTTGTCATCTTTAGAAGAAAGATACAATATCATATCAAAAGTGAAACTAAAGATTTTTTTTACTTCTTTATTTGAATTTTATTTTTTTTACTATAGTAAAAGAAATTACAGATTAGTCATTATGTTTGGAGCAAGGTAATTACTAATTATTTTTAATTTATTTTTTGTATACGTTTGAACTTATGTATTCATCGAAAGGTCATAAGATCATACAAAAAAGCCATACAAACAGAAAGCAAAAAATACGAAAATGGAAATAAATTATCTTTTGAGTTTCACGTTTGCATTGTCAAATATCCAATGATCTTTGCTTGTAAACAAAACAAAGCATGATAATTTATTCATTTAGCGCAAAATGCAATTTGAAACAATTTATCAATGTGGACAAAAGAAAGATAAAAAACAGAAACGGTGGGTATAAAGATTACAAGGGTATAAGAAGTAACTAATTCCTAAACAAAACCATATCTAATAAATAAAGGTGCAAGATACAATTAGAGCCGTTGATCTTGACTCCAAAAAACATGTTCTTTAATTGTATATTAGCTACACAAGCTGCATACATACATATACACATATAAACTACATGACGTAGTTATCTCCCGACAATCTCATGTGACAATCATCGGATCTTCCAAAACATTCTTACCAAATCCATCTGTTGTATTTCGTCCTCTATACAAAACTCGTATCATGAAGTTCATTGAAAACAGTTGGTTATGTCTACTCAAGTCCCACAATAACTCAAATATAGATGACAACAATATACTCTTAACACAAACCCATTATGCCAAGGGTCCAAAGACATTGTTAATGTTCGAGGGGTCGCATGATGTGTCCTTTGTCTGAGAAGAATCTCTTTCTAGCATCGATATCGGTCTAATAAATCATGCAGTTTGTGCCACAAAGTTTGAAATGAAAATTGAGAAAACGAAAGACAAATAATACAACGTGAACATACCCATTGAAAAATATAACAGGTCCAAGCCTGAGCGATTAACTTCTTTTTGTAAAAGGCCCAAACATCGATATATATATATATATATATATGTACATCTGCAGTATGTTGGTTTATATTAGTGTGGTTTCTATATTAACGGGTTTGGTTGGATAACTTGGATTATAGCAGATGATAATAAGGTAGTACACCTTGGTTTGAAAGGTTCCAGAAGATGTATGTCTTCTCTACATAATAAAGGGTTTGAGAGATCTCTCATACAACAAGTTGGCGCTCAAGACTGATTGCAAGGATGTTATCTCCTTGACAAGTACAAGATCAGATTGGCCTTCTTTTGCGACTAAATTGGAAAAGTTTAATATGCTTAAATCTCATTATATCACATCCAATGGAATCCTAGCTGCAGCTCAATCCATTCTTGAATAGCATATGTACTATGAGGAACAGCCTACAAAACCCAACAAAAAGAATTTCAATAAATTATTCACTTCTATCTCAGGTGGAAATCACCAAACACATGGTGGTCTATGTATATTAAGCTTGTTTTTTTAATTACCTGAAGGAATGATGCTACTACTCTAGTCAAAACAAACCCGCAAGAACAGATTCTTGACTCTTTTCTAAGTCTGATCCAAAGAACCCACTTAAATCCCATATCTCATCAACCTGATCTTAGTCGCAATGTTGTTTCCCTTGATATCATTAGTGAGTCTCTGCAACACGTACAAATATTCATGTGTTAGCTTTCTTTCAACAGTAATAGAAGTTGTCAAGGTTTTAACCTCAAAGACTCAAGATTTCACTTCCTTTAACCACACGAAAACTCAGCTTGAAGAACAGAACTTGAAGAATGCAAATGAAACAGAAAACTGAACCTGATGCAGAGATGAGAATGATGCAGAAATGGAGATGATGCAGAGCATAAAAGTAAAGGGAGACACAGATTTAACGAGTTCAACTACACCAAAGTGGTGCAGCCTACATCTCGCCTGGAAACTTCGCGGATATCCACTAAACCAACTTGAAAGTTACAGCTTCTTTTCTCTCACCCTCTCTTGGCAATACAAGCTCTCTTTCCCCTGTTTCCCCTCTCTGGTATTTTCTCACAGATCACGCATAACCCTCTTTCTTATCTCTATCCTCTCTTTATAGAGTGAAAATCGACAAGACTTGTAGAAAACTTGCTCTCAAAGCTTGTAGTTAACATAGACCTGTACGAATATTTCTTATGGGCTCTTTTCAAGATGGGTCGCGAGCTCCATCTGATAAAGCACTGAGAACAATTAATGCTTGTACGTACTTGTTAACCTTCCACTTCTTTTAGAGTTTTTGCTTTCTTCTCTTTAAGACTTGAGACCCTCTGTTGCAATCAGAATGTCTCCTCCTTCTTGTTGTTTCTTTTGTCCAAGCCACTTAAGCTCCACAAAACTCCACCTTGGCTGACAAAATAACTGAAACTCCTTTGATTTAGTGTTCTTGATTTCCTTTCCCGGACCCTGAAATCTTCTCAAGCTTGAAAATAACTTGAGAAGCTCCAAAACTGTTTGAAGCTTGCTCATCGGTAACTCCTTAGTAAAGACCTTGGCTTGATAATAAGCTCTTACCCTCTTTACCGCTTCTGCAATCATACTTCTTATGATCAACATCCTGGTGACACAATTCTCTGCCCTTTCGTAATGAATTGTGATCTCAACCAAACTGGTTTTGCTTTTTGAATCACAATACACTTCAACAATTTCTTGTTGACTTTCACTTTCTGCAAACAACCCTTTCAGCCTTCTTGCTACTTCAGCTTCTTCTGCAGATGAGAGACTAAATGTGGCTTGTGTCTCCATCTTCCACTAAATTGTGTTTTCCCCTGCAATGATCATAAACCAAAAGATTAACTTTCTTTTGACTTGATCATTTTCATAATCCGAAAACACGAACTCTTCATGGCTCTAGGCTGTCTTCTTTCTTGTTGTTTAAACAGACTTGCATCTTTTTTCTGCAATGTCTTTGTCTCCGCCTCACTGTCAGGTCATATTCTTCTTGTAACTCACAAAAAAAATTCACAACCACTGCAGTTTCAGCCACTGTCTTTGTCTCCTAATCAGTCTCTGAAACAGCCCTGGAAAAAACATCTCTGCAATTTCTCTGTTAATTCCTTTGCTGTTTCAACAAACATGTTCTTGTTTCAATGGAAATTATTTCTGCAACTGATGCAGATCTTCAACAGAAACCGTCTCTCTCAGATTCTTCTTGGCCTTGTGTTGAATCACGACAGTCTTGGTTCTTCCTTGTGGCAGCTCCACCTTGATCTATTCACGAAGAGACTTGGTTTGTTTTTTTCTTTTTCTTTTCCAGACATGAGACATCCTTGTCTCTGCAACAAACTCTGCCATAAGAACATGGATTCTTAAGGGAAAGATCCATAAGACTTTTCTCTTCCCAAAATTTTCCAAAAAACTTTATTTTCTCTTCTTGATCTAGATCCACTTTCTTTTGATTGATTCCTTTGTTAAGAATCCTGCCAGTACCAACTTCTCCTAAAACTTTCTTTTGAAGCTTTAGGAGATCCTTTTGGAAGAATGATCTCAGACTTCTTGTCTTCCTAGCATGTTTCCCTCAGATGACCACTCATCAAACATCATTGATAAATTAAAGAACCATCTCCAATTATTGCAAAACCTGAGATTCCCCTTCACGTTTAAACAGATCTTCTTGAACAGCAGAACGTACCGTTGCTATCACTTAGCAAAACACGCCACCTAACACTCATTATTAGGGAGACTTTTGATACAATCCTTTGTTCATTTCTCACGTTTAAACATACTATTACCAACAGATTTTGACTTGGCAATCTTGAAAAAACCAGCTTGTCTCTTACCACTAACTGATATGAGCCAAACCCTTAGTTTGATTCCTTGTTACGGGAGCCGTGATTAATCAAAGAAAATATGAATAGCCTTAAGCAAAGCTTCCTCTTAACCCAAGTCTCTCTAGAAAATTAGGTTAATTATTGGAAGTTGAGTTTTTATTCATTATAAGAGGTCTTTATATAGATCCTCATACAAACCGTCTTAAACATAATTAAAAGGAAAAATACCAAAACCTTAATCTAATGTTAAAAGGAAAACTCTCTAAACCCAATACTAATAAGAAACCCATTAAACCAAAATAAAACCACAACACAACTTTTAAATCGTATCATTACTCCCCTCCTCGACTTGGAGCTTGTCCTCAAGCTCCACTCCATGTAAGCCTCAAGTGGCTTGTCCATTTCCTCCCACATATTCCACCAGGTTTTCCTCCTCAAATGGTTCGTCCTCTTTATCATCCCCGTCCATGACTAGCATGATGTGAAAAAGGACTGGTTTGCACACATGCCCTTGTGTGAAAAACTCATCACAATTGAAACATAGACTTTTTGCTCGTCGTTCCGCCATCTCTTCACAAGTCAACTTCTTCAAAAACTTCTTTTGAGGTAGCGAAGTTTCTCCTTCCTTCCCGCTTTCAGCCACACGGTTTCCTGTCATCATTGGCTTAACTAATGGAATTGAGTATCGTGATGATGGGACCAGATGTCCTCCAAATGTCCTTGTCCGTTTATAGCCATCAATCTTGTACTCATTATCTCGTGCATACTCCATAGCTTCAAAGATTGTCTCGGGACGTAAATACTCGACTTCCTTTCGTAAATTGTCTGTTAAACCTGCACAAAATTGCCATAATTGCTGGTCACCAGTGAGTCTTGTCTGCCTCCCAAGACACTCTTCAAACTGATTGCAGTATTCGTCGACGGTTCCGGTGTCTCAAATTACATAACTCCCCAACTGGATTCACTGCATCCGCTTTACCAAACCTGCTTTTACAAATTCGTTTAAATTCAGCCCACCCAAGTCGATGTGTGATCAATCTTCGCAGATTATGATTCCAATGATACGCTTGTCCCGTCAATACAAACGTTGTCTGGCGTAACCTTGCGTCATCATTGAACACACATTGTGTTAGGAAATATTGTCAAATTTCTGATAAATCAGATTTTCGAGATCAATAAAAACGCACACAATTTGTTAAAGGAGTTCGGCCAATGTTGCCTACGTCTCCGGACCTGCTGCAGATCTTTTTATTATCAATCGGGAAAAATACACCACTCTCAACTCACACCCAAAAAAACCCAATTACACTTGAGAAATTACTCCAAATTTCTCACCAAAACAAAAACTCTTTCTTCTCTCACGTTTCTTCTTGATTTTGGGATGTTGTGGGATTATTTTGCTCCTCACCTTACAAGGATATTTATAGGAGCTGAGAGGTTTGGTGGCAGCTAGCATTTGTTGACAAAACAAATCTTTGGTTGGTGAGACACAATTGTTGACTACCTCCCATTCTTGACTTGTGAAGCTTCCTTCCAACTAACCTCCTTCCACCGTCCATTACTAACAATCTCCCACTTGAAGACTGATTTCAATCTGTCTTCACACCATGATCAATGCAGCAGGTCTTCTCCGCTTGTTACTCTAACAAGCCAACTGAGGTCGTACATAACCTTAGCTTGTCATACGGTACAACTTTCGTCAGCATGTCTGCCGGATTTCTACTTCCTGGGATCTTTTCAAGCACCAACATTCCATCTTCTAAAGCTGATCTGATGAAATGATACCGAAGTTGTATGTGCTTCGTCCGAGCATGGTAGACCGGATTCTTTGCCAAATCAATAGCACTTTTACTATCACAGTACAACACACTTCTCTCTTGGTCATGACCTAGCTCTCGTAGAAATGATTGTAGCCACATCATCTCCTTTGTTGCCTCCGCGACGGCAACATACTCAGCTTCACAGCTTGATAGAGCTACGATTTTCTGCAACTTTGAAACCCAACAAATTGCAGTACCACCAAAAGTGTAAACATACCCGGATGTGCTCTTTCTACTGTCAATGTCACCTCCATTATCAGCATCTACATATCCCTGTAATCCCATCTCGTTCTTCATGAAACATAGAGATAAACTTGGATTCTTCTTCAAGTACATGAAGATCCACTTAACAGCCTCCTAATGTTCCTTGCCTGGATTACTCATATACCTGCTAACGACTCCCACTGCATGTGCAATGTCTGGTCTTGTACATACCATCACGTACATCAGGCTCCCAATAGCAGAAGTATATGGAACTTTATCCATATATGCCATCTCGTCTTCAGTCGTTGGAGACTGATCTCTGGATAACCGAAAATGATTCGCCAGGGGAGTACTAACCGGCTTCGCATCATCCATATTAAACCTCTAGAGGATTTTCTTCACATACTCCTCTTGTGACAACTCAAGACCCTCCTTGCTTCTACTTATTCTCATCCCAAGAATCTGTTTTGCTTCTCCTAGGTCTTTCATCGCAAACTCTTCTGAGAGTATTGCCTTCAGCTTGTCAATCTCTTACAAGTCTACTCCCGCTATTAGCATGTCATCAACATACAAAAGCAATATCAAGTAGGACTCCTTCAACCTCTTGAAATAGCAACAATGGTCAGCCTCACACCTCAAGAAATCAGTTTTCTTCATAAAGCTATCAAACCTCTTATACCACTGTCTTGGAGCTTGTTTTAACCCGTACAAACTCTTTTGCAATTTGCATACCAGCTTTTCTTGTCCTTTGACCTCAAAGCCTTCAGGTTGCTTCATGTAAATCTCTTCCTCTAACTCACCATGAAGGAAAGCTGTCTTTACATCCATTTGTTGAAGATACAAATCTTCCTTTGCAACCAAACCAAGAACAGTCCTGATTGTCACCAACTTGACTACAGGGGAGAAAATTTATGTGTAGTCAACACCTTCTTTCTGTTGGAATCCTTTCACAACCAGCCTCGCTTTATATCGTTTGCTTCCATCATGTTCTTCTTTTATCCGGTAGACCCACTTGTTATGCAAAGCCTTTTTCTCCTTAGGTAACTCGACTAACTCCCACGTGTGATTGGACATCAACGAGTCCATCTCGTCATTCATTGCAAGCTCCCACTTGATAGATTCATCAACTTGCACTGCCTCTTCATAACATTCAGGCTCGCCCCTATCTGTGAGCAGAATGTAGTTGAGCGATGGAGAAAATTTTTGAGGTTTCTTGATGGTTCTATTTGACCGTCGTAACTCCGCCACTGGTGTCTGTGAGTCCTCTTCAGAATTATCATTCTCATCTGCATTACTGTTTTCTTCTTGAGAATTATGCTTTTCTGCTGTTGTGGTATCTTGTTGCAACTCTGGAGCCATGATATCTTCCAAATCAACAGCTTTGGACTCCTTCTTTTCACAGCTTTCTTTTAGCTTATCTTTGTACAACGCTTCTTCGTTGAACACAACATTCTTGCTACGGATGATCTTCCAATTTTGATCATCCCAAAACCGATAACCAAACTCTGTGTCACCATAACCAATGAAGTAACACTTCTTGGATTTTGCATCAAGTTTACTTCTTACAGTATCATCAACATGAACATAAGGTAGGCAACCAAACACCTTTAAAAAAGAAAGATTTACTTTCTTGCCGCTCCAAACTTCTTCAGGGATCTTGAATCCCAATGGAACAGATGGTCCTCTGTTTATTAGAAAGGCCGCCGTATTGATTGCATCTGCCCAAAAAATTTTAGGCAAACCGCAATGTAATCTCATGCTCCTTGCACGCTCATTCAGGGTCCTGTTCATCCTTTCTGCTATTCCATTTTGTTGTGGCGTTCCAGGAATAGTCTTCACCATCTTGATTCCATTATCAGCGCAGTATCTCCTAAACTCCTCGCTAATATATTCTCCACCATTATCAGACCTTAAGCACTTCAACTTGAGATTCGTCTCAATCTCAACTATGGCTTTCCATCTTTTGAAGACCGAGAACACTTCAGACTTCTTCTTCATGAAGTACACCCACACCTTTCTTGTGGAGTCATCAATAAAGGTCACATAGTAGGACGAACCTCCTAATGATGCGATAGGAGCGGGTCCCCATACATCAGTGTGAACCAGCTCTAACTTCTCAGGTTTTGGCTCTCTTCCTTCTTTTGAGAAGCTGACTCGTTTCTGTTTTCCAAGGATGCAACTTTCACACATATGATGATCCACCGTCTTCAGATTTGGTAACGCACCATTTGCCACCATAAGTTTCATCCCTTTCTCACTCATATGTCCCAATCTGCAATGCCATAAATGGGTCTGTTTGGCATTCTCGACAACAGCAAATGTATCTTGATAACTCATCGTCATATAAAGAGTGCCTCTTTTATGACCTCTAGCAACCACCATGGAACCTTTCTTCACTCTCCAGGCTCCATCACCAAAGTTGACATTGTGCCCCGTATCATCAAGTTGTCCTACCGAGATCAGATTTCGTATCAACTTTGGCACATGTCTAACCTTTGTGATCTTCCACACGAGTCCATCTGACATCTTCAAGTTGATATCTCCAATACCAACTATGTCCAAAGGTAAGCCATTAGCTAGATATACCTTCCCATAATTTCCCGCAACATAATTCTCCATAATGTTGTGGTCTGGTGTGGTGTGGAATGACGCTCCTGAGTCAAGAACCCAAGAATCGATCGGACTATCAACATAGGAGATCGATGCTTTGGTGGTGTTTACAGCTGCAGCATGAGTTTCACATTTTCTCGGGGAATAAACAGACACTAACAATGCATCAGAAATTTCATGTGTGACTGCATTGACTCCGCCTCCTTTGTTGTTTTCCTTCTTTGGTGGTGCCCAACAGTTACTTTTGAAGTGGCCGGTCTTTCCACAGTTCCAGCACTCAACAGGCTTTTTGAACTTGGATTGGCCCCTTCCATTCCTTGACTTTGATCTGCCTCTATTTTGGTTCGTCCTATTCTGGTCTCTGCCTCTGTTTTCCACGTTGAAAGCAGAGCTCATTGATGTTTCTGAGTACCCACAGAATTACTAACCGCAGCCCTCATAGGTTCCCAACTATGTGGCAGAGATGCAAGCAAAATCAATGCCCGCACTTCATCATCAAACTCGATTTCAACCGATGACAGTTGGTTGACAATCGTGTTGAACTCGTTCACATGTTTGACAATCGTGTTGAACTCGTTCACATGTGTTGCAACATGACCACCTTCTTCCATCTTTAAGTGAAAGAGTTTCTTCATGAGAAACACCTTATTATTGGCTGAAGGTTTCTCATACATGTCCGAGAGAACTTTCATAAGCCCTTTTGTGGTCTTCTCTTTCGCAACGTTGTGAGCAACGTTTTTCGACAGTGTTAATCTGATAACACCCAGAACCTGCCTGTCAAGGAGATCCCACTCTTCCTTAGTCGTCTTCTCAGGCTTCTCGCTCAGCGGTTGGTGAAGCTTCTTTCCGTACAGATAATCTTCGATTTGCATTCTCCAAAATGCATAATCTGTACCGTCAAATTTCCCGATACTGTGTGCCGAACCGTCTTCGCCTCCCATCGTTTCTGATTATTTTATGAACCACCGTGTATTAGAACACCTTCGTCGATGAACCGGTATCACCGACAAATTTTACTATTCACGATTTCACTATTCACGTGAATAGTGATTTCGCACAAAATTTGACGAAAAATAACCCGAATGCTCTGATACCAGTTGTTAGGAAATAATGTCAAATTTCTGATAAATCAGATTTTCGAGATCAATAAAAACGCACACAATTTGTTAACGGAGTTCGGCCAATGTTGCCTACGTCTCCGGACCTGCTGCAGATCTTTTTATTATCAATCGGGAAAAATACACCACTCTCAACTCACACCCAAAAAAAACCCAATTACACTTGAGAAATTACTCCAAATTTCTCACCAAAACAAAAACTCTTTCTTCTCTCACGTTTCCTCTTGATTTTGGGATGTTGTGGGATTATTTTGCTCCTCACCTTACAAGGATATTTATAGGAGCTGAGAGGTTTGGTGGCAGCTAGCATTTGTTGACAAAACAAATCTTTGGTTGGTGAGACACAATTGTTGACTACCTCCCATTCTTGACTTGTGAAGCTTCCTTCCAACTAACCTCCTTCCACCGTCCATTACTAACACATTGGTCTTCAAAGTAATCTTCACACTTCTGCAACCAGTCGACTGCATTGGTAGTTCCATCGTATTGTGGAAACTCCATCTTAGCCGGGTTTCCCACGAACGCATCGTTGTCTCTTCCACCAACTTCTTTTCCATCGGAGCCACTTCTTCTTCCCATCTTCCTGTTTTCTCGGAAGTCCCATGTTATGTAACCAGAGTTTTCTCCCTCAGGAACCGCCCCAATGGATCTCACGGGCCAGTCACCACCTCCGTCACGGTGGCCTCTCTCGATGCCAACAGAGCGTCTTGTCCAAGGACCCCCTGAATGACACTGGTTCGATTCTCCTCCGCCTAGATTAGCTCCCTTGCTATGTTTCCCTTTGGCTATGGAGGCGGTTTCCTTTTCCTCTTCCCTTACACCGCCTTCCATCATCACGGTAAGAACCTCCAATCTGTTCGAGACTTCTTTTTTATCCGTCGCCAAGCTTTCCTTTAGCTTCTCCTGCTCGACGCGAAGCTCTTCAACCATGGATTTTGTCTGCTCGCGCTCCTCTTTCTGAGCCGCAATGATGGCTTCCAGATGATCCTGTTGTGCCGCCGTTGTCTCTTGAAGAATCTTGGTGTCAGCCCTTATCTCGTTGTTCTCGGCTCTCATAGCCTCCAACATCTCCAGAATTTTTGCATACTGCGCTTGAACGACCTCTCCCATTGAATCGTCTTGCTCTAATACCAAATTGATATGAGCCAAACCCTTAGCTTGATTCCTTGTTACGGGAGCCGTGATTAATCAAAGAAAATATGAATAGCCTTAAGCAAAGCTTCCTCTTAACCCAAGTCTCTCTAGAGAATTAGGTTAATTGTTGGAAGTTGAGTTTTTATTCATTATAAGAGGTCTTTATATAGATCCTCATACAAACCGTCTTAAACATAATTAAAAGGAAAAATACCAAAACCTTAATCTAATGTTAAAAGGAAAACTCTCTAAACCCAATACTAATAAGAAACCCATTAAACCAAAATAAAACCACAACACAACTCTTAAATCGTATCACTAACACTTGTGATAATCCTGAGATAATTCTTTGCAATCACTTCCAGATCAGATCCTGAGCTCATGATGTCTCTCTTAGTTGTAGAAATATTCTGCAAAAACATAAACCAGTATGCAGAAAATTCCAACAAAACAACTTGTCATCTGTATCATTACCAGTTTCGGACTTGACTTGAATGTCTCTTTAACCATCAGCCTCACTTTAACCTTGCCCCTGAAACCTCCCATTATAATGGTCTTTTAAAACCTGAACCTGAAATTCTCCTTATTCATCAGTCTCTTCCTTTAAGAATACTTCAAATCCCGATGAAAAATCCACTGGAAAATTTCCTGCAACGGATTCCTTTTAAGACGACTTGTTCATCATGCTTAACACACAACTTCATTCTTCTTAAAGTGACTAACTCTGAAACAGTCCCTGCATCACCTGCAACTGTTTTCTCACTTATCTTCTCAAATTCTCTTTAGAGATTCCATTGAGCACTTTGAATGAACTTCATCTCAAACCCATGTTTATGTATCATCTCTGAATCTTCAGAGACCCTGCAACCTGAACTTGAGTTACCTTACCAAAATCCACAAGCTTCTTCTCAAATCTGATTACAGCCTTTTTCTTTGTCATCAGATGAGACCAGATCCTGCTTTGATACTTTTCTGCTCTTGATTTTCTTGATCCTTTTTTGTCACATACATGATTCTTCTTTAACAGTGGGTTTTACATGATTAACTCTGCTTCTTTAAACCAACAATTTTCAGCTCAGATTTGATGATCTGAGAGGATATCCAAGGAAACATGTCTGCAATGGCACGTTGCTCCATCTGCAATCCAAAAAACATCTAAAGATGTGCTCTACACTTCTTGCAGAGACAGACTCCACCTGGAACAGTAACCATACAGACTTCAACGAGTTTCCTCCTTCTTGGCTCCACCTTTCTTAGTTAAACAATCTTGTTCACTGTTACTTTGAATCCACACAAATTTACTTTGTGTAACCGACTAAATCTTCATGGCTTCTTACTTGAAACAATGTGTCTGACCTTAAACGTATGTTTCACTTTTTGCAGCCACCTTATTTAGTCCCTTGTGCCAAAAATAACCATCAAGAACACTTGCTTCTATTGAAGCTTTCAGATTTCTTTGACTGTTGATGGAGAATCATTCCCCATCCTAACTTGTCCTTTCTCAGTTTCATCCAAGCTTATGAAAAATTCCTTCTTTGGTGTCAAATAACTGGAACAACCAGTATCTAATACACACTTGTCTTTGAAACTTTCCTCTGTTAACTGAAGATCTTCAGCAGCTCTTGATGAATCACCATCTGTCACTTCACATTGTGCGACAAACTTGTTCTTTTCCATTATGTTGCACTGACCTTTGAAGTGTCCTTCTCCACAATACCAGCAAGTCTTCTCACTGAACTTGCTACTATGACCTTCTCTCTTGGAGGTCCAACAGATCTTCTTCTCTTTTTTCTTTGATCTGTTCTTTTCGTTTCTTTTCTTTTCTTTTCTCTTGGTTTTCTCTGCAATCATATCTTCTTCCCTTTTCTTTAAACAAGCTTCTTTCCTTTTCTTTTGCTTGTTTCCAGATTTGATCAAACTCCTTTTCCTTAGAGTAGATAAATCTCATGACATTGTCAAATGTCAAAGATATCTCACTATTCTCTATTGATCTCTTCAGTTGATCAAACTGTCTGGGAAGAGACATGAGAAGCTGTATAGCTTTTGTTTCATCAGACACCTCAACTCCTTCTTTGTCTAAACCTTCAACTATACTTAAGTACTCCTCTAAGTTCTGTTTCATGGACCCGTTTACACTCATCTTAAACTCATAGAATTTACTCTTGAGATACAAACGGTTTGACTGGATACGGGTTGACAAACTGTAACTTGGTTGAGATTTAGACATATATAACTTGTCTAAGAGATGCATTATACCTGCAGCAGTTCTTTTCGATTAATGAGACCAGCCTACACAATATTGAATTAAAACAGAACATGTTAAGAACACACTATCCATTTGTAAGATTATGCCTAAATTTGGTCTGAAAAGACTCTACAGGTCTCTAATATATGTCTTATACCATGTTGTTTAAAGATAGAGGAACAGTCCTTGATTCTCTGGCTTATGGTTGAAAGAATCATGCTGACCATAAAGATCAATAGAGATTTCATCAGACGATAAAGTAGGGAAAGATTTGTTCGGCTTCTGGAATAGTCGTCTTCTTGAAAGCTACTTGGTGAAGTTGTTGATTGATGAACCTTTGAGGACTTGGCAGCAACATTCTATTAATGCCTTGTGTTCAGAGGTGACAGTGGCTGTGATGAAATAGGTATCAATCATGCATAACGCTTAGATAAAAATCATCTAAGAAATAAGTTGACCACATCAGTATAGTGGCCAAGAAAAAGATTTTCTGCCTGTAAACCTTAGTTCAAATGGACAGCTCGTCTTTCGAGGATGTTTCTATACAGCTTATGCAAGTGCCAAGGTCAACCCAAAGGTCCCAAATACAAGAATATTGTACAAATAGTAAAAGCAAAGGATGAGAAAACTATTCACCTTTAAGTTGAAGCACATCATCATCTATAGATTTCTTCACCAAAGTTATATTTTTCATTCCAAGTGATTCTCTTGCTGAGTTTTGGCATGCTAGAAAGAGTGCCTAAAGACGTGACAAAAACTCGGTAAAGAAAAACGTAAATGCTTGGAGCTAACAGATAAATTCAAAATTAATTTTCCTCTTATCTCCAAACCTGGTAGATATTCGGATAATTGATCAACAAAGTATTCATTCATTCATCATGTAAAATTTCGCTGCAAAGTCCACACCTTTGATCGATCTTGATTCTGGGTTTCTCCAAATTTGTCTAATTTCGATCCGTTCTTCAACAAGAATCATGCTTTCGTTATCCTCGTCTTCTTCTTCTTCTTCTTATTCGTTGCTTCGTCCATGCCATGGTTCTTCTTCTGGTCGGTCCGTTGTTGTACCAAAGAAGGAGTGTTATCTCGTTTCGTCGGAAAGTCTCTTGCTGTAGCATTAGCATAGCTCCGCCTCAGAATTTGGACAACGATGCCACTAAATTCCATGTAATAACATCACAATTTGCTATCGTTGTTAGTTGATTTAGCTCATAAAAACTGCTTTTCCTAAGTAATCTCATGGATAATTTACGAATAATATCACCAATTGCTTTTCATTTTCGATACTACGGAAATGTAAAAAGGGTCAATACTATAGACCTCAACGATAAAACTCCAATCCGCTTCTGGATTCATCAACTAGTTCCACAGACAAATCGATTTCAGCCAGATCTTCGACGATGGTGGAACCTGTTTTCAATAAAATTGCACAAGCAAATAAGAACAAGGAGAAAGAAACGACAGAAGAAGGACAAGAAATGGTTTTGTTATTTTATTTACAAGGGTTTGGGCTTTGTACGGACCAACCCAATAAAAATCTTTATCTTTTAACTCCACCTAATGCCAACGTGGCAGTGCATCTGTACGTATCTAATTAGGTTAAATATTACAAAACATGCGCCGCCCAAGACATCATCTCTTTCAGATCTGAAGCTTGCACTCGACTCTATCAGGTATCTCACGTTTTTTCCTGTTGTGCTGTGCTGATCTTTGGTCGAAAATAGTGTGCTAATCATTTTTAAGTTTATTTTTCTGATATATGCATGAAAAACACTTCTGATATATACCTTCGTTTTTTTTTTTTACCCAGATCCGATTTTTTTTTTTTTTTTTTGTTTTTTCAATGTTTTCTAAGTTGGATTTGGTTTTGTAACTTTTGAATTTGAAAGAAGCATTTGATGAATTGTCAGTATAAAACTTTTGATCTAATACAATATTCTCAAAATCAGTGTTGTTCGATCTATACAATATTCTCAAAACTTTTGATCCGATTTTTTTTTTTTTTTTTTTTTTTCAATGTTTTCTAAGTTGGATTTGGTTTTGTAACTTTTGAATTTGAAAGAAGCATTTGATGAATTGTCAGTATAAAACTTTTGATCTAATACAATATTCTCAGAATCAGTGTTGTTCGATCTATCACTTAGTATTGGAACAAAGTTTTATACTGATAATTTATCTTCATATATATAATTGTTTTTAGAAAACTAAGAATTTGTTTTGAATTTCTTCATTATTTAGTATTTGATTTGTAAAACATCAATATCAGTTTTTTTTGTTTTTTTTATTGAGTTTGAATGACAGCTATGAACTTTGTGGATTAATCTACTTTTGGATTAGACATGGTTGGCCACCATTGTTTTTTTCACAATAATGTGGATAACAAAAACAAAGAAAAAATAAACTATCCTCACTGGATAGACTGATCCTCACTAGATAGGCTGGTCTAGTTGGTCTAGTCTATGGTGTAGTCCGCAAGAGTATTAATCCCAAGAGTAGAGCGATCTTGTCTGCTCGGTTTTCCCAAGCCAATGAATTTGCAAATATAGTGATCTTAAGTTTCAGTTTTATTCCTTAACGCTAGGTTTTGATCTTCGTTTTATATTTGAAAAACAGTCATGTTGGTGGTCAGCAATATTCTCAATCAATTACTTCTCCCAAACAAATTTGTGTTTCTGGACCACAATTCATTCATACTGCCATTTTAAATGTGCAGTTCTCATCAATAATGACTGAAATCAATTTACCATTCAAAGTTGGTGATGTTGTGGAGACAAAATCTTTTTTAACTGGATACCGTGGGGCTTGGTTTCAGTGTAAGGTAATGAGACCATCAATCTTTAAATGCAACATGATCTTCTAATGTTTTTTTAAACTCATGAATTAAGCAACTCCACTTTGTATTGAAATTCTTGAACATGTATTCCCATTAGAAGGACTTTGAATGAGATATGAGCTAAAAGTCATTGTGTAATGATCTTGAATGATATAGCCCAAAAGTCATTAAGGCATCTCTATTTCATTTCTCCATTTACTTCAAAATAATGTAACTCAATGTTTGAATTGAGTTTTTTTTTTCTTTTCCTACCCACCTCCATTTTTCAACTCTAAAAATGGAGTAAAAATTGGATAACTTGAAAATAGAGTTGAGTTAGAGAAGATTTGACTCCAAAATATAGTTTAGAGGTGTAAATAGAGTAGGGTTGAAGATGGTGTTATATTATTCTTGTTTTTTTCCTGTGAACCTGACTTCCATCAATCCTTGTGTACTTCTTCTTCATGAAAAATCCACATCCTTACTCATCATTTCATTGTGTAATTACCTTCGTTTGGTAGCCACACCTTAATAACACATTATTTCTATGGATATCCCATGAAGACTTCTCTTACAGTTGTAGGATTTATGTTTTGTTGAATAATGTGAACCTAGCTACAGTAACCAAATCTTCCAAATTCGATAGGTTTGCTTTGGACAAAATCCAGTGATAGCTTGTATTTCAATGATGAATCAAGATATCTATTAATTAAGTAGATAGTAGTGGAGGCAATCTCTGCCTAATACTTATATGTTTTTTTTGAGAAAACCCTGAATGATCTAGGTCAAAGCCCGACCAACCCCAAGGCTTTGAAAGCTTGTTGGATACCTTCATTCCATGTTAAACATATGGACATCATCTGGTGAGATCTCTGACACTATATTGGTGGGAGCCGCGCATAATTCCTTGGCTTGCACCCCGCTAGCTCGGAACTCGGAAGCAATGCTCCCAAGTTCCAAGCAAGAATTGAAAATAGACTTAGGTTGTCATCCAATCATCATTCCTAGGCTCACGATCCACTAGACCAGGAGTGCTCCAAAGTTTTGAGCAAGAATTGAACTAGAGTATCTTTCGAGTGTACGCTATTAGGTTTAGGTTGTCATCCTTTCGCCACTCCACCCGTCCCCCATCATAGGCAAATTCTCATACCCATAACCTCAAGGTCTACTTGTTGCGATGCGATGTTTGCGCGAATTCCATAGAGTTCTTCCTCTCTTAACATTCATTTTTCCAATGGTCATCCTTGCCACAAATCCAACATCCTTTTTACTGTTTCCATGTCTTTACTTAGATCTTCCTTTATTCTTTGATATACTTTTCCATTGATTGTTGTTCATATATGCATCATACCAATTATAAAAGATTAGGAAGATAAGCATGAATACAATTAGGAATCAGTAAATATCCATTGTTTTCTAGAATTAGTCTTAATGTTGTCATATTGGAGGTGCTTTAATTGTTATTACTAATGTAAAATCTTAACATTCTTCTTTTTCTTTGGTTTATTAGATATTAGATGAATACACGCAAAAGGGGAAACTATTCTACAAGCTGGAGTATGTTAACTATCCAGATGAAGGTGAGTTTTATCCTCTAGTGTACCTTTGTTTTTGTTCACCTATCATCATATTAAGCTTGACAATGACAATATTTTGTAACGGCTGTATGTAAATTTATTCGTTTCAGATACGCACGAGACAAAAGTCTTTGAAAAGCCTAGAGGTGGGAGGAAGATTCACCTAATGGTTCGACCCACATATCCACCACTTTATCATGAAAGTGAATTCTTGAAACTCAAGCGTGACCTTGATACAGCTCTTGTCATCGTTCATGGTTCCTATAAAGTTGGAGATTTAGTTGATTGGTGCAAAGATGGTTGTTTCTGGTCTGGTAAAATTGTGGAATTGAAGGATAATGATGAATTTAAGGTATAGAAACAGGTTGATGTTGTGATGTTTGTTATTATTGTTCTTTTAGTTTGTACTTTACTGATTATGTCATTGATAGAAATACAATAGAAATCATCTTCACATTCTTTCTTTGTTCTTTTTAGAGACTGAGTGAAATTGTGAATCATCTACTTTGCAGATGGACTTGTTTCCTAAACCAGTTGGTGAAGGATCGACTTATGAAGGTTTGTGTAAGGATTTGCGACCATCCTTGGAATGGTCACTCGAAGATAGTTGGCAAGTGCCTTTTACTATGCAGGTTAGTTTTATTTCTTTATATGTGATTTTTGTATTTGGTTTTTAGATTTATCTAAAAGTGCAGCCACAGTATAGTCAATTGATGATAAAAATAGATTTGTTAATCTATACAAGTTGGTTAAAAAACTTATTATAAATGTGTTCCTTGATTATGAATATAATTTTTGACTTTTGGTATCTTATTTGATCTCATGTTTATGTTGTAGAATGGAGAAAAAAGGCAATGTGCTAAGCTCATTCAACCTAAGACTAAGACTGAAGGTTAGATTTTGATGCAGCGAACGTGTTTCTATTAATTCAAGTCATCATAGGATTTTGTTTTTAGTTTTAGCTTTAGGAAGCGTGTGTCTATATTCCTATTGGGATTAGGAAGTTTGTTTCCTCTATTAAGGGAATGGAATTATTATTAATCTTTGTTTTCATTCTTTTGATAACTCAGTAAAATTTATCCAGGCATTCTCAGAATTCAAAGTGCTAATTGTCTCCAGTGACTTATTTTGTTTACACTATTAGATAAAGAAATTGCAGATAAAGGCAATGGAGGTCTTAAATTAAATATCATGGAATCAGATTCAATTGAAGCTCCTGTTATGGACATAGAAGAGCTTATTGTTCGAATTGAGTGGCTAAAAAGAAAATTAAATCCAGATGTTGATGAAGGTTGCTGGAGTTATGAAGATTACCTTCTATCTTCCATGAATGTGACTGACAGGTATGTGCAGATATCTAATTATCCATTTGTTTTTTTTTTTATACTTGAAAACAGACTTATCTAAGTATTTTGTAATCTCATCTTATTTTGATTCAGAAGAAACTGAAGCTGTTTGTTTTTAAAGAAAGTAGAGAGGCTTTTCAGAGAAGATGAAGTAAAGACAAGAGTAAAATGGGAAAGACTAATTTATGAGTAAGATGAAGTAAGAGGAAGAACATATATGAGTTTTGGTACACCAAAAAAATGACCTTAGAATGCTTTAGATTCTGTAGGTTGTATATATATTTTCGGAAAACCTTAGAATGTTTTTAAGACTAGTTTCATGTTTGTTCATATGTTTTGGATTTTTAAGATGGAAATGAATCTGTGTCTGTAGACATTTTCAACTGGTTGACATAGAAGGTGAACTAGTTAAACATAAATTATCAAAAGAAGGATTCATTGTTAAGAAAGAAAAAAATGAAATTTATAAACCACTAAAGATAATACTATACCATTTCTATGTTGAAAATCCAAATCCTTAATTATTTCAGAGCTAATTACGATCAGCCCTATTTGCTAGACTTTGAAGAATTCAAGTTTAAAGTTGCACCTACGAATTATCTTGATATTCAAACTGTGAGATGTTGAAGAATCTCTCACTGAATATCATTCCTAGAAACAAAGATGTGCATTGTGTCACATCTCTTTCACTTTTTCTAAAATGTCTGAAAACCTTGAAAAGAATCATAAATGTATCTTAAAACTTTTAAATGAAACACTCTACTCTTAAAGTTAAAGAGAAGCATGCATAAGCTCAACTAAAGCCCACCACTTCGACACCATCTATGCTACTAATCTTCACTTGCATCCATGAAAGGAAGCGTGAGCAACAAGTTAATCAGTGAGAAAGATCTAGAGTTTAAAGGAAAGCTTAGAACTCAAAGATTAACAAAGAATAACTCTCTTTATTATGCTTTAGAAAATCACTCAAAACTAAAGCTCTCAAGTTCTCTCAATCTCAAAACTCATAAATTATGTCACACTTTGACATCTCCTTATATATTGAGAGACTTAGACACAAACACAATTCAATTAGGAAAACCTCTAAGTTTAGATAACTCCTAAATATATTTAGATAACTCCTAAATATATTTCCTAATCCTAATCTACTTTGAATAACTTATATCTCAAGTTATCTTCAAGCTTAATCCAACATTCTCCCCTTTAAGCTTGAACTCGGCTTTTGCCACGTCTTGAACACCGATGAGCTCCCTCATCTCTTTAAACTTGGTCCTTCCAAGTGCCTTTGTTAGGATATCCGCCTTTTGTTCAACGCCAGGAACATGCTCTTCTTCCACTTGTTCGTTCTCAACACATTCTCGTATGAAGTGATACCTAGTGTGTATATGCTTGCTTCGTCCGCGAAACAACGGGTTCTTAGTAAACGCTATTGCAGACTTGTTATCAATTCGAATTGTCACCTTTGTTGAATCACTTAATGTCATCAGTTGTAAGCACTTAGTAATATCTATTTCCATGAGTACCTTGTATAATCGGTTCTTAGATCTGTTCGCCCTCACCAACAGTTTTCCATCTCGATCATACAATGTTAGATAGTCTTCTCTCATTCCAACATCACATCCTGCCTCTGTAGCCTGTCCAAGACTAATAATATAACTCTTTAGGTCTGGTATAAAATAGACATCGGCCAAGACCTTTCGCTCGCCGTCCTTGCTTACGAAGAGAATTGAACCTTTTCCTTTTATGTCTATGCGAGAATCATCGCCAAACCTTACTTTTCCCATGACCGTCTCGTCAATCTTAGAAAAATAGGCACGATTTCCAGTCATGTGGTTACTAGCCCCATTGTCTAGGTACCAAACATTATCTCCATCTGAATGTGTTTCAAATTTGTTTGGTTTCACGTTCCTTTCATTGAGATACACCACCTCGTGCATCATTAAATTTTCAGCCTCTTAAGTGTCATCATCTTCATTCTCATGTGCTTCTTGGAGTTTAAGCAACCTATCAGGACAATTAGCAGCATAATGTCCTGTTTTGTCACACCGATAACACACCACTTTGGACGTATCCCTTTCTTGTCTATAACCTCTGTTTTGTTGATTGCCGTAGTGCCCACGTCCTCTTCCCTGTCCGGTAAAACGTCCACCTTGACCTCTACCTCTTCCTGCACCATTATCCTCTTGATAGGGTTGAGAATCCATGGTAGCATACATAAGTTGTCCTTGTTCATCTTGTTGATCTTCTTCATCACAAATCCTTTCCTCATAGGTTTTTAACCTTCCTACGATGTCAGCAAAGCTTGTTGTATTAAGATCAAGGACTTGTTCAAGGGCGACAATGATATGTATGTATTTTCTTCGTGGTAAACTCTTAAGAAACTTCTTAACAAGTTTTGGCTCTTCAATATTTTTTCCCAGAGCTGCTGATTTTGTGGACAACTCCGAGAGTTTACAACAAAATGATCGATTGCGTCAGTTTCTTTCATCTTCATTCTATCAAACTCAGCCATCAAAGTTTGAAGTCTTGCTTCCTTGACACGATCGGCACCTAAGTGACGAGCTTTGATTGCGTTCCATATCTCTTTTGGAGATTCTTGTTCGCCTACTTGCAAAATAAGAGCCTCCGGGATAGCTTGAAACAATAGTCCTATCGCGACATTGTTTTTATCGGATTCCTCAATTCCAGGTTCGATTGTATCCCATACCTTATATATCTTCAACAAGATTTTCATCCTCATCGACCACACCGTGTAGTTCGATGAGTTTAACATTGGACAAAGTACCGATGATGGGACAAGGTTCTTCGTCCTTGTCGGATTTTCAGCATCTGCCATGGCTCGGGAATACTAGTCGTCACCTCTACTCAGGTTGGATCGAAACTAGGTTGGCTCTGATACCAATTCTAGAGTTTAAAGGAAATCTTAGAACTCAAAGATTAACAAAGAATAACTCTCTTTATTATGCTTTAGAAAATCATTCAAAACTAAAGCTCTCAAGTTCTCTCAATCTCAAAACTCATAAGTTTTGTCACACCTTGACATCTCCTTATATATTGAGAGACTTAGACACAAACACAATTCAATTAGGAAAACCTCTAAGTTTAGATAACTCCTAAATATATTTAGATAACTCCTAAATATATTTCCTAATCCTAATCTACTTTGAATAACTTATATCTCAAGTTATCTTCAAGCTTAATCCAACAAAAGATCATGCATGTCCACATGATCTATAACCCCAACCAGGAAATCAAACAATCATGAGCGATCACGCCTGTCCACATGGTCTCAAACTCTCCCTTTCCTCTTCCTCAGGCCACATGTTTCTCTTCTTTTTCAGCGGGTCTTCTTCTCTATATGAGATGCTTCTCTCTTTGGTAATGTGCAACAGGCAACAAGCTTTCTCTTATTCATTAGAAGTCGATGATGATATGAGGTTGCTAGATGATAAGTCTTCTTATTCTTTTGTAAAATAGTGAGACAAATCACTCATCTCCAAACTCCATGTTGGAGTAAATTCTTTTCCAATCGTACTCTACTTCTAACTCCAAAATGGAAATCTCCATTTTCAATATGATACTAAAAATTGGAGATCTCCATTTTCAAGTTAGAAATGAAGCAGAGTACGAGAAAAACCCAACTCCAAAATAAAGTAACTCCATTTTGAATAAAAACACAGAGAAATGGATTGAAGATGCTCTTACGCATTGTCTCTCTACCTTTAGGTAAATAGCCAATAAGGTTTTGACTCGACTTCTGAACTAAGAAGCAAAAACATGACAATGTGGTCATCATATGCGCACTTGGGGTTCACATCCAATCTTGTACGTTTTATGTGGTGAAACCATGTTTTATTTGCGTGCTTCCACTTGTTCACAGCTTAGTCAGCGGTGAGTGGTACTCAAGGGATCGCGACTCACACCAGATTGGACATAAAACTCAATCATCTAATCACCAGCTCGTTCACTCGTATATCCTTCATCACCCTCCTTCGATTGGCATTTCAGGTGGCAATTTACAATCAATAAGAAGAGATAAATGGAGGAATCACTCCTGAGCTCATCGCGGTCTGCTCCACGACAGCACAACTGAGTCAGATCATCGACAAGCTTATTCGAAATATGATCTAACTATCTTCGGTTAGCCAGGCTTCCCATCCATCAGGACCTGCTTTGCCACTAGTTTACACATATGCAAACAATTCGTTTTTCCTTTTTTTATCAAACTCAGAAAAGTATTAGTGCCATTTTAATTATCAGCATTTTTTTATACTTTACGCATATATTTTGGACCCAAATAACAAAATATATACGTTTTTCCGTTGGCAAATGAACAAACGTGCATTTTTTTTTTTGGTTAATGTATTTTTCCGAAATTATCTTTCGAAAAGAAACAGAGCCAAGTGAACTCAGTGTACCTTATCCATTCAGACAACTCAACTGAGAACGGCATCGTTTTGACTAGAGGACAGTACAGTGAAGAATCTCTTATCAAGATCAAGGCAGAGAAGACCACCAAGCAACAAAAAAAAAAGAAAAAAAAAAAACTATCCCGAGGTTTAGAGCAATGGCAGCTCTGAACTGCCACTTCTTCAACCTATCACGACATCTCAAACCTTCAAGGCCTTCCTTTTCTTGCTCGGCTTCTCAACCTTCACAAAACAACATTAAGGTAAATCACATCATCATCATGAGTTTCCATACAATGCAGCTTTGATAGAATAATAATGTTTCTAATTTCCCTATTAGGTGATCATAAATGGAGCTGCAAAAGAAATAGGAAGAGCAGCTGTGGTAGCTGTGACTAAAGCCAGGGGAATGGAGTTAGCTGGTGCTGTCGATAACCATTTTGTTGGTGAAGATATTGGCTTGGTGACTTTAACTTAAGACTCATCTGTGCATATTATCCAAACTTGTTGATTTTGAGACTCTAACTCTAAATGGTCTTCAATTATAGCTGTGTGACATGGAGGAGCCTTTAGAGATACCTATAGTGAGTGATCTAACAATGGTGTTAGGCTCCATATCTCAGGTTCCATTCCCTCTCTATGTTTCCACCAGATTTAAGTTCTACGCAACAACCTAAACGGAAATATCATTGGTAGGGAAAAGAAGTTGGAGTTGTGATCGACTTTACAGACCCGTCAACAGTGTATGAGAATGTAAAACAGGTAACAGAATAAAATCTTTGTTTATCAAGCTCCTTATATCCACTATTAACAGTGTTAACGATTTCTGAATCTATCAAGGCAACGGCATTTGGGATGAAGAGTGTTGTGTATGTACCTCGGATTAAGCCAGAGACAGTATCTGCGTTATCTGCACTATGTGACAAGGCCACCATGGTGAGCACAGGGTGAGATGCTACAAATTCATTATGTTTCCTTTTCTTTGTGAGGTCGAGTTTGTCCTGAACCAACAATTGTTAGACCAAAGATGTCCCGGGTTAGTCTAATTTCCTCTCTGCTTTGCGTTATAGGGATGCCTTGTAGCACCGACTTTATCCATAGGATCTATACTTCTCCAACAGGCTGTGATCATGGCCTCCTTCCACTACAACAATGTAGAACTTGTGGAGTCAAGGCCTAATGCAGCGGTATGATTAAAAAAAACAACTAGATCTCCTAGAATTCTGGGTTTAACTTGATACAACTTTTACAAAAACACCATATAGACATTTTCCAAGGTATATAGAGCATTTGCATGAGTCAAGGCATACATAATGAGATATTCATCTATGACAGAAACTCATACGCAGCTTTTGACATTAAATCACAAGAAGTGACTCAAAAGGTACCTATGAAATGCAGGACCTTCCTTCTCCAGAAGCTATCCAAATTGCAAACAACATATCAAATCTTGGTCAGATCTACAACAGAGAGGATAGTTCAACTGATGTTCAGGTAAAGCATGAATACGCTTGCAGAAAAAATGCTGGAAAAGCTTAACAAAGATGGACCAGTTAGGATACCGTACATATTATACATAAACAGAGCTGTGTTTACCTCATAATTCCAGGCAAGAGGTCAAGTAATTGGAGAAGATGGGGTTCGTGTTCACAGTATGGTTCTACCGGGACTACCTTCTAGTACACAAGTCTACTTCTCAAGTCCAGGAGATGTAATTATTAATGCTGCCATCTCTTTTAAAATCAAACTGAAAATTGGATATAATATTTTAAAATTTGGGCTTCATAGCACATAAGAATTCTTATGACACAAACTACTGTACACAGGTTTACACTGTTAAACACGACATAATTGACGTAAGATCCCTGATGCCTGGTCTACTCCTAGCTATCAGAAAGGTGGTGCGCCTCAAGGTAACAATGAAACATGCGAGAATTCTCCATCAATTGCTGTCTTACTGTTATCTAATCACTTGCCGTTATTCTCTTTTGGCTTTTTACAGAATCTGGTTTATGGCCTCGAGAAATTCCTGTAGGAACTGAAGTGTTTTCGCCTGTCATCAATCAAGATACGGGTCAAAGATTACATTACCACGAACTGCTCATGTCATCCTGCAAGTGATATAAAGGAAAAATCATTAAGAATAAAGTTTTGAAAGAGGCTGAAGTTTTGTTTCATGATGATACAAAATTTCATTTTTAAGGCGAGAAGACTAACAAAGTCGACTGAGAAAAGCATTATCCTAAGGACTTTATTTAAAACAACTACTACATTACTAAAGCTTCACGGCATGGATAATAAGATGTTCAATGCTTTTGGTTATGGATACTCAATATATTTTGAAGTTTTGGTTCAAATGTAAGTTTGTATACTGCCAGAGCCATGTAGTCTACCATAAAGATCATGACATCCTGAAGTCTTATTAATAAAATATCAAAAGGAACTAAACACTTGGCTCTGGTCCAATTAACGTTCTATGAAAATGCACAAAGTCCTCTCATATTCAGATGGAACAGCAACAAAGCATAAATACAGCAATGAAAGTCTGTCAAAGTGGCGACTGCACAATTTTAACTTAACCGAACACACACAAAAAGAGAAAAAAATGGAAACAACAAGTCCTTATTTCATGTTGATCCATGGGAACAATCTAACCTCTGAATTTCTCAGCCATAGCTCCAATCCAGGCTCTATCTTTATCGCTATATGCATATCCAGCAGTAGAAGCCACCAGCAAAAACCCATCCATTTTCTCTGACTGATCTCTATTTTGTACAAGAGGTTGCACAAAAAGAGAACGCGTCCCATCAGGAAGGATATCCCAAGATAGTTCAGAACCTAAAAACCAAACTGAAAGTTAACATATCTTACAACACCAAATAAAAAAAATGTTGTCTTTCCGCGACCCAATAGAGTAAAATTTCATGCATTCAGGTATACAATAAATCAACACTACTAAACAAACTCAAGGTTGTGCGGTCGAAGAAAACACAATACCTGCATATTGAGGGAAATAAAGAGTCTCCTTCACATCAGCCAAGCCAATTTCATCTACTTTTTTCTTGAACCAATCATGTAGTTGAGCCTTTGACATTTGATCTGGACAGTTCCAGTAACCACGAACACAAAGTTCGCCTTGAACCGATATCAACTGAATAAAAAACAGGCCTTTTTTAGAATAGAACAGAGAAGTAAGAACAACAACTAAGCACAAGATCAGATCAATGATAAAATCATACCACAGCTATAGTACTTGTATTCCTCAACAAAACATATGTTGCCCATGCTAAATCTTCCTTCAAAGAGTCTCCAATATTTGATGATATAACAAAAATCTGATCTCCTTCTTCAGGTAGAGTTCTCTTCTCAACTACAGAACCCTAAAACACACACCAAAATCTCCCTTCACTCAAACTAAATTGGCAAAAAAAAAAAAAAAGCAGTATGCAATGTAAACTATGATTTACCTTGAGGAATTTTCCAATGTAAGGTAAAGCAATTGAAAATGCAGCAAGTGATAATCCCAAAGCCTCTGATCTCTATCACCAACAAAATTGCTATAAAAAATCAAATAAACTCATTGCTTTAAACAGTGTTAAAGCCATTGCTAACTAAAATTACCAATTGGGATTCACTGATTGGACCAGAAGCTGAGAAGTGGTTAAGAAGAAGAAGTGATCCAAACCCATACCCGATCCATCTCGGTAGATACGATTCGTCAAACCCAGGAATCCCTAACAAATGAAGACACAATTCGAATCCGAATCAAATCTCACAAACACTTCAATTATGAAAAATTTCAAATTGGAGAAAGGAAGAAAAAATTAACCGAAAGTGAATCGGAGAACGGAGAGATTGAGTTGTTGCTGATCACTTGTCTTTGATTGTGAAGAATCGTTCTCCGTGCGAGCGAAGATTCGTGTAGACCTAGAGGAGATTTTGGCGCGAGGTTGTGGCGCGAAGGTTGGATGGAACTGGAGATTACAAATTTGAATACTCATATCTCTCAGAATGGATTAGAGACCATTGCCTCTGTATTCGCCATTGATGACTCTCCAGCGAAGAACCTCTGCTCAGAACGATAGGCCCACTAAGGACAGGCCCAATCGTTAACGTTTTTAGTTGAGACAATCTTCAAAAGACTACGGTGGAGTTATTGAATGTAGTGTTTTAATGTATTTGAATGTATTTTAGATTCTAAGTAAAATGTATTTGAATGTCTTTTTTGATTTTAAGTAAACATTTGTTTGTGTATTTTAAAATATATTAAAAACAAGTATTATTCAATATTGATTTGATTTAGTTGCATATATGGATTAGAATGGATTTAATGTATTTTTTTTATTAAAACATGAGTAAACAAAATACCAAGTATTTCACAATACCTCTCAAATTAAAATACGTTAAAAATATTCTAAAACCTAATTGAATAACACCTCCTAAAACCATTTTTTCACTAAACCGGGCTCTTTAGTCTTTACTCTACAAGATTAGAACTATGACTATTTTTTTCCACTTATAGTTGTTTTGTTTGGTGTTTTTAACAATTTGTGTTTGTTTGTTAGTATTTTTTAAACACTTTTTAAAGAAAAAGAAATGAATTTGGGCTTCTCTGCCTTTTTGAAATTGACATAGACAAAATCAACGTGATGGAAAGGTTTGCTAACAACTGAGACAAATGTAACTGGTATGTGGCAGACCAATTTTTGTGGAGTGATGTATAATGTTTTTAACAGTTTTAAGCTCTTGTTCACTTTTTTTCTATCTAATATCTCGAGTCAAGCGTATCTTAGTCACTTTAAAAATATATATTTTATCGAGTAGTTTCAAATCGTATGTTGTTTTTGAAGGAAACGAACCATTTTAGGTGAAAATATGCAATTAGAGATATATGCATGCAAAAACGTTAAAATTTTGACACAAGATAACTACTTTAATCATGTTTTATTTTACGATATATAGTAATTTGAATTTTGAAGTCATTCGGAACAACGTTTAGAAATATATTTTTTTGTTGTTTTTGGTAAAAATATTTTTTGTTGTTATAGGGCTTAACGTTTAGAATTAAGAATTTTGTCTTCTTTTTGTTTTCTTCTACCAACTTTACTGAAAATACATTATGTCTATAACTTCAAAAAAAAAAAAAAAAAAAAACCCTCGAATTCTTTTTAGTACCAGATCGAAGTTTTCACATATATACATTGACAAAAAAAAATCCTAAAAGTTAAACATATCTGACCTTCCAAAAAAAAAAAAAAAATTAACTGAAATATGTATATTTCTCTCTATACTCAAATGGACATATGATCACACAATCTAAACATAACCCACCTTTGGTATGTGTGCAATCAATCTGAAGCATAGAGAATTTGACCCAAACGGGTGAGTTTTGATTCTCTACGACGAAGTCGCCAACGTGATGATAAACCCACTTCCCCGATTCATGCAAATATCGTTCCGACATTGAGCATTGCCCGTCCGATGTAGATACTTCAAACCGGACCGGTTTGATTTCCCAACCATGAACTTGGTCCAAATTACATGTTTTCCTCCGACACTTTTTAATAGGTTTGCCTAATTGTATCTTGAAAAGTAGACTATATTTTCCGGGTGGTGCAAATTCGAATCTGATCGTTCCAACTGCTTCTAACCACCATATTTGCCGGAGATAAGCTATTGATCCAAATCTGAAGGAACAAAAATGTTATAATGTAAGAAATTAACAATGAAAAGAATCATAATAATGCGAGTATTGGTTAAGCGCTATACCATTACCACTTTAGTTAATCTATATAGACTATACTATAGGTCACTTAATTATGATATTACAAGTGGAGGAAATATTCGATCTCATCTAATAGACCTATACATAAGTGCTTACTTTTCTTATTTGGGTCTTATCTATGGTAGCACTAATGAAAGAAATTATAAGTTTCTTAAATTGGGAGATGAATTTCTAATTAACAATGAGGCATGCTAATGATTGACTTACCACAATTCATATCTACCAATCAAGAGTAATATATTTGGAACATGTATATATTTGTGTATGTATTAAAGTGATATACTGTAATGGGGCTGATGATTAATTGATTATGTATATTTATATTATATTTTTCCTCGTTAAAATATTCGAATTATGTGGATAGAATCTGGATAGAGTTTCCAAATTGTATATACTAAAGAATGATATATAAGATATAAATATATATATATATATATATATGATGTATGGAAATAGAAAAGAAAAAAGATTGTTGAAAGAAAGCCACCCAATTATTGATATGATCGAGCAAATTTGGGATAAGAGAAAATGACATTTTCGTCGACGACCCAAAATTTTCCCTATTCACTAAACAAACAAGCTATTTGAGCTTATCTAAAGATTCTATATGTATAAGTACATCTCCTGTAAATTTGCGTACTTGTATATACAATGTATACGTCATTATACATTTCGTATACGTGTTTATAGATATCTTATATCTAAGGACTAAGATGCTTAGAGAAACCCAAAATGTAAAACCACTTGATCATTGTTTATTTTAATTTAATTATGGATGTCCACAGAATTATTTAGTGTATAATTTTCTCATTTAATTTATTTTAGATTTTTGTTTTTAACAATATGCGGATTTAAACCCATATAGTAACATAACAATAACACTAACACAAACTATATATTAGTCTATAAATATGATTTTAAAAAAATGGTTACTATGGTTTACCTTTATTTATTTTTTTATCAAGGCTTACTTTCTTAGGTTTACTATATACACTTTGATGTATAACTGACTTATATATTCGTTAAATTAAATTGCATGTACAGAAATAGACTTTTTTTTTTTACGTTATGTACGTAATAGAGTGTGTGAATATGAAATGTGTAATCATCAACTTTGACCAAGGTCATGGCATGTTTATATGATTTGTAGCCAACAATAATATTGTCATTTTTTTGTTTATATTACCCAATGATTACCTTTGAAAGGGAAACAAAGAAATGTTGACAAAGTCTTTCTTTTTTACTGGAAATAATGAGGGCCTACGGCACAATTAAATAATACGCTAATCTGCGAGAGTTTTTTTTTTTTTTTTTTTTTTTTTGTTAAAACTAATCTGCGAGAGATTATGTTCAAATTATAAAATCATCCATATAATACTTGAATTTATTTGTCTTTTTTTGTTCCAAAAATTTCAGAAAACATATTTTTTGGTTTTCAGGTTAAAACCTCCTAGTTTTGGGATTCTTTTATTTTATCGAGCCAAGTTTTTATTTCTATTAGTCAGAAGGTTTCAGACTCAACCATTTTACTTCTATAACTATTTGGTTCGAATAGGCCAGTTGTAAAGACGAGGATTATAGTGTTTATTATGAGTTTTCAATACACAATTAATATTTTATATATTAATGTTAACCATGCCCAGAGCCGTGCTTAGAGTTTAAGCAGTCTAAAGCAAAAAAAAAAAAAAAAAAATTATATATTTTTTATAATAAACCATGTATAACTAAAATTTTTTATGTTGATTACTATTCCCTCCACTCCTATTTGATTGTATTTCTAAGAATTTTTTTTTTCAAAAAAATTATATTTTTAGGTTTTCTATGCATTATTTATTAGTTATTGATGTTAAATTGTAAATTTCAAGAAAAATAATTTAATTCTATTGTTTTAAAGTTATAGAAAATTGTTGATAAAAAATGATGTATTATTAATCAACTTTTAATATGTTTTCTTAATATGTGTGAAAATCTTATAAATACAGTCAATTAGAAATGGAGAGAGTACTAAATTAGAGAAATTAATACTATTTCACAATCTATGAGAATAATTTTATACTATTTTCTTGAACTATAAAAATATAATTTAATGATGTTTTTATAATCTATTTTCTTAGTTAACATTATTTTAATATATAAAATACTAAAATTTAAAATATTTTTGTAGAATATTATAAATATTTAATACTATTTTTAATATGTGAAATGGTATTTTAAACCAAAATAGGATTAAAATATAAATTTTACTAATATATTTTAAATTTTTAAAATTTTGGAACTCTAAAATATACTTAAAATTTGGGGCCTAAGACAAATGCTTTTTTTGTTACACTTGAGGCACGCCTCTGACCATGCCATATAGCTTACTAGTTTACTAATTAACGTCATCGTTGCATCACTATCTAAACTCAAATCTGTATAATGGATGTTATTGATAAAAAATAAATCTATCTATACTTTGGATATGGGGTATTCAAACAATAATTTGAGATAGAAAATAATGAGACTCAGAGAGATTAAAAAAGGACCTGGATTCGTCGGAAGAAATATGTTCCCAATACCGGCGATCATCAATGCCGGTTATCTTCATTGCCTTTGGTGATATCGCCAAACACACTTTTCCACTTCTCTTGTCTAACCATGCTTCCTTTTTAATATTACAATCCATACATTAAATATTTGTAAATATTTTTATTTATTATATATATATGAATAAACATTAACTTTTTATATATTGATATGAGTTTACGAAAGAAAAAGAAAAAGAAAAAGAGATATAATATATATATATATATATATATAAATGAATAAATCGCAACCAACTTGACAAGATTTTCATATTCATAAAATATTATATATCTTTTTTGTTTCTTCTTTCCTAGGCTCATATGGCACACCCATTTGTTCGAGGGATTTTTAGATTAGATATTTTTATTTGATTTGCAGGTCAAAATCCAGATATACCGGAACCACTGATCCATAAAATTAAATAAAACAGATTTAAAAAAAAAAATCGAAGGAAATTGTATTCATATTATTAAATTTTGTTTTCTCTACAATGAAAAGAATTTGTAAAGAAACCGAATTAGACTAAAAGAAAGAAAACCGAGTTACAAAAGTATCTTTCAAACTAGCGATGCATTTTATTCTCTATTTTTCTCGGCTTGGCTAATTCCCATAGTTCCTCTTTCTATACATATCCTATTTATATTTATATTTTTCTACATCATACGATCAAAAAGATACGAAAAGAATATACAAAGAATTATTTTTCGTCTAACTCTACTTATATTAATACCTAAAAAGTAAGAAAAGTGTTAAAAATAGTAATATCTTTTATGTATTAACTAATATTCTTGTAGGCATGATGGGAATAACTATTTTATACTTTAGGCATGAATGTCTAACATTGATACGTTAGCAATGGATTTTTTTGTTGGTTAAAGAACATTATCAATGGATTCGTAGAACTTATTCTACTGCATCTAGAAAATTTTCTAACACTACTTTTTATTTTGGTCATAAAATGAAATAGTAGACTAATTTAGACACTTACAAAAAAAAAATCATCCAAAGAATGTATTTTTTATAACCTTTCCGACGAAATATAAATTTCTTTGTCTACACTACACCCCAAGAAATATCTGTGGGCGCGTAATTGACCATCAAATATATCAACAGATTCTAAACATTAAAAAAATATTATTTGACAAATTAAGTAAAAAAAAAAAAAGAAAAAGAAAAAAAGAAGAAGAAGAAGAAGATGGAACCTTTGTGCCGGCGTCGAAGAGGTTTGGTCGGCAAAGCCTTGCATAGATCTCTTTCTTGCGACTGATAAGTTTGTCTTTTTCTCCTTTTCGTTGTTGATCTTCAAGAATTCTTCGCACAAGAAACTTGTAATTACTAGGAAGCTTGTGTTCCCACACCGTGTCGGATCTCGACGCCCTATGAAATGACCTATTTACCCTCGCGAGCAGGCAAATCTCCGGTGGGTCCATGTGCATGAACATTGTCGTTATGCAGTTCTCAGGCACGTCTTCAAGACCGCATAACTTTTCGGCACAAGGGTCGGATCCGGCGAGGCTCGATGAAGTAGCCCCCATAGATTAACGATCGGATGATATATGATGAGTCCTTTCTGATATTTTCCTTTCTTTTACTTTTATCTTTATGTGTTCAAGATTTGGGTTTGATGTGGTGGAGTAGTAGAAAATTTAGGGATGAAAGAAATGGGTTTGACATATTTGCGATTCTTTTGTTCTTTGTCTAATGGGAGAAGTTAGGCTTTCTTGGTTTTAAAGGAGAGAGGGTACGTGCGAATGGGATGGGGAAAAGAAATTAATGTGAACAGAAATTATTTAATTTTCTTAATTGTTTTCTAAGAATTGTTGTGATTTGGTGCAGTTAAAAATGTCTTTGTCAGCAATTTCCAAATTTTTTATAGACTTGACTATTTAGATATGAATTCGACGATTTATTATGACTTTTCGACTGTATTTGTTGGACTACTGATTTTTCTGACAATGGTTTTGTGCCCATTTTGTTTTCTGGACTTCTATTTATTTCTAGGAATAATAAGATGATAGGGTGATTCAAATATTTAGTTTGATTAAGATTAATGAAAAAAATAGTTTTAAGAAACTTAAATCAAAGAAAACCAAGAAATAAAATTATGGGATAAAGTCTTTTATTTTTTGTAAGAATTAATTTCCTCAATTCTGTTCTGTATTTTATTTTTATAAGAATACATGTAAGATTTTAACGGAAAAATACATGTAAAAGTATTTTAATAATTTTCCTTTACGATAGCTAAAAATAATTACTAAAGAGATCCGATGGGGAAAAAGTGGAACTTAGAGGACATTATTTAAAGAAAAAGAGAAAGACATGTTGCGAGGATTTTATATGGAATATATTCAAAAGTGTATGGTTTCATGTGACAAACTACTGCCCATGAAAGATGCTAATCATATCATAATCCTAGTTACCGGTATAGGAAATTGAATATAATTTTTAAACTATCTATTTATATAAATAGATTATCTGTTTAATCTACGAATGGTTTGTATTATAAAAGAGATTACTCATGTAATTTGTTGCGACAACTGACAAGTGAGTGATTTGATCTTCGTTCTAAAAAAATTAGTCATTTAGACCTCACAATACTAAATTTAAAATATTTGAGTGTGAGCTTTTACCTATTAGAATATCCAGATATAATAAGAATCATGAATATATGACGTAAAGAAAATAAAAGAAGATTGATAAAATTTATTTTGCCCTTACAAATTGAAATAAATAAACAATTCTCATAAACATAAAATGCCTTTTATTCGAGATCTAGTGGTTGCAAAAAATCTAGAAATAGTTGATGAGCGCTTGTGGCCAACGCATTCTGACCAATACGATGGCGAGAATTCGATATAATTATTTTGTCAAATGCTTAATAAAATAGATTTTAAAAATGTTTGGAAATTCACATTACATATACATAGCGTGAAGTTGCCTCGGTCCAGTGGGGTGTGTCACTTCTTTGTGGGTGGTTAAATTTCTTATTCACTGATGTTAAATGTAAACCACTCACAAAAGAATGTATATGGTGGACCATTAATTTTCATTCCAAAAGTAAAAAGAATTCTTGAAAAATAAAACTAAACGATTCTTGGCTAGGCTAATATTAGACTTTATAGTTATATTCTTTTTTTGGTTTTAACCTTACTACGATGATTTGTTTGGACACCTTGCAAGTTAAGTAACTAAACATTGGTTACATTGGATATGTAATTGATTAACGTGAATCACGTTTAAGCTTAGAAGAAATAATAATATAAAAAACTGTCAGATCTCACAAGCTAGCTTTCAAACCACTGGCCTACAAATAATATAATCCCTTAAAAGTATCACACCAGAGAAACGAGGATTTAGAAATAATAGAGAGTGTGACTCGCTGAAAACTACCGTTTGAGGAAATTGAGAAATTTAATTTCTGGATTCATGTTTTAATAGAGAGCTAGCTTCACACTAATCTTTGAAGAAATTTTATTTTAAATCGGCCTAATTGATAATGTTGATGCTGCAATTCCATCTCAAACGAACAAATTTAAATACAACTAAAAGAAAAGTTTTGCCAAGGTTATGACTGATTAATTTTATATTGAAACAAAAGAAAGTAAAAGGAAAAGAAAGGAAATATTCAGGTAATTTCATTAGCTCTTTTTTTGTTTACCTAGGTAAATTTCATGTTACTTAAATGAGGGAAATAATTTTATATATGCTAAAATAAAACACCAAATTCTAGTATTAAAATGGTACCTTTGATGGACTACCGTTGCTTAGATAGTTAGATGGAAGATGAGGATGAATATATGGTAATGACTGATGAGTGATGACTAAGTACAAAGTGGTATATATATATCATATGAATTTCGTGAACATGAGACACAAATGTAGCATTTTTAAGTTAACTTGTCAAAACTACGACTAGCCATTACCCACCATAACATATTCTTTAGTCGATGTGGTTTTGATCTCAACGAATATCGGCAATCCCAATGGGTGAAAGTTTTGGCGACAAAGCAAAAAAATAAATAGATGTGATGACCTAAAAAGCGATGATAAAAGTTTGCTGAGAAAATACGAGAGCTGTTAGAGCACCAACATTTTCTCCTCTGAGTATCTTAAACATATAAAAATTTTAAATAAAGAATATAAAATAGAACAACTAACTATGGACAAGTGGCACACTATTTACACAAACGATTCTACTTACTGAAACGGTTCTATCTCTCTTTTCGTTTGTTCTATTATTTTGGTATTACTTTTTGTTGAGAAATTCAAGAAGAACCTTCTACCGGAGGTGTTCTTAGTCTAATGGCTTAACATATCATGTCACCAGTTCAGATTACTGGGTTCGAATCCTCTTATGTGGGAGTTAAGTATTTCTCCTCTAGTGAGGATTTGGGTTAAGTGGAGTGGTCCGTTGTGATCCACAGAGACAAGAAAAGAAAAAAGTTTACAGAGAAAAAAATAGTTTGAATGAAATAAATTTTTATTTTATTTTAAAACACAATAGTTCGATGTAACATTTTTTTCTTTTTAAATAGTCAATTCTAGATCTCTCTTCTCTCATATCTATCTTTCATAGAGATAGATTTTACTTTTGTTTGTACATATTTTTTATTTACTATCGGATTATATCTCTGATCTAGTATATGTCAATCTTCGGTGTCGGCGTTATGTCGATAAATAACTCTGGTTTGTTTGCCAGTTAAATCTCCAATTTCGTATCGGTTCCCTTTTGTGAAATTATGCTTTTAATCGATCGATTCTTTTAGATCTTGGATAGAATTGATTGGCAAGACATGATTTCTCTTTCTCCTATGGTAGCTTTAGACTCTTAGGTTTACACCAAAAGAGAAAAATCGCATGAGCTCAAGATTAACTCTTCTTCTTACAATAGATCTCCTTTGTATAAAAAGCAATGACTTCGTTTTTCAGAAAGAAAGCACTAGAGGATAGTGACCGTCTACATCAATGGATTAGGTGGTGAACGAAGCATATTTCAAGGGAGCAGGAATAATTTTACAATAGGGGAAGGTGGTGGGGAAGAATAAAAGTTGAGCAACGGTCATAACTATAGGAGAATCCACAAGAAGATTAGTCAAAATGTCAGACAGTAGGTGCTCCGGCGAGAAAATTTCAGTGCCAACTGAATTGTCTCGTCATTATGTGTGAAGCTTCAGGTCGACATGTGGCGATGGAGTTTTACATGTGTAACTATAATTTTTTTTAGTAGAAAGGTTATGTGGACCTAATTTTATGTCGGGATGGGCTTCTGACTATGTTCTTTTAATGCCTTTAATGGGCTCATTTCATTAATAAAATGAAATTGGCAGACAAAAAAAATGTTTTTTTTGGTCAACTCCAATTTGGTATCAATTTTATAAAAGAAAAGGACAATTTGGAGATTATAAAAATTATCGTCTTTGACTAGATCAACCAAAATTTTAAAAAAAATTTGGACCAAAATTTTTTTTAATAATGAAGGCCTATCAATCCAAACCCAAATTCAAATAAATCTAAATCTAAATCCAAATTCGGTCCGTTTCAGCTAGCACATGTGTTGTTTCATGTTTGTATGGATGATCTTCTCTTTCCTACACTATAGTGTTCTCAATGCTTTGAATCTTTTCTTTTTTTTTTTATTAAACTTTATCAAGCTGATGTGTTTACTTTAAATAATGTGATTGGATCTTACACTTTTTTATTTATTTACTGAATCTTGTAAATGAGTTATGCAGTCAATATGTGGCTAACGTGTTGTCCAAGACAACGATCAAGAGCTCGATTCAGCACCGCATCACGCACACATCATGCGATCTAGCGGCCAAACCAAGTCCTCCACCATCACGCATCCGGCCATCCCATGCGCACACAAGCTTCTTGCCCACACCATCTTCTCAAGGACCACATAAAACTCAATCCTTGGAGATGAGCTCCTTGTCTTGAAAGTGCCTTTTGTTGATTTCCCGAGAAGAATCAACTATGACGTGCTCCTCTGTAGGCGATTGGTTAAGGTGAAACACGAAGCGATCGCGTGTACCAATGCTAAGGCAACCTTGAGTTTCGGGGGAGTCATTACAACCATCCTCGAAGCGGCGGGCATAGACCTCACGGACAGACCTTTCATCTCCAAGGAGAACTACTTGGACCTAAAGCGGCTTGGGAAGATGCAGATCATAGAAGGCGCAACGATCAACCCCGATCGACTTGGTTATAGGTATCACTCTTATCCTAGGCTTATACGTACAATCATGCTTCCTTGCCCCACAGTTCCACGGCTCAGAGATGGAGCCAAGCGATGGAACCCTTGAAACGATGAGTTCCTATCCCTACGCATTGGCAACAACCTACCATACACCGTGAGCAGATTCGTCAAGAAGAAAGCGATGGATTCCTTGGCCTTCACCCGAGCAAACCAGGCGATCATACCTTCATTTGATGACGAGAGAGCCTTGCGCCTGGAACTTGAGAGGTAAGTAGCTTACCAAAAGGACCTCATTGAGCAGCTCCAGAGACAAGCAAGTTACCGCGATTAGCCACCCGCCGAGTTTAAAGCACCTCCTGAGAAGTCAAGGTTACTCGGTCCTATCTTATTATTTATGCATTTTTATCTTTAACTTTATTTTCATTTTTATTTTTATTCCACCGTTTCTGGATTTATTCATACTGGGGACAGTGTTATTTAAGTCTTGGGGGAGGGGGTGTTTATCCTTTATTAAAGTATTTTTCTTTCTTGAGTCATTTTAATGTGTTTTTATCGAGTCATGTTTTATGGAGCCAAGACTTTTTGGAAATGAGGACCCTATTATATGATGATTCCGACCTTATTTATGTTTTGAGTTATTTCCTAAGTGACAAGTTTTGCATGATTTACTAAGAACGGACAATACCTAGAACCTCACCGCAGGATCACTCCCTCGAAATTTCTTCTTACGGAGATTTTGTTGGAATTCACGTTAACTCAATTTTACTATAACCTTAAGATGACTTTAATTCTTTCTCATTAGAGGTGTTAGATCAGGGAAACGAGCATCACATTCAGGACTTCTTAACCCTTTTTACCACTCTCTGCTGATCCCGAATGGCCGCTCATTTTTAGTGGTTCCAACCCTAAAACCCATAACCTTTTTTCATACCTCATGCACTTCTCTTTTTCTTTTCTCATTTGGTAGATATGCTCAGGAATGTCAGAGAGAAATTACCGACACAGTCCTCTAACCAGTTCAGAAGAAAAAGAATTATGAAGAAGAAATTGGCAACTTGGTCTCGAGTTTGTTCTAACCTTGGGAATCAATTAAAAAGGTACCTATTTCATGCTCATGAGGCTTATATGTATATAATTACCGTTTCCCATTTCTACAAAAAAAAAAAGAGAAAAGAAACGGATATAAGTAGATGTCACCGAGGGATATAGTGCGTAAACTTGTGCATCCTTCGGAGTTCTGCGGAAGCTTATATCCGCAAAAAGAGATGGATTAAGAGTAAATGACCCGAGGGATATAGTGCGTAAACCTGTGCATCCTTTGGAATTCATGAATCCGAAATCCGTTTGCAAAAAAACAAGAGAAAATTTGAAAGGAAAGGAAACGATTTCAAAAATGAAGTCTCCTAGCATAGGTTAACCTAAGGGAGACATGGACCACTTTACAAAGAGATGGAGCCGTTACAGAGTACCCCACATAAAAGTCTAAGTCTAGGGTAGTTAAAAGAAAAGAAGGAGTGATGTCTTACAAGAACAAGAGGTTGGAGCTGTGGATATCAACTTGTTCATACTCTCGGGTGATTCCGCAACATATGCTGCTCTTCTCGAATAAACCGGTAAATCCCTAAACACTTTAACTCCACCACCTAAACACCAAAAAGCCCCTTTTATACCAAGCGCCGTTTACCCGGAATGATGCTTTCTAATTAGAAAACTCACGCACCTCTTAATTAATGTAGGGAGTTAACTCATGTGAATGCAGAGTTCTTTTGTAGGTTTTAGATGGACGGACAAAAGTTGTGAATGTTGTGAGTCTATAGTGAGAATGTTCTGACATGAGTCTCTGTATTTATGAGTCGCAGATTATTCCTTGGAGCATGGTCCCTGATCATGGGAGAGTTTCCGAAACTTTCAAAACCTCTCCACCAGTTTAGCTTTCTTGTTTGCTTGAGGACAAGCAAAGTTTAAGTCTGAGGGAGTTGATAACATCGTATTTTGGCCCATTTTTCCTATGTTTTTATTAGGTTTCTAAAAGAGAAAGCAAGTGATTATGGATACTTGAAGGCATTTCCCACCATTTAAGCCTCCATGAGCTATCTATGAGTTTTTGAGAAAAGTGGACAAAAAGGCGAAGCAAATCCCGTTTTTGGACCATTGGAAACCACCAGAAGTACAACATATTTAGAGGGACTTCCCCATACTAAATTTGGAAGTTCTTGGTGTCTATGGGAAGCCAAAAGTGTCAAGATTCACCTCAAACAAGAATCAAAGGAATCCCTTCAGCCGTTTAAGAGATATGTCTCGATGAGTAAAGCCCTGTCGAGACCGGTCACAAGGAGCCGGTCTAAGCTCTCTCGACGCGACCGGTCACACATGGCCATGACCGGTGCCTCCCCTTCTGGCACGACCGGTCACAAGGTGTCGTGACCGGTCTTGGATGTCACGACTTTGGCACTTAATGAAACTACGTAGTTTTGTCCCGAAAGCCCTAATCCGGTTTCCTAAGCCCAAAATTCTATAAATACTCCTTCTAAACCTAATGTTCGCTGGTGGAACCCTAAACATAATCAAGAGAACTGACTTCAAGCTTCCAGAGACAAGAGCCGCCTCCTCCAGGAGCCCCTTTCGTCGCCTTCAAGTCCTTGAAGCCGAGCCTACTACAACAAAAATGGGCATTGATAACATATTAGGATATGACGATTTTCACAACTGCTATTAAAGATGAGTTTCTGATTTTTGTTATTATAAAATAGAATTTGAAAAATGCAAAGAGTTTAATAGCATTTTAAAAATACTAAAATATAATCTATATATATAAAGTAGACTTTTTCTCTCTTCTCCTTCCGCCACCTCATCGCCCACATCATCATCAAAACTAAATTTTTATTTTATTTAATCACTCATAAATCATAATATTAACTACAATTAATTCATCAAACATAAAAATAATAAAACTAACAAATTAATAAATTAAAATAAATCATGGAAACAACAAAGCAAAGAAAAATAAAAAAAAAACTAAAGAAAAAAAACTTAATCATATATGAAATCATTATATTAATTAAAACTAATAAAAATCATTATATTACACTAAGTACTCATAAACAATCAACGTCCACATCATCATCAAAACTAAATTTTTATTTCATTTAGTCACTCATAAATCATAATATTAACTACAATTAATTCATCAAACATAAAAAATAAAATAAATAAATTATATAGATTAATAAAAACTAATTCATCAAACATATAAATACGACAATACCAACAAAAAATAAATTAAAAGAAACCGGATGAACTACAAATAAAGAAAGATAAAAATGGGTTATGAAAAATCATCAGCCACCTAAATACTAATGAAATCATAATATTAATTACAACTAATTCATCAAACACATAAAATTTATAAAGTCAACACATAAATAATTTAAAAGAAACTATGAGAACAACACCAAAATAATCTATATATATAAAGTAGACTTTTTCTCTCTTCTCCTTCCGCCACCTCATCGCCCACATCATCATCAAAACTAAATTTTTATTTTATTTAATCACTCATAAATCATAATATTAACTACAATTAATTCATCAAACATAAAAATAATAAAACTAACAAATTAATAAATTAAAATAAATCATGGAAACAACAAAGCAAAGAAAAATTAAAAAAAAAAACTAAAGAAAAAAAACTTAATCATATATGAAATCATTATATTAATTAAAACTAATAAAAATCATTATATTACACTAAGTACTCATAAACAATCAACGTCCACATCATCATCAAAACTAAATTTTTATTTCATTTAGTCACTCATAAATCATAATATTAACTACAATTAATTCATCAAACATAAAAAATAAAATAAATAAATTATATAGATTAATAGAAACTAATTCATCAAACATATAAATACGACAATACCAACAAAAAATAAATTAAAAGAAACCGGATGAACTACAAATAAAGAAAGATAAAAATGGGTTATGAAAAATCATCAGCCACCTAAATACTAATGAAATCATAATATTAATTACAACTAATTCATCAAACACATAAAATTTATAAAGTCAACACATAAATAATTTAAAAGAAACTATGAGAACAACACCAAAATAATATTAAAAGAAAATTTATTAAAATAAAAGCAAAAATAACAACAATTAATCATATATGAATCTTCACTAACTACCTATGTGGTCATAAATAATCATTATATTAATTACAAGTAATTCGCCAAACACAAATATGACAATTCCAACAAATAAATAAATTAAAAGAACTCAAAAGTATAACAAAACACAGAAAGATTAAAAAAACTATATAAAAAAAGAACCACATAACCGTATCTTAATAAACCACCAAAAAAACTCATAAACCATCAATATATTAATTAAACTAATTCATCAAACACAAAATTCTAAAACCGACAAATAAATTAATTTTTTAAAAAATCATGAGAACAACTAACGAAAGAAAAAAAAAGATAATCTTAAAAAAAAAAAAAAAAACAGTTAATCATATATGAATATTCACTACCTACATAAACACTCATAAACAATTGTAATATTAACTATAACTAACCCATCATACAACTGTATAAAAAAAACCACATAACCGAATCTTAATAAACCACAAAAACACTCATAAGCCATCAATATATTAATTAAAACTAATTAATCAAACATAAAATTCTAAAACCGATAAATAAATTAATTTAAGAAAATCATGAGAATTACTAAGGAAAAAAAAATCTAAAGAAGAAACAACAAAAATATTTAATCATATATGAATCCTCACTACCTACATAAACACTCATAAAAATTGTAATATTAACTACAACTAACTCATTATACATAATAATGATAAAACCAACAATAAACTAAATTAAACGAATTCACTGGAACAACAAAGCAAAAGAAGATGAATGAGAAACTAAAAAAAAAAAACTTAATCATATATGAATAACACTCCCGCGCTTAGCGCGGGCAAATTACTAGTCATATATATAATGGGAGAGTTCTCTCTCCATGTAGGGTGTCCACATCATCATCTTAGTCATCCAATACAAATAAAACATGTCATCAAATAATTTTTTTTATTTTATTAAGAATTAATTACATTGTAAAAACAATGTTTCATTAGCATTACTTAAATATAGTAGTTAATGAGTATTAAAAGATTTAACAATAAAACAAATAAAAGAAGTGAAGGTAAAAACAAAAAAAAAGTATTAAAGTGATTATTAAAAAAAAAACACTTTGTAACTATATTTTTTATATTTTTATTAACATAATATAATGGTGGGGGGATGAACACCAAAATAAAATAAAATAATTTAAAATTCATATAAACGATATTACAATATAAAGAAATGAAAGATCAAATAATGAAAATTATAGATAGCCACAACCACTATAGTTAAATAATTCAATATATAATGTAAAGTAAAACAATAATAACACAAATTTAATATACTGATAATATATGTAAGCAACGTTTTTTTTTTGAATTAAAAGATAATTTATAATATTCACTTAGTACATGTTTATTTATATTTATTAAATAAATTTAAAAATATTTATTAAAAAAAAACAATTAAAAAGGGGTAAGAATTAAAAAACTTAAAGATAATGTTAGTAATCAAAGTGTTGAAATGATTTAACCAGTCTTAATAAATAAGAGAATATAAGATTTATTCTCCCAACAACATTTTAAATTGTCTTTAATTCAAAAAAAAAGTTGCTTACATATATTATATATATATATATATATATTATATATATATATTACATTTGTGTTATTATTGTTTTACTTCACATTATATATTGAATCATTTAATTGTGGTGGTTGTGGCTATCTATTATTTTTCATTATTTACTCTGTCATTTTTTTATTGTAATATCGTTTATATAAATTTTAATTTATTTTATCTTATTTTTGTGTTCATCTCAACACCCCTATTATATTATGTTAATAAAAATATAAAAAATGTAGTAACAAAGTGTTTTTTTAATCATTTTAATTTTTTTTTTTTACTTTCACTTCTTTTATTGTTTTTATTGTTAAATCTCTTAATACTCATTAACTACTACATTTAAGTAATGCTAATAAAAAAATTGTTTTTACAAAGTAATTAATTCTTAATAAAAATACAAAAATAAAAAATATTACTTGATGACATGTCTTATTTTTATTGGATGATTAAGATGATGATGTGGATAGCCTCAATGGAGAGAAAACTCTCCCATTATATATATGATTTCGAAAGACGCAATTGGTATAAGCAGGATCCTCGGAGAAAAAGAAAAAGGGTTCTTGATTAAAGCTGACGTTGAAGTTGTCAAAGAGACGTCGTTTAATGGCTTTGTAAGCTCAGCTGATTATGACCACGAAGGTAATCGGATACCAATAGAACAAGACTGCATAATTTGTCTAGAGAAGATATCGAATGGTCGGATCATGAATTTGTTGTGTTCTCACAATTTTCATAGAGATTGTATTCTCAAGTGGCTGCGACGCAACCATTCATGTCCCACTTGTCGTAACGACATCCACATTCGTCCACCGCATAAGCAGCTCAAGCCAGGCGAGGTGAAGTGTTTTAATATTAAGGGAGCGACGGTTACTTTAATGGGAGTATAAAAGAACATTTATGTTTTTTTTTCTCTTAGATTGTTTTGCCTTTAACGTAGATGATTGGCTTTCATTATTATGTTTTTTTTTTTTTTTTTTGGTTTTCATGTTAATTTATTTATGTTGTTTTAAGTTAAAGTTAAGATGAAACTGACAAATTTAAGTTAATATGTAGGACGTGTTTGATTGCTGAGAAAGCAAACCAGACCTCTCAATTCCCTTAATCACCAAAATTAAACAAAACAACAAACAAAACGAGAATCATGTCTCCTTTTTATTTTTACCATTCGTCTTTTAAAATAGGGAAATTGTAATAGATGACCTTAAAACCAAATATATTAAGTAAAACAATTTCCGATGACCAGTAGCTGTCAACGATAACTTTCAATAAAGTCTAAACCGAACATTAAAATGAAGCATGATGGTCCGAAGAGAATTAGGCATTATGAATTATAAACCTCGGCTTTGCAAACGCAGCATACCTGCATTAAAAAAAATATATATATATATTCATCAGAATACTTAAATTGAGAATGTGTTTTCTATATACATTTCATTACACAACACATGATTAATATATGCACCTGCGTTTTTGAATATACATACACTTAGACAGAATTTATGTGCATACCCTTTTTCGTTTTAGCCAATGTGAAATGCAATCTTTGTGGTAGATATGATTACATGGCAAAGTTATAATCTTATCTCCTTGCTCATAGTCGACTAAGCATATCGAACACCTACAATATCATCCAAACCAAAACCATGGTCTAAAACAACAACTTATATTTGATAGCATTAATAATCATAAATTACATATATAGTAATGAAGCAAAGATCCAAATGAGGACCATATATAACTTCTAAAAAAAAAGATGAAAGATATGGTGATATGATCTTACTGAGAATCATTGGCGACAAACTTCTTTTTCTTTTGCCACCACCATTTTTTTGTTTTAGTACCATACTTATGAGTCGGCAATCGGGAGATTCTCCTATGTGATAAGCCATTACCGACATATCCGATTGAGTCTCCTAACTCATTTAAGTCCTGTTCATCCAAATGAAAATAAAACAACATCGACATATAAGTTTTTGTTTTCGGGATCTGAAACCTTTTATATATATGATCAAAAAGGTTGAGTTGGCACGGTACATACATCATATGTCAAGTTTGTGGGATCAGTGTTCTCATTAGCGGGAGAATTATGGAAACTAGGAGTACGCGTATGATAATGACCCGAGAAGTCCTCACCATCATCATAGTGAAGAAGTGCTCTACTAGTCTAAATTATAATCCAAAGCAAAAAAAATATTAACAAAAAAGTAGTCAGTTTTATCTCAAAAATGTGTCAACTGGCAGGATTAAGAAAAAAGAAAACCATATATTATGTTTGGGTAACTATAAATTTAATAAACTATAAGCAATTTTTAACAAACTATTTAAGGTTTCTAGAGTAATTAAATATCAGAAGTTTTTTGACAAGAAACAAAAAATCCACTGGTAAAAGAAAAGGAAAAAAAAAAAGTTACTATTACCGAGGGAGCATCACGTTGATGTATGTATGAATGATTCACTGCAGAATGTATGAAATATAAAAGCGTCAGCGCAAAAACTATAGAACAAATTAAATTAAAGTCATGAGAAAATATACCTAAAGAAATATATAGTTTAATCATGCTTCTATCTCACATTATTTCTTTCTGAACATCTAAAAAAAAAGGTAATTAAGTAACTTGAAAATTACTTTCAAAGAAAAATAAAATTCAGAAACTTGAAATTTCAACTTAGTTTGAGTTTCTTTTGTATTATATATCGATGTAATTCAATATGCGGACTCTTTATTTAGTACCTTGGATGGGTTGGTATTGATGGATTTCTTGGATATCTTCGTCCGTACGATTTGCCGCTAGGTTTGATAATACAATAAAGCGTTGCATGAGATGACAAAACTATTAGTCAAGTCAGTGGAAATTATTAATTAAAGAATTTTGTGAAAACAATTAATATAGACTTACGTTCATCTTCTTGCTGCAAATATCTAGCAAGTTTTTCATCATCACTTAGAGAGGGCTGCAGATTAGCTGCAAAGCAAATAAAATTTGTTAGTACCATATAAATGATATATAGGCCCCCTTTCTTTTTGTTTCTTATGGTATTATAATACCAATAATATGTTAGTTTTACAAATATTTTGTTTCCCTAACTATGTTGATCGAAGGTGTATAACTGTACTCATCATCCGGAAAACATTATAGTTGAAAATTCTAGAGGGTTATTCTAAAAAGAAAAATAAACTTCAATATTGTTACATTGTTACATATTAAATATTATCTACTGTTTCAAGTGTATAGTGATTTCAAACTTTTTTTTAAAAAGGTATATATAAAAATAACGAGATTACCTTCCATATCTTGCAACGCTCTTGCCAATCCTTCATCATCTTGTATACAAGAGTGTGCACAAGCTTCTGTATAATTTCAATATAAAGAATTAATGAGGTGATTCTCGTTATACCACAAAACTCACAAAACAAATAATTAATTATTAAATCGTTATATGGATTTTTTTTTGTTTAAATCATTAAACAAGAGATGGTTTAAGTGGGATCACTCCTTTGTAAGTCACAAAGATATATATATATATATATATATATATATATATATTTTTTTTTTTTTTTTGTCGCCAGTCACAAAGATATATTGATAGTGAGAATTTAAAATTACTTACAAATACAATCATAAAAATATTTTGCTATTGAAACTAGAACTATATATATATAAGATTTGTATACCTTCTTGTTGTTGAATCTCCAAAGCAATAGCAGCATCGTTACACATCAATTTATTTTGATATTTCATTTGGACCTCCCGAGCAATAGTCTCATCATTAATCGTCAGTTTTGACAACCCATATTGTAAGAGCATTGCAATATTTTCATCGACAGAGGATTGGTTTACAAACCGAGACATAGATATTTTTTTTGTCGAGTTTCACAAAGAAAGAGATGATGCTTTTGACGATGATTGATCTCTATGTTTTCTCTTAATCCAACACACAAGAGAAGTCATACCATAATGATCTATCTCAGCACTCGATCCTTTAAAATAAGCACTTGAAAGAAAGCTTTATCTTTTTCTTTCCTTTTTAACAAAAAAAGAAAGAAAGCTTTCTCTTGCTGAATTTGTTTAATTTAAAGAGAAAATTGAAAATAAAAGATATTTATCTTTTACAATTTGTCTATATATACTTTTTTTTTTTTGGGTAACTGTCACTTTTGCCTTAAACTACCATTACTAATAGAAAAATACCATTTTTAAAAGATGTCAGAAAACCATGTTGATAAACAAGCATGAAAAAGACTTAAATAGAAAGATTTGAAAAATAAACTTTCTAATTTTGTATAGTTTTAAGTAGATTTCTAGTGTGATGAAATCGGTTCTGAAGATATATGATCACTTGGCCATTCAGGTCAGTTACTTAAGATATATGATCGTTTTATATCTGTGTGTAATTTGTGTTGGAAGATATTTTCATGACAAGTAGGATTGTTTCTGTTGCTGCAGTTACGAGTCCAGATGACACATTGGCACAATGCAAAGGCTCTATTCATGTCTTGAAACAGTATCCATGTCAAGAATACAGTCGCAAGAGTTTGATTCTTCTTTTGGCGAAATCTCACGACTATGCTAACTAAGATAATTTTTGTAAAATTGTCAGAAAAAAATGTGAAGGCTTTTTTTAAGGGAAATTTGAATGTGTTATATATTTCAAAAATATAAAATAAAAACTATAAGATAATATTAAAAAAAAAAAATTATAACTTGCCATCTTGGTTTAATGACTCAATTGATTATAGTAAAACATATATTATATAACCAATTTTGTTTTAGTTGGATAGCACTATCTAATCATTCCCATACCAGCAACGCATGCATGGCATTATGCAAAAACAAAATGAAACCAATAAAATCCCAACACATATTTGATATATATAATTAAACTCACGCATAGGCACGAGGTTTTTTCACCTAGTTTAATGATAAAAGTTTAAAACTATGATAGCTTTTAATAAAGTCTAAGCCAAACATCAAAGTCAAGCATCATGGTCCGACGAGAATTAGGCATTATATATGGATTAAACCTCGGCTTTGCAAACGCAGCATACCTGCATTTAAAAAAAAAAACAAATTATATATCTTTTGAATACTTAATTGAGAATGTGTTTTTTTTTATATACCTTTCATTACACAATACATGATAATGACTGATATATGCACCTGTGTTTTTGAATAAACATTTAATCTGAATTTATGTTCATACCTTGTTTTGTTTTAGCCAATGTGAAATGCAATCTTTGTGGTAGATATGATTACATGGCAAAGTTATAATCTTATCTCCTTGCTCATAGTCGACTAGGCATATCGAACACCTACAATATCATCCAAACCAAAATCATGGTCTAAACAAAAACTTATAGTAAATAGATTTGGCTTACTAAAGAACCAAAGAACCAAATGAGGGCCAAACAAACTTCTAAAAAGATAAAAGATATGATCTTACTGAGAATCATTGGCGACAAATTTCTTTTTCTTCTGCCACCACCATTTTTTTGTTTTAGTACCAAACTTATGAGTCGGCAACCGAGAGATTCTCTCTTGGGATAAGCCTCTACTGACATCTCCGATTGAGTCTTCTAACTCATTTAATTCCTGTTCATCCAAATGAGAACAAAACAAACATCGATATTATTTTACTGGATCATATATATATATATATATATATGCATGGATGAAAACATTGAGTTGGGACGAGGGTACATACCTCATACGTCATGTTTGTGGGATCAATGTTCTCATTAGCGGGAGAATTATGGGAACTATTTATTGAGATATTTGAAGAACTAGGAGTACGCGTACGAAGACCCGAGAAGTTCTCATTATCATAATGAAGAAGTGCTCTACTAGTCTAAATTATAATCCAAAGCAAAAAGGATAATCAGTTTACCTCAAAAATGTGTCAATTCGCAGGGTTAAGAAAAAAGAAAGACCATATATAATTTTTGTGACCATGAATTTAATAAGCTATAACCAATGTTAACAAGCTATGTAAGTTTTCTGAGTAATTAAATTTCAGAAGTTTTTGACAAGGAAACAAAAAGTCACTGGTAAAAAGAATATACTATTACCGAGGGAGCATCACGTTGTGGTATGTATGAACGATTCACTGCAAATTGAAGGAAATATAAAAGCGTCAGCGCAAAAAGTATCTAGAACAAAGTCATGAGAATATATCTGGTTTAATATATATATATATTATTTATAATTTTTCTGAAATTCATGAGAAAATAGTTCTAACGAAAGTAATTCTCAAATTACTTTATAAAAAAAAAACAATCCCAATTTAATTTGAGTTTCTTTTGTAATTTATATCGATTTACGGATGCTTTATATAATACCTTGCATGGGTTGGTATTGATGGGTTTCTTGAGTATCTTCGACCGAACTATTTGCCGCTAGGTATGATAATAAAGTAAAGCGTTGTACGAGATGACACAATTATTCGTCAAGTTAATGAAAATCATTTATTAATTAAAGCATTTGGTGAAAAAATATGATACTTACATTCATCTGCTTGTTGCAGATATCTAGCAAGTTTTTCATCATCACTTAGAGAGGGCTGCAGATTAGCTGCAAAACAAATAATACCAATGATATTTTAGTTTTTGCAAGAAAAAAAAAGAACAAAAAAAAAACTGAAATGATTAATCTAATCATTTATGGTTTTATAAATATTTTTTTCCCTAACTATGTTGATAAAAGGTGTAAATCAGGGTACTCATCATCCGGAAAACCTTAGAGTTGAAAATTCAGGTTATTCTAAAAGGAAAAATAAACCTCATATTTTTTTTAAATTTTAGATAGTATCTACTGTTTGATGTGTATAATGTTTCAAACTTAAAACAAAGAGATTACCCTCCATATCTTGCAACGCTCTTGCCAATTTTTCATCATCTTGTATACAAGAGTGTGCACAAGCTTCTGCAAAATTTCAATATAAAAAATGAGGTTATTCTCGTTATACCACAAAACTTACATAACTAATTAGTTATTAAGTCGTTATATGATTTCTTAAAAAATCATTAAATAAGAGATGGTTTAAGTAGGATCACTGCTTTGTAAGTCACAAAGATATACTATTGACAGTGAGGACTTAAAATTATTTAGAAACGAATTCAAAAAATATATTTTGCTATTGAAATCTAAACCTATATATATATATATATATATATATATATATATATATATATATATAAGATTTGTATACCTTCTTCTTGCTGAATCTCCAAAGCAATAGCAGCATCGTTACACATCAATTTATTCTGATATTGCTCTTGGACCTCTCGAGCAATATCATCATCATTAATCGTCAGTTCTGACAACCCATATTGTAAGAACATTGCAATATTCTCATCAACTAAGGATTGGTTTACAAGCCGAGACATATATTTTTTTTGTCGAGTTCCACAAAGAAAGAGATGGTGCTTTTGACGATGATTAATCTCTATGTTTTCTCTTAATCCAACACAAGAGAAGTCATACATAATCTATCTCAGCACTCAATTCTTTAAATAAGCACTTGAAGAAATCTTTGTCTTGTTGAATTTGTCTAATTTAAATGTATTTGGAAAAAAAAATTTTGGCTCCACCAGATTTTGTTAAAATGGTAAAATGCTCATGCCCCCCCCCCTTTCACCTTGTTGACTTTTATTTATTGGTAGAAGAAATACACTGCATTTACGAAATTGGGTTTCTTTTCCATGATATGTTTCTTTTTAAGTTGTTCACATATGTCATTTGAAAAAAAATGATCACTGAATTTATTTATATATAGTAAAATATCTTGTATTGATTATGTTTTTTTCCCAAATATTCATTATATTTTTAAGCCAACCATTTTGCAATTCTGAGCCATTAAATTATATATATTTCAATTATTTAATTACTGATATATTGTGACAAAACAAATTGTGATAGATGATATATTTCTTAAATTCAAACAAAATTTAGGATAAAATACTCTAAAATAAAACATAACACATCATTGTTCCATAGTTGCTTTTACTTAAATTTATTTTTATCTTAGTTGAGATTCACGGATCTCTTGAATTAATTATTTTAATTTTTTGTTTTTGTCTGTCGATTTTCACCTTCAAATAGGTAGTATGATCCATCATTTTTTGGCACCTCTATGAACCTTGAAACCACCTCTTGAATGCCTCAGGGTGATGGACACGCCTCTAGAATTGAATTGTACGGACTGTATATGACCGCACAAGCTTGAACATCATAGAATGGTGAGTTCATTGAGGTTTTTTTTTCTTTTCATTATCCCACTCTTCCTCTTCTTGAATGATGTTTTTTTTTATGTTTGATTAGCTATGAATGATAGCTTTATCTTTGACCTTGGCATTCTTAGTTATTTTTGTTTTCTGTTTTGTGTGTTTATTTAGTTTTTTGGCTGTGATAGAATAGGACTATGCAAGAGGATTGTTTATATAGTCTAAAATAGTGATGTTTATTGTGAAGTATTTTATCACCTTGGTTGATTCATTAAATTATAAGTAACAACCATTCATTTTTGTATATTTCTTATTAATTAACCAGGCCCCTATCTATATATCACTATATTTATTTATTTTTGTATAATACTCTCATTTTCTCTATTTTTAAATATTTTTTATTTAAAATAAAGTAATATATGATGTTTTTTTTATGTTTAATTAGCTATGAATGATAGCTTTATCTTTGACCTTGGCATTCTTAGTTATTTTTGTTTTCTGTTTTGTGTGTTTGTTTAGTTTTTTGGCTGTGGTAGAATAGGACTATGCAAGAGGATTGTTTATATAGTCATAAAATAGTGATGTTTATTGTGAAGTATTTTATCACCTTGGTTGATTCATTAAATTATAAGTAACAACCATTCATTTTTGTATATTTCTTATTAATTAACCAGGCCCCTATCTATATATCACTATATTTATTTATTTTTGTATAATACTCTCATTTTTCTCTATTTTTAAATATTTTTTATTTAAAATAAAGTAATATATGATGTTTTTTTTTATGTTTAATTAGCTATGAATGATAGCTTTATCTTTGACCTTGGCATTCTTAGTTATTTTTGTTTTCTGTTTTGTGTGTTTGTTTAGTTTTTTGGCTGTGGTAGAATAGGACTATGCAAGAGGATTGTTTATATAGTCATAAAATAGTGATGTTTATTGTGAAGTATTTTATCACCTTGGTTGATTCATTAAATTATAAGTAACAACCATTCATTTTTGTATATTTCTTATTAATTAACCAGGCCCCTATCTATATATCACTATATTTATTTATTTTTGTATAATACTCTCATTTTTCTCTATTTTTAAATATTTTTTATTTAAAATAAAGTAATATATGACTGATGTAAATGTAAATTCGTGGATATATAATTTTTTGCAAACTTTTTTTTGGAGTAAGAATACTTTGAGAAGAAAACTTTCACCAATCCTCGTTAAACGACGATCTCTTGGACATCTTCTTGAGATGATTTCATATCATAAGTTCAAACTTAATTTTCTAAATATTTTTGATATTATTTCTGATAAAATTTTGTAGAAGACATTTATAAACAAAAAAATTAAACTAAAAATTAACTTGGGACACAAGATAGAGTGGTCCAAGCAAAAACATGAGCAGGTCATGGATAAAAGTTATAACCATATGATAAACACAAACACACACAATTTTACCAAGTAGTCTGTCTCCATGTATAATATATATACAAATTAAGATTCCAAAAATTATGCATAATTCCACAACCTCGTTAGTAAAATCCCATTTTCTTAAAATATATGAATTACTTCGCCCGTTTCTTATAATGTATAATACCATATGTATATCTATATAAACTAATATATCAATTAACATATGGAATCACAAGCATGCATATTCTCTCGCTTTCACACAAACGGTGCAGCTTAACGTGATCTCTCTCGTTAGGTAGCTCACAAATGACAAACCTAGACCCTCTTCACCTTATAACGATCCCATCCTCCTCCACTCTATAAAAACATAAATAAGAACCCTTAATCCCTAAATTATATCTAACAAACAATCCACATTCTCAAAAATCATATTTTCATAAAAGATAAAAGAAGAAGATGGCAGCTTCGTCCAGCTCTTCCAAGTCGATCATGAAGGTGGCAGTTATGGTGGTGCTAGTGGTGGTGGCAGCAACAGTGGTGGATGGACAGAACTGCAATGCGCAGCTTAGTGGACTGAACGTGTGTGGTGAGTTTGTTGTTCCCGGAGCTGACAGGACGAACCCAAGTGCCGAGTGTTGCAATGCTCTTGAGGCAGTGCCAAGTGAATGTCTTTGCAACACGTTTCGCATTGCTTCTAGGCTTCCATCTCGCTGCAACATTCCTACTCTTTCCTGCAGCTGATATGGACCATCCTTTATCAATTCTTGACGTTCTATGTATGCAAGCAAGACTAAGAGCATATATATATATACCATCACGTTAAAACATTAATTAATTACAATGCATATAAATATAATTATGTATCTAAGATCTCTCTTTTTGGTAATTTAACAGGAGAAGCATGGAGGGAGATCATGAAGGGATATCTAAGAATAAAAAACTCGGACTTCGAGTTGTTGTTTTCCTTTATTTTCTTTGTTTTTTTTTTATCGTTTTTGTTCGTCGCTGTAAAACCAATGGGTTTCGAATAAAAAAGCTGAATAATACTAAAGTGGAATTAGTGATTATTTGAATTGTTAATAATTAAAACAAAACAAAAACTACTTGAATGGTGAACTCCATCCACGTTAATAAATGAGTCCTACTGACATGTCAAACTTTCAGTCTAAGAGGTCCTGCACCAAAAAGAAAAAAATTGCTTGAAAATTATTTAAGTAAATAATATTTTGGGCTTCAAACTTGCTACATTGAGGGCATTTTTACTAGGCTTCTAAATTCTACTAATCTCTAAAAACAGTGTTATCTTGGATGGATATCTAATGCAAGTGTAGTCAACTTATTATTGTAGTTGAAACTTGGGGTCCGAATGGTGACCGCGTATTTAGTAATGTTGAAAGTGCGGATTAAAGATGCGGTACGGTTTAACGGCGGGTCATGCGGTTTTTTTTGGGACCGCTAGGTATTATGTATAGTGCGGTTTTGAAGTGCGTTTTTTTATCTAATACACATAAACACATATAAATCAAAATCCGCACTACTTTTTCTTAAAACCGCAAATTTTTAAAAAAAATCTTGATAGGTGCTTTAAATTCCGCTTTTTAATTGTTACCATTTAGACCCTTGAAATGGCTACAATAATATTTCATGACTAGCCTTGGCAGTGATTATGTTTATGCCACATCATTAACAAGACCAAGCACCCTTCATGAAAGCGCGTGTGACTTAACAATACTATTCACGCGTGGAGGTTGAACCGCTCGGCGGACATTACGAGCTCGGGCCACGCGCTCCTCTCCCACTGTCTTAACATTAAAATAATATATATATTGCGTTTGATATTTTCTTTACACTGTCAATTCAAGAAATACACTTTACTTTGGTTTTACAATTTTTAATTTGACACACGAAGTTTAATGATCTACAGATCTTTTGTTTTTCGTATATTTCATATTACAGTTACCCATAGTTAATTTTTTTTTTTAATAATTTAAATTGGTGAAGAGTCAAACTAGATCTTATAGGCTTTTAGCTCAAGGCATTTTTTTCCTCGGTTTGCAAAAAAGTTGCTTTCTTCTTTGTTTCTATTTTGTCAAAATCTTGAGAGAAAATGACAAAAGAAGAAACCCATTTGGTCAAAATCGAAGCTTTTTTGTTTTTTGGTCCGAGTAAAATTAGGGTTACATTTTTGTTTTTACCCCACTTTCTAAAATATTCTTTAAAGAAATTAGATTAAAAGGTCAAAGGCAGAGAGTTTTGAACCAAAAAGAGGACAAGTCATATGACTATAACAAAAGACACACCTTTCTCTTTCATTTTGCTGATCTCACTCTTACGATATATACAAACTTTTCGTCAGAAGATTTGATTGAAAGGTCTGAAACTTGAAGAACAAGCTAAGTAAAACTTGAGTATGTTTTGAATAGTAAAAACAGTCAGTGACAACACAAAATATGTCGAGTCTTGCAGTAAGTTCTTCTGTATATATATTGGTGGCTTTGTATTTTTTGTTACTTTTTCACTTTTATAACTTAGATTATTATCTCTTCTTTCTTTGTTGCAGAAAGGAAAAATGAATGGTGATCTTGATGTTGATATGTCTAGAGAAGATTTAAATCCAAGTTTTTTAGAGAGGTTTAAAGATGATGAGTTTGAGAGTAGATCCCTGAGTGATGATAGCTTTGATGCAATGTCTGGTGATGAGAATAAACAAGAACAACGACCTAAGAAGAAGAAGAAGAAGATGACAAAGTATCATAGACACACTTCTTACCAGATTCAAGAACTCGAATCGTAAGTAGTTTTTTATTTACAAAAGTATCTAACTTTCCCATATTTATCAAATGGGTTTTGAAGTTATATATAAATTGTTTGCTATTTTGTGAGTGTAGTTTCTTCAAACAGTGTCCTCATCCTAATGAGAAGCAAAGGTTGGAACTTGGAAAAAAACTTGCTTTGGAAAGTAAGCAAATCAAGTTTTGGTTTCAGAACAGAAGAACTCAAATGAAGGTACTTTATATTAAGATTAAAAGTTTTGTAATTTTAATGAAAAAAAAGTTTTGATTTTTATAGAAAAGTAATGATTTTTTTGTTTTTGTTTTAACCAGACGCAACTAGAGCGGCATGAGAATGTGATTCTAAGACAAGAAAATGAGAAACTGAGAGTTGAAAATGGTTTTCTTAAAGAAGCAATGAGAGGTTCTCTATGTATTGATTGTGGTGGAGCAGTTATACCTGGTGAGGTTTCATATGAGCAGCAACAACTTAGGACTGAGAACGCTAAGCTTAAGGATGAGCTTGATAGGATTTGTGCTTTAGCAAACAGATTCATTGGTGGGTCTATTTCACTTGAGCAGCCTTCAAATGGTGGTGGCATTGGCTCACAGCATTTACCTATAGGACATGGCTTTAGTAGTGGAACTTCTCTGTTGTGTATGGATCTTGCCATGGAAGCTATGGATGAGTTGTTAAAGTTAGCGGAAATGGATAATGCTTTGTGGATAAAATACTCAAAGAATGAGAAAGAATCGATGAACCATGAAGAGTATAGAAACATTTTCACCGGTAGTAAAAATCTTGTGAGTTCAAGAGAAACTGGTTTAGTTCTCATCAATAGCTTGGCTCTAGTAGACACTCTTATGGACACGGTATGAGATACTTATATACTCTGTATCCGCCATTTTATCGCTACATACACTCATTCACTAATAAACATCTCTTGCTTTTTTGGGTTGTTACAGAACAAATGGGCAGAAATGTTTGAATGTATTGTAGCTGTTGCATCAACTGTTGAAGTGATATCCAACGGTAGTGATGGATCTAGAAACGGTTCTCTTCTATTGGTATGTTGTTCAAGTACCATAAAGTTTTTACATTTTGCCTACATTGTTTGCTAAATTCAATGATCTTTTTTTTTGTTTGGGACAGATGCAAGCAGAGTTTCAAGTGATGTCTCCATTAGTTCCAATAAGACAAGTGAAGTTTCTTAGATATTGCAAGCAACATGGAGATGGTTTATGGGCGGTCGTCGATGTTTCTTATGATATAAACAGAGAAGGAGATGAGAACTTGAAGTCTTATGGTGGTGGTGACTCTAAGAAGTTTCCTTCAGGTTGCATTATACAAGACTTAGGCAATGGTTGCTCCAAGGTAACTTGAAAATTTTGGTGTCTTGGATCTGTGTGAGATTTTATCGAATTGTTTATAGCAAAATGAGTCGACAATATAGCCTGAGAACCTGAAGCCTTTCTGTATATCTTATAATAAATCTCTAAAAGATTCGTTTACTAAAATATTAAATCAAAGCAAAGGCTTCATTTTTCAAGACAAAACTTGCTTCTTGTCTGGGCTAGTTCTAGGCTCTATATAATAAAATTATACAAAAAATATCTTTGTTTTGTTTACTTGAATCGATGAAAACTTGGGTTTGTTGTTCATCTTTGATTAGATAAATCTGCTCTGTAACATTGCTTAGTAAATGGGTTATTACTTATTACTAGTAACATTTGGTTTTAACACAAAGAGACTTTTAACAGGTGACATGGATAGAACATTCAGAGTATGAAGAGAGTCACATACACTCACTTTACCAACCTTTGCTGAGTTCTTCAGTTGGGTTAGGCGCAACCAAATGGCTTGCGACTCTACAGAGACAATGCGAATGCTTCACGACGCTTGTGTCTTCTCAAGATCACACAGGTTCTCTTTTTCTCTTTCTTTTCTCTCTGCATTAGGATCTTGAAATGTTGCACTTTGAAGGGGGGAAATAATTTTCTATAATGTTTGTGATAGGTTTGTCACATGCTGGAACCAAAAGTATATTAAAGCTCGTGCAACGTATGAAGCTCAACTTTTACTCGGGAATAACTGCATCGTCCATTCACAAATGGGAGAAGCTTCTTGCTGAGAACGTGGGACAGGACACAAGGATACTTACAAGGAAGAGTCTTGAACCGTCTGGTGTTGTCTTGAGCGCAGCAACATCTCTGTGGCTACCAGTGACTCAGCAGAGAGTCTTTGAGTTTCTCTGTGATGGTAAATGCAGAAACCAGTGGGATATTTTGTCTAATGGTGCTTCAATGGAAAACATGCTTCTCGTCCCAAAAGGCCAACGTGAAGGAAGCTGTGTCACTCTTCTTCGTGCTGCTGTGAGTTTATTATCTATTATGAATCTCTGTACATTAAATCCGAATAGATCTCTGTTCTTGAATACTGATTAGCCCAAATTTGCAGGGGAAGGATCAAAACGAGAACAGTATGCTCATCTTGCAAGAGACGTGGAATGACACTTCTGGCGCACTGGTGGTTTACGCGCCTGTCGATGTCCCATCTATGAATGTTGTAATGAGCGGTGGAGATTCAGCTTATGTGGCGCTTCTTCCATCGGGGTTCTCGATATTACCTAATGGATCATCATCATTGTCTGATCAGATCGACACCAAAGGATGTCTCCTAACCGTAGGCTTTCAGATCTTAGTGAACAGCCTATCGACTGCAAAATTCAACGTGGAATCTGTTGAAACTGTTAACAACCTCATCGCTTGCACCATTCACAAGATCAGAGCCGCTCTTCATATACCTGCTTAGCTTAAATTTCTTGTTTCTCTTTCCGAAACATTTTGTGAGAGTGTAGGAAACAATAGAAGATTCAGGAAAGTTTGAGACAAGTAGCAAGTAGAACAAACAAAACAAATGGACCAAAGTTTATATTTTGCAAAACTGATTTGTTGTTCGTGTTTCTGCCATTTTCCTCTATTACATAAAAATGCTGGGGAAAAAGATTCAGAATTCTTAAGAAACATATAACACACCTCGACGATAAAAAACAAGACTCGCTGAAGCAAAACTCGACCAAACAAATAAAACCCACCAAGACATCAACAAACCAACTTCTTTAACGAAATCGCTGCAGGGCAAAGAACCACATACCAGTCGGGATACAGCAAAAGAGCTCAAGTCAATCTGAGACAAGCCGAGGAAAAGAATCACAAGAACCGATGGCGCCAAAAACTGCAGAGCGACAAGGCATAAGAAATGGTTATGAAGAAACATCTTTGCTCGGCTAAACTCCAAATCAGGAGTTTTACTTCCATGTAATCTCTGATACCAAGAAAGCACTGCTTCGTTCAAAAACATCTGAAGGTTAGGACGAACCGCCATAGCTTGTAGTAAACCCGACAGCAACAAACACAAAACCCGAAACTTCCCGAAATCATCACTCGACATGCCAACATTACCAACCAACCCAATGTGACTACTACTACTACTACTACTACCTCCACCACTGTGACTTCTCTTCACAAAAATCTCAGCCAACGGATGAATCCAAAGCAACGAAGTGAAAACCGATACGATATAATTCGCATATAGAATCATTCTACCAAACCATCCACACGAAATGATCGATAAGTTACTCCTAATCTGATCAGTACCAACCCAAAACGACCTTGCACTTCTCCCAGCAGGCATATAAAGGAACCCAGCAATACAAGCCATAGAGAAAGCTATGAGAATGCAGCAAAACGCATCAACAGAACCAAATTGGAAATCAAATCCTTTAGGGAAAACACCAGCACTGATTATAATCCCAAAAACAAACCCTAAAACCCCAAAAATCAAACTCAGTTTCTTCTCAGATTTCTTCGAAGCAGATCTCTCAATTGATACCTTACACAAAGCAACGAAGACCTTACAAAATCCTATAAACCCTAAAACAATCGGGAACATCAATCCATTACCTAAAACTCCATGACTATCCTCTTCTACACCGAAGTAGCTATGAAGAAGAAAGCAAGAAACAGCTAAGAACGATAAAACGAAAACGGAATTGTACTCGTTGAAATACATTCGAGATCTGAGATGATCTTCATCGAGTTTAATTCGGAAGATCTGAGCATTGCTTTCGTCGAATTCGGATTTATCTTTGGATCTATTTCTTCTTCTGACTTCAACATTGGATTTAGGATCATCGGTACTTGAAGGACGTCGAATCGCCGGTCTGAGTCCATTCCCGGCGTTGTTTTGGCCGAGATTCTCAGGTTGGATGTAAGTACAGAGACCATGGAGGAAGATGATTGGGATTCTGAGAAACGAGAGGATTAGGGTTAAGAAAAGAGAGAATAAGGTTTGAAGTATGAGATTCCTGTAAGTTCCAAGAAGCTCGAGCATTGTTGTATTTTTTGCACTCTGTTCCTCTGAGTCGTCGTCACTCTGGTGGAAGAAGATGAAAGTAAATACGGGAAGAAACAGAGTCTGATTTGGTTTTGAGATTTTGAATCTTAATTTTAATTTGGTTAAAAGGCCTGATGGGCTTAGAAGGCCTTATGGGCTTTTGAATGGTTCTGTTGTGTGACCAAACCCCTCTTCTAATACCCATTTTTAGGGATGGGTAATCCATGTTTTAAGTCAGGTTATTCAAATTTTAAGTTTGAGTTTGAGTCTTTTGGTTTATAAAATAAAAAATAAAATACCACAGTAAATCTGTATAAGTTTTTTTTTGTTCATCATAAATCCGTATAAGTTTTGGACCAAGTTTTTGAGGTTTTAATTCATGTTTAAGTTGTTTCAATCATAAATAATATAACCAAAGTTAATATAAATCTAATCTATTTGGTTCAAAATAACAAGAAACATCTGAAATAAATTTTTAACATGAAGTTCTTTAAAATTCTTGGAAATTATGAGATGAAATTATTTGATCTACATAAAAATAATGTTATGAATGCTATAAATATGTAGTTTTGACTTGAACATTTAATATTTAAAAGAATAAGATTTTTTTGCTGATAAATAATAAAAAGTACTTATGAATTCACTATGCAAACGTTATACATAAACTCAAAATTATGAATAGTGACTTCAATTTCCTATTTTACCAATCTATGAAACTATAAAAATAAAAATGATGCATATTTAGTTTATATATATATATATATATATATATATATATGATTATTAATTTATGATACCAATGTGATCATATATTTACATAGGGATTTCAAAAAAATTATTATCTTATCGAATTTTGTTAATTTTTACGCTGATACAATTCGGGACTAATGAATTTTATTATTTTATAGTGTTTATTAATTTATAAAGTATTATTTTATAGATGTTTTTACTGTAATATGCTCACATCTTGTCTGCAGTCGGCCATGTCATTTCTTCAGTAAGGTTATTGTAAGATAATTCAGTGACTTATTTATATATAAAAAAAAAAAAAACCAATATGAGAGCTACTCTCATCAGAAATAAACATATCAATACTTATTTATATATCTTGTGTGTTTTTCTTAGAGTCGAGAGAAACATGAGATAACTGAGCTTTAATTAGAAAAGATTGTGCTAGTAGTTGGTATCTAAAGCGTTTCTACCTTTTCCTGAGAATGATTCGATCTATGACGTGAAACTACTCTCATAGACACTGTAACACACTGAATCCAAACCAATATGAGGTACAATCATCAAGACATCATCTCTTTTAAACATCATCAACAGTCATCAAGGGATCATCTCTTTTAACTGAATCGCATAAAAAGAAAATACACAATGAAGAACAAGCTACGTCACTCAAGATTAGTGTGACGAGAACGCACAGACTCAGGTGACTCACACAAGACCTCACCCAACTTGTAAACAACCATCTCAAACAACACAAACAACGCTCCTTCATATACACTTCCCATCGGCAACAACCGTCTCTCTTCAGTCACCGCCGTATCTCCACCGTCACTCGCCATAGTCTGAGCAGGTACATAACACACAGCCGTCGCGTGTTTCACACAGGATCCTGTCTCCGGCTGTGCAGTGAGGAGAAGAACTCTAGCGCCGTTCGATTTAGCTACGGAGCAAATCGCATCGACGGTTGAGAATCCTCCGGGACCAGCTGAAGCTATGAGGAGATCGGAAGATGAGATTGGAGGTGTTGTCATGTCGAAGATTATGTGAGTGGAGAGACCGAGGTGGAAGAGACGCATCGCGAAGGCTTTGAGCATTAGGCCTTCGCGTCCGACGCCGTAGACGAAGATATGACAGTTGCTGCGGCGTGAGACTCCGGCGAGCTCTGTTACGAGTAGATCTAACGGTGGTGGATATGGTGAGGTTGAGTTGGAGAAGACGGAGGAGATTTGGTTGCAGATTTGAGATGATAGCTTCGCCATTTCCTCGTTCGCCATTGATGTGTTTAACAATTCAGATTTTTACGGTTTATGATATGTTTATCATTTTTTATATATTATCTCATCTTCAATCATGATTCATGCAATTTGGACCACATTTACACTGCAATTCGGTTTTATTCGGTTCAAATCGGTTATAATGCAATTCGGTAGCACAAAATTTAAATTCCATTAAAATCATTCGGTATAAAATTTTGTATTACCACTAGAGTTGTAATAAAATTCAGTTGGAGTTCGGTTTTTATGTCTACCCTTACATTTTGTTTTTTGGCCTCTAGAGAGAAGGATACAGAGATATCAAACAAAACACAAAAACCAGGATGTTAAATTTTTGGACTATAATGTAAGATCATGGAAGAACAAAAGCGATTGTAATAAATTGCATTAAAATAGTATAAAAGACAATAACATAATTTCAGAATATTGATGGGTTTTTTTCTGCTTGTTTCTTTTTTAGCAGATTCATATAGATCAACCCAAGATTAGCTGAGATAGTGAGCTCTGTAAAACCTGGACCAGAGTACACATATGATTGAACAAAGGTTCATATCAACTTGAGGATGAAGATGACTTCCCCGATACTGTTGTGGCTGCATCTAACTCTTTGTTAATGCCTTTATTGTGTGATTTACTGCCTTTTGCACCATCATCTTCTTCCTCTTCTTCTTCATAGAATGACCCTGAGGATCTCAGTTCCTTCACCTTCCGAAACTCATCGTAATGTGCTTTTCTGTGTGCGTTGAAACGTGCATTTTTCCCACTTTCGGAACCTGTGTTTTGTACAAAACCGGAAACATAAGTAGATGTGATCTAGCAAATGAAGCTTAAACATGACTATATTTTGTTTGGTTTTTGAGTAGGACCTTCTTCATCTTGATCCATTGGATCTGCTTCTTCTTCCTCAGACGAGCTCCAGCCACCATCGCCAGAACCTTGGCTAGAATTTCTACTAGAAGAAGGTGCACCATCATTCAGAACATCCCTCAGTTCTTCAGCACGTTGCATTTCATCAACACATTCGTCAAATGCTGTCCCTCTAGGAGATAAAGAACCTGGTACAATCAATCAGGAAACACCAAAAGAAAAGGTATGTTTTAAATTGTTTTTTCACGGGTTACAAAATACCAAAACTAGCTCAAGTGAGTCTTACACCTAAGTATAACATATTTTTAAATCAACCAACCAATAGCAGATACAAGATTTACACTGAAAAGAGTAGTAATCGTCAAACTTCCTAGATGAATACAACCTTAAGTAAGCAAATCCTTTTCACTTAAGCTTGTTTTATGTCTGACATACATTCTCTTTGTATATATACATACTGTATATATATATATATATATAAGCAAAACTGTGATTAGCATATATACGTGTGCTCAAATGTGTATCATAAGTTTTCTGCATATACAAACAGAAACCAAATAAAGAGAAATAGACAAACCATCATCATCAATCATCGGGTGATACGGTGTCTTTGGTTCAGTAATCTTCTGCCTTACAGGTTTGTTAGATTCAATTTCCACTATATTAGCTTCATCCCATTGTACACGTCCCCTGCAATAAAAAACGAACATCCTTAATATTGCACAAGAGAGACTAATCCCACGAGAAACTACACTACATAATACAAAGGTCATATCTCATCACAGAAGAAGTCAATATCCGAGCCTTAAACTAAAGACAACAAAGTTCCCAGGTTCTTATAGTTAAAACAAATTCTGCTGGAATATCCAATAAGACCTCCCTCCCTCTTCCATTTCCTTTTCAATAGGGGTAGTAGAGAAAGATCTGTTTTACACTTCCTTCAAAAAAAAAACTGCCACAGAAGGTCTTAGAACTTCATATCTATGAATATTCATCCCTTCACAGAGCTATAACAGCCCATTGGATCCGGAATTGATCTTACTTAAACACATGCAAGGTACCGTTGTGATGGAGAAAGCATGCTCAACTCTTAAAAGATGAAAACTATAGACACACAGGCGAATGAAAATTCTGAGAAAGGAGAAACATACTTCATGTTGAAGTAAAAAACAATCCAATTTGCTAACTTTTCCGAAAGAAGTATACACAATAGAGTAAGTGACAACTCAAATCATAATAAACCTTTTAAAAACAATGAAGAAAACCTCACACCACTAAATACAGAAACCTCAATTCACAAAAAGAGATTATCAAAAACATCTCCTAAAATTATCAAATTTGCAGAGTAATGGTTTCAATCAAAAAAATGGTTCAACTCAAAGGATCAATTGGTATTAAGAGGCTTAATCAAGTTCCTCAACACTGAGTAAGAAACCCTAGCCTATGTTTGGTTTCTACAGATACCGAATTTAAAAACAATCAACGGAGATAAAAATTGAGGTCCTTCATCTACAATTCGAACTAAGACGAAACCATCGAAACAAGAAAATTGAATTTACCTCTTTGGATCGGTCATCTTCAATCTCCAGCAACTTTTTTTCTTTTTTTTTTTCTCTCGATCGCAAAGTTTTTATTAGACCCCAACTTTTTTTTTTTTTTTTTTTTTGTAACTGTGGGCTTTTTGGAATCTCGAATTTACCCCTCCTCATCGTAACGAAGCCGTAAGGCGGTCAATGAAAGAGAGAGGCCGTCCGTTTATTTGACTTTGACAACAGTAGCATACAGATTTCGCCACGTGGAGTACTAAATCCCCGTTCGATTTTTCTAATGACACGTGCCGGGATCAGACACTAAGTAAGGATAGTTTCGGAATTGAGCTTTAGAAGTTTTTTTTTTTTTTTTTTTTTTTTTTTTTTTTGACGGAAGGGACGATCGAATCGAAGCGAAGTAGTTGAGTGCAAAGACGAGGTTCGATATTTCTTTTAGTTCCCTTCTGCGAGAGATCTTCAGAACTGTAAGGATTTTTTCTAATCTTATTTTCTTGTTTCTCAGAAAAAAAAATTAATCTTTTTACTGATTTTATAATGTTTCTTGAGCTTGTATTGATCTAGTTCTTCGCTCACTTATGCTATTTGTGATCTTCCTGATGTGCAATGCTAATGGTTCTTAGGTCTTAACTGATTCAAGGTTTAATTTTTCCTTTGATCCATTAGCTATTTCAAGATCTAATGTTTTTGGTTGCTTTGATGTCGGAAATTGGAACCCTTGATATCAAATTGTGTGATTTTGGTAGCTTTATGTCTCTTGGTGTTTGGTTCGAATCATTCTTGTTTTTTGGGCAACGTTTTTAGGCCTTGGATAGATATGACAATGCATTGCTTCTTTCAGATCCGGGAATGTCTTTCAGAATCTAGTCTTGTGTTTCTTCTGTTATGCTTATTGAAATTATGATAAAGAAGCAATGCTGATGATAAGCTCCATTCTTATTTTTGGTTCATGTAAAAGCCAAGGGAAGATCAAAGTAATTAAAGAAGCTAAAAGCAGGAGGAAGTGATGTTTTCTCTTATGTCTGGACTGTGGAGTTACATGTTCAGCAAGACTGAGTTCCATGTTCTCATTCTCGGTATTGACAAAGCTGGGAAGACGGTAATGTACTTTCCTCTTATCTTCTCCATTTGTAACTTCAGCCTGGATTCACCTCTAATGTACTTACCTTTATTTCAATGTCTTAGACGTTTTTGGAGAAATTGAAGACGATCTACTCAATCTCGGAAGGTCTTCCTCATGATCGTATTGTTCCTACTGTGGGGCTTAATATTGGTCGTATTGAAGTCTCCAATGCCAAAATTGTCTTTTGGGACCTCGGAGGTCAGGTAAGCAGGAGATTCCTTTGGTCATTTATTTCTTTGTACCTAATTCTGTGTTCTTAGTTAATCATATTCCGCTGTACTCAACTAGTCACCTATACCACCCAAGTGGAGATATATAGGTTACGTGGAAGATCCGTTTGAACTCTCCTTTAGGAAGCTTATGTGTTTGAGCCTTTCTTGCAATATAGATTTTTCCTTCCTGTTGGAGACTATCGTTTGTTTTATATACAAACCCTGATTTGTAAGAAAGTATCAGTCTTTCTAATCAAATAACTGTGCCTTATCCCCTTTTATGGCAGCCTGGTTTGAGGTCGATTTGGGAGAAGTATTATGAAGAAGCACACGCATTGATATATTTGATCGATGCAGCTTGCCCATCCCGCTTTGAAGATTCAAAATCTGCTCTAGGTAAGTCTAGATAAGTTGACTCCAAACCTGCATAAGCTTAAGCTGAAACTATAAATATTTTTTTCCACCAGAAAAAGCCCTGCGGCATGAGGATTTGCAAGGAGCCCCTCTATTGATTTTGGCAAACAAACAAGTAAGGAAGTTGCATTGTCTCATTTGTTAGCTTAAAAATTCTCCCAAGATATGTTGTTAATGATCTTATAACTGATGAGCAGGATCTCCCAAATGCTGTATCGGCTGAAGAACTGGACCGATACCTGGATCTAAAGAAATTGGATGAAAGGGTGTATATGTTTGAAGCAGTTTCAGGATATGATGGGTAAGTAAAAATCAAACATATAGCCCCAATAGAAACACTTGAAGCAGCAAATATCAAATGTATATGTTTTTGTTGAAAGCAGGCGAGGAATCAAAGAAAGTATAGAATGGCTGGTCGGAGTGATGGAGAGAAGCAAAAGAACGGAAACATTAAGAGCCCGTGCAGGGTACGCACCTGTGCCAAGTTCCTAGACTTGAAAAAGGACTCTGCAAACTCAACTTGTTTTCACTGGGAAACCATTGTGTAGATAAAAACAGACCAGAATGTTTGCATTATTTTGGGCTAGCATCAAAATCACATGATGAGTAGGACTAGTAATCTCCTTATTACCTCCTTTTTTTTTTTTAATCCTTATTAATGTTATAATTCAATTGAGATTGTGGCCACGATTTGCCTTTGTACTGCAAACCAATGATGAAGTAATCAAAGTTTTCTTGAGTTTAAACTCATTAAAAAGAAAGAATAATAGACTACATAGTTTTAGCTTTTCTGCAGCTTTTGCGACATGAAAATAAGAAGCAATGGAGAGGTTTCACTTTGCAGCCTAATTTTTACCTGAAACAAAGAAGAAGAAATGACTCAGAATAATCAAAGACCAAAAGTTTCAGAAAGCAATCAAGAACAAAAGAGAAAGAGCTTGTACCTGAAATGAGAGGCTTAGGTCTTGTCTTAAACAAGATCTTTGTTCTTATAATCCCAACAACTTCTAGTTCCGTTGCTTTCCCTGATACTTGTTCATCCAATTGAAGCTTCTTCAAAACCAACAATGGCTTCTTCAGTGTCACCTTAGAGCCTGTGAGTTCATGGTAACCTACCGTGAACGTGTAGGTTCCCTGTGTCGACAAGATTCTCAATCTTCGGCGATTAAAAGTTCCGATTGAGGAATTGAACTAAGAAAAAAAAGAAGAAAATAAAAAAACCTGGGAGGAATCAGTGTGGCAGAGACGACCGATCTCGAGATTCTGAATAGAGCCTTGGAACGAAGCTTGAGTCTCGACGACTCCTTGGATTTCTACGATCGTCCACTCGCTACACTCATCTTCTCCACATCTACACTTCACTCGAATCTCCATCTTCTACTTCGTATTCTACAAATTAGTTTTTTTTTTTTTAATATTATACACACACACACACACACACAAAAAGGAAAATTGGCGGAAAATACGAGATTTTTCGCGGGCTTTTTCGTTTTATATGACGTCACCATCATCTGCCAAACCAATTGAAGGCTTTAAAAAAGGCTAACTTTAAGAAGAAACGAAGAAGCATCCATTGTTATAAAGAAGAAACAAGATCCCATTGGAAGGTTAAAGAGTTTTTTATGAGTTTCCAGGTTCTGTCGATACATAATACTAATACATATGTATTTACAAAACATGGACCAAACTACAAGAAGCTAAGACATTGCACATGGAATCTTACATTATAGTAACCCATGGCGTTATCAGAAACCTGCCCCTAAAACACCTGAAAACACTTGGTTTTACTTATTTTGTTATTGTTAGTTTTTAGAGAAAGATTGTGTAAACCTTAGATCCCCAGATTTACCAACAGTGTTGTTCTTCTTCATGTTACATTGTTGATGAACCAAATAATCACAGTTGCTTTGCTTTGTATCCGCTTCTTGCGTTGCTGCGGTAGTGATCGTCATCCCCTTGGACTTCGATTTCGCGTCTGCTTCATCTGTCCCGATAGGGATTGCGCCCGTCAAGGTTTTTATAGCAAAGTCTATACACGGGTCTTTCCAGATATCTGCAACTGGTAATTCCGGGCCTGTGTTAACATTTCCGGGAGTCTCTGGGAAAAAGGAGATTCCTTTCTGCTTGGCGTGGTTGTTCTTGGGATCAGAAGAGATTGCTGGAGTGTTGGGAAGACAAAGAGATCCTCCAGTTAGTGTTTGGATAGCAAAGGCGATGCAAGGATCTTTCCAAAGATCTGCAAGAGTCGTATCAAATGAAGAGGAGAAGCTGTTGGTATTCTTCTCCATCACTTCTGAGCATGTGCCTCTAAAAATAGACAACTCGTTGCCTAAGTTATTTCTACTTTGAATGGCATTACCACGATCAGAAGGATGCAGATGCTTGCCTTTATCTGATGATCCCAAAGGCGAGATCTCAGTCGCTTTCGCACTGATAAGTTTAGCCTTTGGACTCAACCGTCCCATTCTTTTGCCTGCTGTTTTCTTCTCACACTTTGTTGCAGAGGTTTGGTGAGACAATGGTGACACCGGCGACATTTCTTCCTTCTGCTTGTAACCGTCAAGATGAAAAACTGGATTCAGTTCCACCTCGGATATTAACACTGGCGTTTTTATTTTCTTCTTGTCTATATAAGGACTTCTGCCTACTGGTTTACCAATCGTTTCTATTCCCACTGCCATTTCTGCACTCACACGATTGTTACTTGTGGCAGCAGCAGCAGCATTTGGTTTCTGAGAGGAATGTTCATTATAGCTTTTGGCTACTTCCTTGATGAGGGGTATATCCATCTTTTTCAATCCGCTGGTAGCAACAGGATTCACAGGTTGCTTACACTTTTCGGCTGTGCCATCCACAAAAGGTACTATTCGTTGAGCTTTGGTTCTTGTCTTAAGCTCAGGCGTCGGTTCATCATCAGGAGGTGCTATTCGTTGAGCTTTGTTGGTTCTTGTCTTCAGTTCAGGCGTCGGTTCAGGTTCAAGCTCAATACCAGCTAATCGTTTTGATGCTCGGCGGGGTACACTATTACCTAGCTCATTCTTCTTCACTTTAGCTTCACTCCTTGAGATCAGTTTTTCAGTAGAATTTTGTTGTACTGCTTCCTCCTTCATAACAGATTCCTTCCCTGGAACTTGTGAACTTGCACTCCTCAATCTGGATTTTACAGTATCTACAGATACAAACAACATCCAAAATATTTGGCACACTCAATACTTTTGTTATCTCAGCCAACACACAGGTGGAAAATTAAGCCGTGGTATCAACTTTACCTGCTTCTGATTTTGCATTCGGTGAAACCGGGTTTTTTCTTTTCAAATCTTTGTCTTCCTCATTTTTACTAGCTTTAGCTTGGCTCCTAGTAACCCGTTTCGGTATGGGCTGATTTTCAATAGGATCTGCAGAACTCTTTTCCAGATAAAGCTAGAATTGAACGGAGAAAACTCGAATTAAGACCATCCAGCTATAGATCAATCCACTTAACTAACAATAACAAAAAGGAAAAAGGAACTCACAACGGTCTTCCCATTTCCAGAATCATCACCATCATCTTCAATATTGCTTTCCTTCAACTTGCGTGCATAATTTCCAATTTTGCCAGTCTCAACATACCGTGATGCGTCTTTGAAGGATTGAAAGATATACTCACTTTTAGGGTCAATGAAGAACTGCAAACAAAAATTAAAAAAACATATGCATTTCAGCAAACGACACAAAATTGAGATCAAAGATGAGAAAGGTTGAACAATAGTGGAGGGTACAAACTGGATCTCTTCTATCTTTACGGCCTGATCTATTTGTTATTTCAAGCTTCTTGATCCATCCTTCAGGTAAGCCTTCAGCTGCAGATTTCTCCACTATAACCTGTATCACTTAAACATAAAGAGTTTTTCTTTTTTTAAGAAACGTATTCATGTCAAAACTAAGTGATCACAAAGAACAAAATAACATTTTTTCCGAGCATATAAACAACACAATATGAACTTTCCAATGAACAATCTGATACCAGACCTTTCACAATATGAATGTGATACTTCTCAACCTTCCCATAAAGTGGTGTGCTAATAGCAGGTTCAACTCAATAAGCAAACAAGTTATTTACATACAAAACTCATTTTCACAAAATCTATTTACTCTTAACCATCACATCAGAGTAAGCAGATACTTCCTTTCTTCTACAAGAAACAAATCTTCACAACCTAAAGACGACTTTAGAAATTAACATCTCCTAATCAATTCACAAGTAATAAGTATTTTCAAAGCCACAGGACTCCAAAAGTACAACCAATGAAGTAAAAAATGTATTTTTCAAAACAAAGCTTTGATCTTGTGTCAATCATTCCTCAAAAAGCTAAAGCATTGCATGCAAGAGAAAAATCAAAGAAACTAAAACGACACAAAAGATTTCACCTTTTTGCCATTATTACATAATCATACAATCAGAAACTGAGAGTGAGAGAGAGAGAGAGACAATCAAAGAAATTGGCACTTCCATCAAGGATAATACAAATTTCCACAAATGAGCTAAAAAACAAAATCATTCAGTAACAAAGAACCAAAAACATGCAAAAAAAAACAATCTCATAGAGATTAATTTGACAAATCAAGGAATAGGGTTTAAACTCATAATCACCTTATCCTTTCTCCCATTCTTCCTCACTCTAATCTCCACTTTCCTCTCAGAGATCCCTTCTCCGTTCATTTTCTTATCGCCTGAAAAAACTCACCTCCGGTTAACCAGAAAACCCACTTTCCTCTCTCTCTTGAATCACGGATTCACAAAAAAACTAACTCAAAACGCCAAAACCCATCAAGAATTCACCGGAAAATGGAGAACCGTCGGAAAATAAAAATGGAACCTTTATGTATATATATATATATATCTGATAGTGTGAATTTGGTGGGTGTGACTCTCCACTGAGGTGATTATAAGAAAAAAATAGGTTTGAATTGGGAAAGAGAAAGGGTTTACACGTGTAGTAGAAGAGGTTCAATGGTGAAATCCCCCGATTTGAGAGGCTCACCAAAACTCAGTCAACCACTAACCACGCGAGTCTTCTGCCCCAACGCCTACTACTTTCTCTCTTCTTCTTCTCCTATATTGCTATATTGCCTCATTTCCTTTTTTGTTTTTTTTTCCTTAATGTACACTGTTAGATAAACTATTACCAGTTTTGGATTTTATTTTATTTTATTTTTTTTGGTGAAAAAAATCTATTTACAAGGTATTTTTTTGGTTTGTGATTTATTTTTTGGGAAACATCTTTGTTATCATTTTTTTTACCAAAAAAGAATTGTAAATATTAGGATGGGAACTACAGATTTTTCATGGAAAGAAAACTGTTATATAATATAGTCAATTATAGGTTTTTATAATTTAGATTTATAATTTCTTTTAGAGAAATTCCTTCAAATAGCATCAAAACAAGTTTTTGTTCCACAAATAGCACATATTTTTATTTACGACAAAATTAACATTTTATGAAGTTTATAATTTAATTTTTTTGCTTTGAGTTAACTATATTACAATTTAGGATATAGTTTTTAGGGGGTATGGAGTACAATTTCGGGTTTAGGGTTTTAAAAATGTTATTTGTGTCTTAAATGAAAATGTGTGCTAAAAATGTCACAAAAACTTCATTTTGTGCTATTTTGAGAATCGTCCTTTCTTTTATTTATTTAATTTAGAGTTTCGTTCGTATATTGTGTTTAAAAGATTTTAAAGTATGATTCTATTTAATAATTTTAATACGGATTCAAAATTAAGAACTTTATAAATATTTTTTTTTATACTGTGTATATTTAGAGATTGGTTTGTGGATTAATGAAACAACAAGACAGAGAAATAGGTGGTAACATTCAAGTGCTTTGTACAAAGAAAATTCCCTGGTTCTCTATTATACTGTAGATGGAAATCCCATAAAAGTTCAAAGTCATATTTATGGTCTTTGTAGTCGTAATTGGGCCAAATATTGAAAAGACCCAATAAGCCCAAAAACATTTAGGGTTAATTCAATATGCAATGAGACATCGTCTCTTAGGTTAAAAGATTCGTATCCTTGTTCGCTCCTTTCCACAACCAAAATCAATCCGCCGTCTAGCTTCGTTCATCTCTCAGGTATCTTATAACTCAACCAACGATTTTAATTTCCCATGTTTCACTTAAAAGATTTTGTGAAAAAAAAAAAAAAAAAGTGATGAATCGGTTTATATGTTTGTGATTTTACAGAAGAAGCTGAAACAAAAACAAAAAAAATGGCTTATCAAGCAATGAAGCCCGCAAAGGCAGGTGTTGAAGAGTCACTCGAGCAAATTCATAAGATCAGAATCACTCTCTCCTCCAAGAATGTCAAGAACCTCGAGAAAGGTTTTTTTTTTTTTTTTTTTTTTTTTTTAACCTTTTTAGCATTTTAGTTTTAGGGAATTTAGTGATTCACTATCTAAGATTTGCAAATAGGTTACTGAGTTTTTAGCATTATTGTAGTGTGTACTGATTTGGTTCGTGGAGCAAAGGACAAGAGACTTAGAGTTAAAGGACCAGTGAGAATGCCCACTAAGGTTCTTAAAATCACCACACGAAAAGCTCCTTGTGGTGAAGGTATGATTATGATGATCATAGTAAAAAATAAAGCTTATGAGAAACTTTATAGTGTGTCATTGTAATTTTGTTTTAATGATTGGTTTGTTAAATAACAGGAACCAATACATGGGACAGATTTGAACTTAGGGTTCACAAGCGTGTGATTGATCTCTTTAGCTCTCCTGATGTTGTCAAGCAAATCACTTCCATCACCATTGAACCTGGTGTTGAGGTTGAGGTCACCATTGCCGACTCTTAGATCTTCTTCAGCTCTACTTGTGTTTTTTTTTTGTGTTCCAGAAACAATTTTCTTTCCTCGGTTTTAAACTATGTCTTGCTGTAGTGAATGAAACCTAAGTTATGTTTTCTTTATTGAATAGATTTTCAAGATTGAGATTTTAATTACGTTATTATCAGTTAAAAACAGAGTATACACTTTCATCATTTATTTGGCAAGTCTAGTTATCAGTTAAAAACAGAGTATACACTTTCATAAGACAAGACGAAACGATATGTATCCGAGACTCTTAATGAAACAAGGAAGTAGTATTGCCTAAACCAATTCAAATAAATTTCACATTGGCTAAGAGTCTCAAGGAACAAGCCTCATCTCTCTGATCTTTGATAAGTCCAAAACTTGAGTGGATTCTGTATCTGAAAAGTTCAATCACACATCTCAAATTCAATCAAAATGTCTAAGCCATATTCTCAAATTCCAGCAACAAGCACTTGCAGCATATCCCTGAAGCCCATGAAGAACATTACTGGGCTTTTATCATTATTAATTTATAGAGGGTTTATTGTATTAGTTTCAGATTACATCTTCTCATGCGCATTTTTGAATATTTTATTTGCTAAACATCCAAAATATTTCATTTTTACCAAAAAAAAACCTAGAGTCGGACTCGGATCCGTGTGGTTTATGCGTGTGATTCATTTTTATTTTTCTCAAAAAGATCTACTCCGGTGGATGCTGCCTTCTAAGCGGATAAACGTCTTGTTCTCAAGATAGATACCGATGAAAAAAAAAAAAAAAAAATTCTATATGCAAATAGGATTGAAGAAATCTTGATGTCTTTTGTAGTAACCTTATGTAGAAGGGATATAATGGAGGGTATTGCAAGCATAAGAGAGTTTATGAATATCGATGAAAAATAAAAGTGTGAAAGATATAATGAATTGTTATTTTTACTTTTCAGAATTTTTTCTTTTATTTTTATTTTTATATCCGAGCTTGTTAACATAATTTTTTTTACTTGAAAGTTTCAGATATTTTATAAGAATTTTAGACTTGTCTATATCTTATAATTTTTGATGATGAATCCCACTTTAGATTTTACATTTCCCAGCGATATCTTTTAATAGCAAAATCCAACGTGGAACTCCTCTTTCTAAATTTAAATTTAAACGGTAATATAAAGACAACACTAACCTAAACCATAAATTTCATCCCCGAAAAAATTATACTAACCTAAACCATAAGGTAATTTGAGATTTATCTATAAAAAATAAAAGAATAAAAATATATGTATATGTACAGTAAAACCTCTATAAATTAAGGGGGTGTATTCAATTGGGCATTTGGAGAGATTTGAGTTAAATGGACAAATCACGTGTTATTGAAACTTGGATTTCAAAATATCTTATAAAATCCTGTGTTATTGGATTAATGATTTTAAAATATACAATCAAATCCACTGTTATTGAAAACAGTACTAGGATTTTATTTAAAAGTTTCAGGTGAGATTTGAGGAGATTTCTTACTTAAAAATACAAAGACCAAAATCCCATTGTTTTAGGTGAGATTTCAGAGAATTTAATAACAAAATTCCAAATTCACCAAAATTTAACCAAATCATCTAAAAACTCATTAAAACTCAAATCACACCAAATATTTAATTCAATACACCCCTCTAATACTATTGGGACCAAGATATTTTATTAATTTAGAGAGGGTATTAATTTATCGATAAATTAATAATTATTAATTTATAGAGAGATTTTCCAATTTTTACAAATTCTATAAAAATCTATTTAAAATAAGATTTTTTTTTGACAATTTCACATTATTATAAATTTATTTTATCTAAAATTCCTTTTACCTTATCTAAAATTCCATAAGTTTTTGATGCAATAAAAAAGATTAGAGATGAGCTCCAACAAGAATGCATGTTTAGGAATAAACAAATAACACTAGAGTCATATTTTACTAAATTATCTTAATTATATTTTTAATGTTATATGATTATTAATTTATGTTATTAATGAGACCATAAATTTACATAGGGGTCTAAAATAAATTATTATCTTATTATTTTATCGAATTGTGTCATTTTTTACACCGGCCCAACTCGGGACCAGGAAAATTTATTAATTTATAGAGTTTATTAATTTATAGAGTATTAATTTATAGAGGTTCTACTGTATTGTACAATCTACATTAAGAATTTACGATTGTAAGTTTAAAGGTAAAAACCAAAAGGTAAAACCAAAAGTAAAGTGGTTAAGGCTTTGAGCTGTACTTTACATTTTAAACCATGAAAATAAAAAACATAGCAATCAACGAAGCAACAAAGCAGCGTCACGAGTCACGACCTAACCACACTTTTCTATTGCCTAGAAATTCTGACTTTATAAAGACCAAAGTGACCAAAACCTTTTCAACACAGTACTGATATTCTTTCAATCTTTCAAAACCATGGCGTTACAACAACTATGGGAAACTCTCAAAGAAGCAATCCATGCTTACACTGGTCTCTCTCCAGTAGTCTTCTTCACCGCTCTCGCTCTCGCCTTCGCCATTTACCAAGTCGTCTCAGGCTGGTTCGCCTCACCGTTCGATGATGTTCGCCGACATCAGAGGGTTAGATCCTCCGCTTCAGAGGAGGAACCACCGATTCCTCAGCCTGTTCAACTCGGTGAGATCACAGAGGATGAGCTTAAACAGTACGATGGCTCTGATCCTCAAAAACCCCTTCTTATGGCTATCAAACATCAGATCTATGATGTTACTCAAAGCAGGTTAAATTTCATAATATTTTTCAAATCTGAAATCAAAATTAGTTTATGGGTTTGATTCATCGCTTCCCCTAATCTCGTTTTAACTTATAACAATTTGAACTTGCATAGTTTGATCTATAAGCTGTGAAATTGAAAAGTTGTTCACTTTGAGGATAATTTTCACAAAAAAATAGTTTAATTTGTGTTAAAAATTTGGGAAATTGATTCTTTATAGGCTATGATTTTCTGGGTTGATCAAGCTTTTGCTATACATATTGTAAAAATTTATCCTTTATAAGAGAGAATTAAGGATTCAAAGGAAACTGCAATATGTTAATTGTTGTTAATGTTTGCTAGTGATTGAGATCTTTTGTGAAAACTCTTTAACTCATCTTTGAGCCGAAGAATCAGTTGATCATCTTCTTATGCCACTTAAGACTGGTTTTTGTGTATTTTAAGTTGTTCTGTTTTGTAATGAAAAGGTTGGATATTTTTATTGGTTTTGTAGGATGTTCTATGGACCAGGAGGACCATATGCTTTGTTTGCAGGAAGAGACGCAAGCCGAGCTCTTGCAAAGATGTCATTTGAGGAGAAAGACTTGACTTGGGATATCTCTGGTCTTGGTCCCTTTGAGCTTGATGCTCTTCAGGATTGGGAGTACAAGTTCATGAGCAAGTATGCCAAGGTTGGTACTGTCAAAGTAGCTGGTTCAGAAGCCGAAGCCGAAGCCCCATCTGTGTCTGAACCCGCTGAGACTGGTGATAAAGATGCTCATGTAACCACAACTCCTGAGAAGACCGTTGTGGATAAAAGTGATGAGGCTCCTGCTGAGAGTGATGTGAAGGAGGAGTAGATTCCGTTTCTGCGGTTTACTTGTTGTCATAGAATCTCTGATGTTCTAGTGTCCCATGATAATCTTGTTTTCTTTATCCCAAAAACCACGTTTGATAAATATTGATAAGGTAGAAAGCACAATGAGCATTATAAACTGCCCAAATAAGGCGTTGCATTGACATATTACAAGGTGGTTGAGTTATTGGTCCATACGTTTATAAATTCATATGAGATTTTGAAATAACATGGTTTAACCCATGTATTTAAATTTTTGCATTTTCCATTTCCAAACTCATTAAAATCCAATGTGGATATTGAAATCTAAAAGTAAATCACTGAATGAATAGCATTTGATTTTAACCAAAAAAAATTCAAAAACCCACAAATATACACAAACCAAAAAGAAATAAAAATGACATACTTACGTATGTTCATATGAAACCACTTTTACATACTTTAAAATCTCTCACTAATAAAAATAAGCTTTTGAAACTTGTAAGAGCCTCCACATCAGGAAAAAACCAAGTTTTAGAAGAGCTAATGATGTGACACGTGGCACTCTCAAAAAGAAGGAAAATAGCATTTTGATGTTGTCGCAACGTTTGCTCTTCTGGCCTCTTCAATTTCCTCCTCTGATCATAAAACCTCTTAAAGTGAGGAAGGTTAATTTCGTGATGAAGAGTTTTTCCTCCGATCATACATTCACCTACTTCTTCTAAAGAGGACAACTATTTTTTACTAATCATTCTAAAAGGGGTTGAGCATATGCGGAGGTTGAGCAGATGAATCCGAGGGGAGATCGATATGATTAGCAAAGCACAATACAATTGGGTTCAGAGACTTGCAAATTTCAGCTTCTTGAAAGTATAGATTCTTCATTCTCTGCTCTTATTTCTTCGGAAGAAGTTTAATGTTTCTGACCACTTTGATATGTTGATTAATTTTCACAGACTCCATATAAACAATCGGATCTTTTGTTAAATGCAGATGAATTGGCTGCTATGCGAGTCTGTTCGAGAGAAAATTGTGTGATTCATGATGACACCGGTGCAGAAAATGCTATGTTTACGCTTCTTTCGTTATGTGATGCGCACAGTGAGTATCCTCATGTATGTTTTTTATATTATTTGGCTACACTTTTGTTTATTGTCGATGAATATCATCCTCTCGCCATAAGGTAAATAGCGGGACTTTCGGTACTGTGTTCGTAGTGAATGCTGAAGAGGTGTGTTATTATTAAACCACAAACACTAACAGGTTTTACTATGCATAAACTGAGCTTACTATACTAGCTGTTTAATCTCTTTGTAAGCATATACGCTTTAATTTTTTTGTTGTCTGAATATCATATTTGCAAAATCTCTCACTAATAAAAGGCAGGTCTTGGTGGTTTGGGAAGTCTCTCTCTTGGAGGAAATTTGTTATACCGTAAAATCTTTGAAGTAACTTATTTCGTGCCCTTATAACTTTTCAAAACCCTTTTCTTTGAATCCCCCATTTTAGTGAGTGAATACAGTGTTTTATTTGGTACAAAGCTTAACACTAACCCCAAAATAATATTCAGGTTGTTGCAGAATCCAGAAGCTCCAAACCTTTTGTGTCTATTTGCCCTCTTTGCCTTCTGACAGCTGTTTGAGCCTTCATTTCTCACTCAAAAGCTTGGTTTCAGTGATAAGGTTTGAATTTATTTTCATTCGAAGTAAAAATTCCATCTAAGATCCTCACTCTAATGTCCTAATTCAAATTTACTCTGAATCTTGGAGCTTTTCTTGCTGGAGCACTTGTAGCGAAAACAAATTTCCGAACACAACCTGAAGGTTATATTAGGCCGTTTAGAGGTTTACTTCTTCGTTTGTTCTTTCTAACCACATGAACTTCCACTGACATGGAGGTAGAGTGTTGTTGCATTGCGTAAAAATTCAATTGTTTCTGCTAAAATATGTGGTTAAAAACTTTTGCAGGTTCTAATATTTCATGAATGGCCTAATGTCCTCTCACTTTTGGGTGGTCTGATTGTGATCAAAACACAGATTATAACGGCAATTGGTCCCCGAGTTGGCCTCACATTGCAATAAAGTGTAAGAATGGGTTTTCTTCTTTCTCAGGAAGGGAATTCGCATTCCTTGTGTTCTATCTAGCCAACAGATTTTTCTCTAACAGCCAATACTTCTGCTCAAACATCTCCAAAGTTTTTCATTAGACTGTGATTGTTACAATTATATGTGCAGGCTAGGAGTGCTTCCATATAATCTGAACAAGATGTTCATTATCGTAGTTGTTTTATCCATGGACTTAACAGCTACGCTTAACCAACTTGGAAGAAGAGTCACAGAATTTCCTTATCAGAAACAGAAACTTTGGAGAGGTAACTTCAAATTTTCTTACTGCTATATAATAAGATTTGCATTCATCACAAATCTGTTGACAACTCTGCAGAAATTAGATAAAGAAACTGTGAACTGCGACGTCACTGAATCAGTTGTCATCATTGGAGATAAAACTTATCTTCTTTGTTATGTTTTTTTTTGTCCTGGAGAAGTTGTGCTATAAGTGGTTTTCTTATTGAATCAATATGATTTTGCAGGTCCTGGCCATTTTTCTTTTAATGCCATTGGTCTCAGATTGGTTTTGATATGAATCCTATTGTAGTGAAGGTCTGAAACAGAGAACAGGTTTTTTTTGCTCCTGATGATCAAATCGTTGGCATCATTAACAGGTTTTTGGCAGTAACCAAAAAAACTTTCCTGATATTATATGGAGACGGATCTCGACCATCGGTCTTGCTATCCACAGGTGTTTCATCTCCTAATGCTATCATGATAAGTTTATAATGTGTAAAGGCAAAAAGAGGACCATTGAGGCTGTTCAAAGACTCTAACTTTGCATTCCCTGGGGTTATTTCGCTTTTCCTTCATCTATCATTATAAAAATCCGATTGGTATATAATTACGGAGTGGGAAAATGATTGCTTTTAAATTATTACCAGAGTTTGTTTTACACAAGAGCTCAAGATTTCCCACACCATCTTGAAGTACAGAAAGCAGGAGCCACCGATGTGGTTCTCGAGGATGCAGAGGTAAACTCTTTTTAATTACTGAGATTCGTGTCTTAACGTGCTTGTGTTTTTGGGTCTACAAACAACTTTCCAGCTAGGTCGAAGCTGTTGACAAGATTTGGAGCAATGTCTGATGACATAGCTTTCTGAATAAAGTTTTCAGAGACTCAGTGGAGATTTAAGCGCAAGAAGAGGTCACTGCTACTGAAACCAATGCAGGTTTCGCAAGTGCAGCTCGTGAAGCCAATGCACGTAGGAAATCTACTATTCTGTAATTTCTGTTACATGTACGATGAATATATAGGTGCAATAATTTTAATTTAGGTTTTGGTGGTGTTCTATTCTCATATATTTCAAACACCATTTAGCAATGTTGATATAAATGCATTTTTTTTTGTGTTTTAATGTAACAATCCAATGGATTCTAATACCAACATTTTTTATGTCTTTCTTTTGATAAGATCTAATACCAACATTTACTTCTTCTTTTTTTTTATAAAGCCAGATTTTTGAATTCAATGAACTGATTCTAGACGACGAAATTACAAAATATATTTTTGTTTTTGATAAAAGGAAGAGACATGCGATTAAAAATATATTGGACATGCATGATAGCTAAATTTAGACCCATTAGAGTACTGGTAATGGCTATAATTTAAAACATTTTTAAAATAAAGTAACTAAACATAGAATTTTCTAACTGAAATTACTTACTATCTTAAAATATTTTTAATACTTTAATTCTAAAATTTTATATAGTTATTTATAAGGTCATAACTATTTTATTGTAAAATGTCTGGTTTTATATTAGTAAAAATTTAAAATCAGAATACATAAATAAAATTGAGTAATATTTTAAATATATTTTAATTAAATAGTTGTAAATAATGTACTGAAAAAATGTTGTAAAAAAATTCCAAAAAAACTTTATGAGAATGCTATACTATTATAGTATTATCTATGATCACAAAATAAACATAAAATACTAAATTTTATATTTTCATACAAAACTTATTTATATTTAATTAGAAAATAAACCGCGCGTAGCGCGATTACTATCCTAGTAATAATAATAATCATATATATAAAAGTTGAATGACTCTCCTCTACAGCTTGCCACGTCAGCACTTACATACTTTAAAATAATAATAATAATCATATATATGAAAGTTGAATGGCTCTCTCTACAGTTTGTCACGTCAGCACTTCAGAGACTAAATCATGTTCATCCTAATTTATTGAAAAAAGAAAAAGAAAAAACCACAAACCCTTCGGTTCCTTTCCAAGCGTAACCACTGCTTCCCACCTCTCCCTTCTCCTCTTCACTCACAGATTCTCTGTGTACAAATTGGAATCCCAATTGGAAAGCCAAACATCACCGTCTCTTATTCTCTCCTCATATCATCCTATCTCTTCCTATTGATTTGGTTTGTGTTTTTGCAACAAACGAATGGACTGAGACCTATAATAGAGAGCGCTCGATCATGGGGCGACAAGGTTTGATCATTGCTTCAATTTGATTTCAATGTTTCTTGATTTTGTATCAGCTGAGCCTTTGATTAGGTTCGTTGTTCAATGTGTTCATTGACTTGATTGACCATGTTATGTAATTCCAAATCTTTGTCTTTTTAACCTCCCCAAATTGATTTCAGAATCTACATTGTGCAGGCGAAGGAGGAGGTAATCTAATCATGGCAGCAACTCTAACAAGTACAAAAGACATAACCTTTTTATTTTCGAATTTTAACCAATTGGGGTGTTTTCTATTTTGTTACTAATTTTCATCTTCTTGTGACTAAATCTGCTTTGTGTTTATTTGCTTATTGTGTTCTTGTAGCTTTTGTGAAGAATTAACAGACAAAAAAAAAAAAAAAAATCTAGGATTTGTTCGGAAGAGATTGAGAACTGAAGAGAGATTAGAATTTATAAGAAAACTTGATTTATTAGAATAGTAAAACAAAATAAGGGTACGTAACTAAAGAGCATAAAAGGCATAAAAGATAAGAAGAGCACACAAATTGACATGCCAATTATTGTTTTCTCCTTCTGCTTACTCATCCGCATTCTTCTTCTTCTTCTTCTTCTTCTCCTTCTTCACATAAAACTTTGCATCGATAACACTAAGATCCTCAATGTGGTCTACAAAGGTGTAAACGTGATTCTTAAACGCTTTATGGTATTCCCCAAAACCTTGGATTTCGACACGTTGCATAGTGTTCCTTTCGGGACTGAAGTAGTAAACGTAAAACGGTTCTTCAGAAGTATAATATCTCATCGACAAAACAATTTCACCTATAGCATTAACGCCAACGACGAAAGCTCTACCACTGAAGAATCGATCATCATACCTCAAAGTGTAGGCATATTTTGACCATTCCTGTTTCTCTAGATCCTCTAGAACCCACAAATGCAACTCAATGGCATCATCATCAGTGTCATGATCATAATAAATCATACCTAATTTACCCTTGTAGTTAATGAATTTATCAACAAAATTTTCTATGTTAATAAACTTGAATTTCTCAGACCTAACATCAAAGCAAACTATCACATAATTATGTTGATACGATTCATCACTAACCCCAAAAAAATAATCACCTAAGTAATACAAAACACCATTGACACATATCCCTTCACTCACAATCTCAGGTCTTTCGGAAAATTCTATCGTTCTCCACCTCAACTCTCCGGTACCAAAAGTCAGAATCTTATTTTGATCAGGACCAGTTGGATAAGCCATGAACAATACCTTGAATTGCTTGTCAATCGGATCAAACCCGAAAAAGTTATAACACTGACTGTACCTGTCCAGATAAGGTAAGGTCACATACCGTCCCGTGTTAGGGTTACATATCACAGGCAGTCCATCGTTATACTTCTCTTTGATCCGCATAGCATAGAAATAGATCAAACCATAGGCATAGCCACATGAAAATTGTTGTGACCGATGAGAATACATCCGCATATTGTTTGGAGGGAACTTCATGTGAAAGTCGGCGGCTACTACAAGAGAGGACGACTTCTGACTCTGAGGCACCGAGAAGAAGCTCCACACACCTTTTTCTTCTTCTTTGATGGCGAATAAGATACGCGGCCAAGCCGTGGACCTGGTGAGGAACAACTCGGTGAAATCTGGACGACCAAACATGGACTCCCATAGCTTCGACACACAACGAAACCTGGTGACTGACTTTGCTGGCAATCTCGATAATATCTCGACCATGAGATCAAACGGGATGGAATCTGAAATCATGATAGTTTTATTTGCTGATCGAAGAGAGAGAGAGATGTTAGAACTTGATGAAAATCCTTCAGTTTTGTCAGCAAGAGCACTTTCGTTTAGGGTTGTAGGGCTTCCTCCCGAAGATAGGCTTTTCCAAAGCCATACTGAAGATGCAGCTACTTTTTGCACCACTGATGGGTTTATTACATTCTGTGCTAGGAGAATCTGGACATTCTTTTGAGCTTTTATAAAGGCAAGACTAAGAGCATCGTCGTGTACGATTAGCATCAAATTGCATGGTCTAGTTCTCAATCCAGAGAAGGTAGCGTCTTCGATAATCTGAAAATCTCTCCGGTTACCTGTTTTTCCTGAAAATATATAACAAACAAGAAAGATATAAGATATGGATGGACATCAAGTAAAAAAGAGGTAAAAGAGAAAAGGTGTAGATGAAGTTACTTTCAAGTATGAAGGTGACTCCTTCAGGATCGGAAGAAGTTTATTCCCGATCTGATTCTTCCTCGTGCCATAAGCTTGAATTGACACGTTACCACGATAACCCTCATTCACGAGAGCTGATTTGATGTTCTTGTAAACCGTATTGATATCAACACCAATAGGGATCTCGCACTCATCCAAGTCCCAGAAGACCAAATTCTCAGCATCTTGAGAAACAATTATGACAGATTGATTAGGTTTACTATAACATATCGATCAGATAAAATCTAATTCCAGATATAGACACAAACAATTCCGAGGAAGAGATAGAGAAACAACTTACCGGCAAAAGAAGACATGGTTTCGACGGAGATGGAGATAATTTCAGACTAAACGATCCTATGCTATGGGCAAGCTAAGGAAGAGAAAGCTTAGGTTTATGATAATTATAGTGCCCTAATAATATCGTAAATGCAATGATAATCATACCTATATGTATCTCGCCATCTCTTTTATAGTCGGTAGAGAGTTTCCAAGCTGGATAAATTTATATATACGTATACGTATCATATTTAGAACCTACAAGAGTTACGTACGTGATAATGGGCCTGGGATGTGTAAACCGTTGGGCTTCAACGATCCAGATGGGTTTGACTTACTTAATTATGATCTTAAGATACATTTTTCCAACTTGTCATGAATCATGGTGAATATCTTTTATTAAAAAAAGTCTGTCTCAAGATACATTGAAATCGTCAAAATAAGCCAAACATGCAACTACATATCAACGCACATGTAGTTACTAAATAGCAGCAATAAACATTCTATGCGTAATGGACCGTCGATCGACGTGTACTTTTTGCGTTCACTTTATTTGTGTTGAAGAAAAATTGAAAATAAGAAATAAAGAGGCTAAATATGACCCACGTAGGAGCTTGTTGAGATCTACTACGACCAAACTAATCGTTAGGAAAAGCTTCCAAATTTGAGGTTCTTATCCAACCAACACTAACGTAAAGCTAATCTCGTGTTTCATTTCTTCCTTCTTTAATGCGATTTCTTTTTTCTTTTTTTTTTCCAATAACGAGATTTCTCTCTGTACCCAAAAATAAGTTTCTTTATAAGTTTTTTTTTTTATATGAAAAACATTGCAAGTTGTTTGTACTTCCCATGCTATACCTTTATCCCGTTGCTCTAACTTAAGGAGTGATCAAGATTATAACTAATAATCAATGTGTGTTTTACTATAAAGCATAGACCATTTTTATCATTACATTGATCAATGATAATTATGATTTGAGTGGTAGTTTTGCCATGTATCTTATTTTGATAGATTAGGATTTTGGATTATTTGAACAAAAAATATAACGAAATGCAGCTCATTTACATATATCCACATGTAAAATTTCCTAATTAGTAATATTCTAGTTGGAACCATTTCGGTAAATCATGAATGCATTTCCATTATTATCACACAAAACAAAATTTCCATATATCACGAATTTAACGAATTCCATTAATTTGATATTTGGCTTAACTCTACTACTACTATATAAGATTATAATTCATGATAACCAATATACTCCACTTTAAAGCTTATATATACACACACACTCACACACATATCTAAGTAATGTATGTATATGTTAAAATAGTGTCGTGTGGACCAAACTAAAACGAGTCGTAACTCATTCATGGAGGCGTTGTTCTGCTCTGAGATACCCACCAACATCAGATCTTCCCTTAACGTTCTCTCTTCTTCTTCTTCTTCTTCTTCTTCTTCTAAATATACATGGCCAATGATGACCTCTTCTCCCACAATCATGGACGAAGAGAATCTTCCTAGATGCGACTGGGATCTATCTCTCTCCGCCGTCGTTTCCTCCCCACCTACTGGATCAGATGCTATCGGAGCAATCGAGTTCGACCCGGCCGGAGAAATCTTGGCTACGGGAGGAATAGCAAGAAAGATCAGATCGTATCGTTTGAGTTCTTTGTTAGATGATCACGTGACGGCTTCAGAAAGCTGTATCTGCACGCCGGCGAAGCTTAGTAGTTTAAAATGGAGACCCGATTTATCCGGGCGGGTTATCGGGTCGGGTGATTACGACGGAGTTGTCACTGAGTATGACGTGGAGAAGCAAGTGCCTGTTTTCGAACGAGACGAGCATGGAGGTCGAAGGATTTGGAGCGTGGACTACACGCTCTATAATGGATCAACTCTTGGCGCGTCTGGCTCCGATGACGGAACGGTTCAAATGTGGGACCCAAGAGACGGAGGGTTAGGGGAAACGGTTAGGCCTGGAGGTGGAGCGGCGATCTGTTCGGTGGAGTTTGATCCGTTTGGTGGATCTTCGTTAGCCGTCGGATGTGCTGACCGTAATGCTTACGTGTACGACATCAGAAGACTCGTTGACCCTTTAATCGTGTTGGACGGTCATACTAAAACGGTCACGTATGCTCGGTTTATTGATTCTCACACGATCGTCACCGGTTCGACCGACGGGAGCTTAAAGCTATGGGATATTGATAACGGACGGCGCGTGGTTCGCACGTACCGAGGGCATGTTAATAGCCGGAACTTTGTGGGGTTGTCGGTTTGGAGACACGGTGGTTTAGTCGTGTCCGGGTCGGAGAATAATCAAGTGTTTGTGTACGATAAGAGGTGGGAGGAACCGGTTTGGGTACGTGGGTTGGGTCACCCGGACCGGTTTGGTTCTGACCAGCGATTCGTGAGCAGTGTGTGTTGGAGACAAGTGGACGAAGACTGGTGCACGCTTGTTGCCGGAGGGTCCGATGGGGTTTTAGAGATTTTCTCGGGCAAACGGAGCTAATCACTATTTATTTTTTCGGCTCATGATTTACGAAACTGTATTTCAGTTGATTTATAAACTGTCTATAATTTTTAAGATGATTGAATGTTACTACTATTTTTAACAAAAAATATTGTAGCTCATATTGATAACTTTTTCAATCGTTGCAATTCGGAATGGATGATGTGAATAATACATTCTATTATATGGGGAATTTAGAGTTCTTGAAATGCTTTAAAAATATTGTAGCTCATACAATAATTCGGAATGTTTAGAGAAATTATATAATATAAAATGATTATGATATCGATTCTCTTGAACTAGCAAATGTTATATTTAGCATGAGCATGACTGCATGACCGATCCACATAACGGAGATCCAAAACGAATATTAAAGTTGATGAACTTTTTTAATTTTTTTTTCTTTTATTTTTTTTGGTAGATTGTTTAACTCGTCTACTAGATTTATTATTTTTAATTAGTAAAATTTTTCTCTCAAGGTTAGAGCATCGAATAAAAATTATTTTAATACATGAGCTTCAACAGTAGGTTGAATCATTCAAGATGATAATAAAAATTTAAAAAGTGTTTTACACAAAAAAATAACATTCTTACATCACCATTTCAAGCAGAATGTCAGGTCTTGTTAATGTCAATGCAACACTGTTAGACAAAATTATTTTATAGCAGTGTTTTTGAAGAAGATAACAAAATTTTCATCGATTTGTCTAAAAAAAAAAAAAAAAAGTTTTGGTATGTTTAAATGGGTTTAATCGTACATATAAAAGATGAGTGTTCTCTCCTTCTTCTGCCACGTCATCACTTCAAAGTGTGACACCTGTCATTTTTATTTAAAAAAAAAAAAAAAAAACTATCCTCTCTAAAAAAAACTAAACAACGCCGCTTCTCTTCTAATCTTCTCCATGTCTGTCTCTCTTCCCAAATACGTTCCCAACTCAGTTTTTTTTTTTAAGCTTCTCCTATTCTAAATCTATTTCTTGTCTTGTGTATTTGATAAGCATCGGATCGGAGGTTGCAATGATCTGGTTCTAAATCCCCAATTTCTCTTCCAATATTGCGTTCACAATCTCTGAAAAATCAAGAGAGAAATTCAAAAAAATCCCCACGATCAAGTTACGTTCAGACATTCCAGAAGGTGATCTCTTGTTTAAATTTTATGTATTTTGGTTGTTGTTTCAATTTTGATGTTCATACTTTGATCTCTAATAGAAATAAATTAGATCGAGATTTTGCATTGGTTTATTAATTTTATGGTTCCTTATTATCGTTTGGAAGTTGTTTCGTAGGAATATTTTTGGCTATCTGAATTTATTGGGAACTAAGTTTGGATTAATCTTTGCTTAATTTGTGTATTTCTTATGAATGATCGCGATTATGTTGGTGCTGTTTACAAATAATTTTACTGATTGATCTTAATTGTTTGCGGCTTCTTACGATGTGTGTTCGTGGGCATCTGGATTATTACATCAAGCAATAGTAATTGTTAAGATTGTATCTGTATAGCATTTTCCTTTTTAAAGTATCGCTCATATATGTATATTTGTTATATTGGCAGGATATAAGTCAGACTCAGTGAATTATCATGAGATTCAGATAAGGAAGTAGAGTTGAGGTATTTAGCAACAAACAGGGACCTTATGGTGCGTGGCGATGTGCTGAGATTATACTGGTAATGGGCATATCTACAATGTTAGATATTACTCTTCCCAACTTGCACACGAGGAGACAATAGTGGAGAGAGTTCCAAGGAAGATGATTAGACCGTGTCCTCCACAAATGGATGTAGAGAGATGGGCTTGGAACTAATGACTGCAAGTGTTACAGTTGCTCGAGTGTTTAGAATGGAGGACTCAAAACGAGATTGACAAGATACTAACTGTGAGTATACTGTTCTTTGTTATCCAATTTTCGATTTTTGGTGATGGTGACCCTGTTAATCTCATTTGGTAACTAATTTTATGCAGAAACCCATTGTTCATGTTGACTTGTACTGAGCAATCAGAGATGCACAACTTGTCGGTGAGTCTGGTTACTCGAAAGTGGTACTACTATTTTTAATCTCTTTCTTTTCTTTTTTCACTTTTGACTTTAAGATGCATTATCTTTTCTGGGTCTCCCTGTTATTGCCATTGGTGTGGGGCTTAGCACATATGACAAAGCCTCCATAAGCATTTCTATTCATCTTCCACTCAGAGACTTGATATGAAGTTGACAACTTTGACCATGATCCTTAATTTATTTAGGTTCACTACCATGTACAGTCTCACATTCAAATGAATGAGTACCGGGATCGTGTTGTTGTATTGGTAAGTCAAAAACTCTGTTTGAACTAAACTGCGTGATTTTCAATCTTAATTTCTGTGATTTTCTTTTCCGTAGCCATCTGCTACAAAGAAACAGGGATGACCAATTTGCATTTGTTTAAAACTTTTTATATGTCTGGTTTAAAACTTTCGGCTTTAAGCCAAACTAAGGTAATAATAATGTGTCTTTTTAATTAATTATAGTGTAAAACAGGTTGATTTCCTCAACCTTTGGCCCTAGAATCAATCCATATTTGGTTTTTTAGGGTTGCCGACATTGATCCTATCGCTTGGTTAGCACGTTTGCAGGTCTCTTTTCTTCCTAACACATTGTTAAGTCTAATCACTTTAAGTGTTAAAATCTGGGGCCAACGGTTGATATGAAAGTGTGAAGGACAAGACGTCATACCAATTCTGTCTTCAATTACCCGGTGCACCAGAATTTATAGGGAACACGGTAGGTTACTTATTCTACTTAGTTATAGCTACATCCATTGATAATGTTGCTGAGAAAAGATTTGAAATCAAGTGTTGGTTACGGCATACATATCTAAGATTGTGTCTTTTTTATTGGGTCTCCATAATGACTTTGGAGAGATGTACAAGTTTAACATATTTGAACTGCGTTCTTAGGATTTTGCATTTCTATATTTTCAAGAGTGAAAAATGTTAACGACTCTTAGTTAGAACCATTTTTGTTTCAACTGATTGTTCAAACTGGAAAGCCTTCTGCTTTAACGAAGTTTAGATTGTGACACGCCCAATGAGATCTCCAACACCATTCTCAATGCTTACCTTGAGCAGACCCTCCAAAAGCAAAGTCCTTTTAAGACCTTTACAAAGAGTGACATGGTCACTGTCTTTGGCAAAGTCAGCACAAAAAAGAGAGCATTATACGAACTGTTGAGATTTTATACTTAGGTGGCATTCACAAGTTAAAGGGTAAAATGTTGTGTTTAATCTATTGACCCATTGCAAAGAAAAATAGGGAGTTTGCCTGCTAGGAACAGAAGGAGAATAGTACATAATCTTTACATAATTACAAAAAATTATTATAAGTCAAAGTGAAAATTGTAAACCCGTGCATTGCACGGGTATTTATCTAGTTGGATTAAAAGAGGGAACAACCTACCAGCTGATGCCATGGCTAAAATGCCTTCAGAATTCTTTGTTTAATTTCATACGTATGTCCTATGTAAGTTATTATCATAATTAATGAAATATTGAGCTGTTAAAAGAAAAAATGGAACCAAATATACATCCAAATAAAACACGGCCCAAATATCTATTGGATAAGAGTGGCCGGCCTAAACTTTACCACAGGCCCGTGACTCTAGTAACCCAAAAAGTAGACTTGTCTATATTAGATCGTGGCCAGTAAGCATAATACAGTAATGTGCGTCTATGACCCACTCTAAGATCATCATTTCCTTGTCAACGACGTACGAAAATCTTTCTTCAGGGCTTCAGGCAAATTCTTTTCTTTTTAAATAAAGGTGGCTTATTATAAAAGAGAAATGTTAGAGTCAGAAGAAAAATATGGAAGCATTTCAATATGAAAAAGCCAGCAAACCCGTTTAGGTAGCGACATATGGAAATGCATAATATTATCTCTCTCAAATGAATACCTTATTTGTAAATTTTGTAATGTTATTGTATACTTCTATTATCAATAAAATCCAAAAATAAATTTTAAAAGTAAAAATTTGCAGCAAATAGGAGAGAAGTGTTGACTCACCTACCAATATTTATTACAAAATATCCTAACAGACAAATTTTCATATTGATTATTTGAAGAAATTTTGCAGATGAATTTTCACAGATTGGACTATTTTTTACATTCTTTTATTCAATTGGTTCGTTTTCTTTCGTAATCATTGATACGTATTAGACAAAATTTGTTTCGTCAGACCACTTTACTCAGATAATCATTTTCACTTTTACATACGTACCGAAAGTCTTGATCATTTTTACTTTAATATATACTCGGAACCAAATTACTTAAGTCAATTTTTGACACCAATCCATTTGACATTAATAGATAAATAGTGTTTTGAATTTGCTTTTGTATAAAGATACGGACGGAGACAAGTGTTCTCATGGTCTTAAAATTCCAATATAACACCAAAACTGGAAGAAAACAAAATTGCGGTGGCAAAACCGTATATAAATGGAATAACCTTTTTACGTATAATTTTTAAAATATTAAAGACATGTGTCATCAAATAAAAATATGATTATTTATCAAAAACATCCCCGGAATCTTCTATTTATTAGAAAAACATACACATAATAATTAAACTAACTAATTTACGATTTTGTCATCCCTCAGTTTTTTACAAATATACAATGTACATAATCATTTAACCATAATTAAAGAAATCATATTGTATAATATCTAAGTAGCATGAAAACTTTTTCCGAAGTTTGTTTCACGTTTCGAAAATGAAAACTCTTGGAAACGCAATAGAAACACGTTTTCTAAAATTTACAATTTAAAAACATGATGAAAACATCTGTTTACGTTTTGGAAACATAGTGGAAACTTAATTTTTTTTAAAAAAAATTTAGTAAATAAATAATTTGGAAACATGAAATGTATATAATGTTTATTATTTTCTTTAACTTAAAAAATTCTAACTAATTTGAAACATATAAAAATATCTTATTTTTTTCTCAAAAAATTAATCTTAAGATTTATAAATTTAAAAACATTATATTTTTAAATTAATATCTCATCTTTTAAATATTATTTTAAATGTAGTTTTATTGTTTTACTATATTTTAATTATATATATATATCATGTTTAGAACACGCACCTGATTACTATTAGTTTTTTTAATAGTTTTCATGTTTCCAGACATTTCATTTATGCGTGCCCCTTTTCGTTTCTATTTTCATACTACTAACTACTCTGTATAATACTACATCTTGTTTTGACAAAAAAATGAAAAATAAAATACTAACATCTTATCACCGTAACAAAAGTTTCCTTGTGATTGAAATTTTGTCAATATCTATCTATATTTAATTAGGCGTTCATAGATAGATATTTGAAAGCAAAAACAAGTAAAGATTCTTCTTTCTCTCTTTGTCCTAATTAATAGTTTTTTTTTCTTTAATTATCTTAATTAATAGTTTAAACCAAGTTACTTGGGTTTACAACGAATCCTTGCTTACATATTCCACCAGACTTTTATCCTGGCTCCTTCCTAGCTATATCTTCTACACTTACACATATGGACACAATACATATATATATATACGTGTATACATGCAATTTCATTTGAGGCTGCATCGGTATAAATTTATATATAATATATGTCCTATATGTCTTTATTATATATACTACGCAGCCCCATTTGGCCATTTCCTAATAGTCTCTAGACCATGGCTTTTTTTTTGTTTATAACGTAATATATATGTGTACGTTCTTTTGCGTTTACATTAAAATAAATAAAAATCAATAATGGTCTCTCTATCTATGCTCATATATAATTTCTATGCATGTCTCTGTCTCTTCATTCATCATTCACACAAAATTTTCTCTTAATTAAGACGACTTGAGAGAGAAAGAAAGATACGTGTGGAAGATGACCAAATCTGGAGAGAGACCAAAACAGAGACAGAGGAAAGGGTTATGGTCACCTGAAGAAGACCAGAAACTCAAGAGCTTCATCCTCTCTCACGGCCATGCTTGCTGGACCACTGTTCCCATCCTATCTGGTCTTTTTTTTTTTTAAATCTCTAATTTAAATCCTATATTAGACTCATAATTCTCATCATTATTGTTAATCTCATCCTTAACTAAGTGTAATAATTGTGGCAGGATTGCAAAGGAATGGGAAAAGTTGTCGTTTAAGGTGGATTAATTACCTAAGACCAGGTCTAAAGAGAGGGACGTTTAGTTCAGAAGAAGAAGAGACCATCTTGACTTTACATTCTTCCTTGGGTAACAAGTAAGAAAACCCTACTCAATTTTTGTTTATTTTTTTCTACACATCACACAAGAACGAAACCCTAAGCCAACACTACTACAAACCAATACTACATCTAATTAAAATTCTTTTGGCTTAGTAGATTTTTCATTTGATTTTATGTTTTGGGTGAATAGGTGGTCTCGGATTGCGAAATACTTACCGGGAAGAACAGATAACGAGATTAAGAACTATTGGCATTCCTATCTAAAGAAGAGATGGCTCAAATCTCAACCACAACTCAAAACTCAAAGATCAGACCTCACAGAATCTCCTTCTTCACTCCTTTCTTGCGGGAAAAGAAATCCGGAAACCGAAACCCTAGATGATCACGTGATCTCCTTCCAGAAATTGGCAGAGAAACCATCTTCATCACCATCAGAAGAAAGCAACAGAAACATGATGAACAACAGCAATAACTTGCCTAAGCTGTTCTTCTCCGAGTGGATCAGTTCTTCAAATCCACTCATCGATTACTCCTCAGCTTTTACAGATTCCAAGCATATTAATCAAAGTCAAGATCAAATTTATGAAGAAGAGCTGATGATGATCAACAACAACTACTCTTCACTTGAGGATGTTTTGCTCCGTACAGAGTTTATGCAGCCTGATCATGAGTATGCAAATTATTATACTTCTGGTGAATTCTTTATCAACAGCGACCAAAATTACATCTAAAAGGAAACGTAAAGCAATAATATTGTGGATATGATTGTATGAAGCACACAAAAAATCTGGATTTTTAGATCAAACATGAACAAAAAATGTTATTATAGTCTGTAGAATGATTGGATCTTTATTTAAATTAAACTGGTTTTAGTTATTTATTTTTCACGACAATCTGTATATATACAGATAGAATAATAAATTGTGTGTTGAGTGTTGTGTAATTGGTTCATATCTCTTTCTTTGTCTGTCTTCTTCTTCTTCCTCCATAGAGTTTACTATTGTCGTGTAGACTTACTTAAACAACAGTTCAAAGTCAAATTATTTTATTGAGTAACGATAATTACATAACTACTAGGATGTTTCATATAACCACTCTTCTTCGTCTTCTTCTTTTTAATTAAAAATATATATATTACTTGATCATATCATGGTTGAAATTAAATAATCATCTGTCATAATCAAGCTTGCTTTGAAAAGAACAAGAATAACGAGAATAATTATCGTCACTGGTGTCCATTTTAACGCAATATTCTGCAAAATTTGTAATAAAGTAAAGTAAAAACATATATTATACTATAACCAAAACCACAAATTCAATACATTAAATTAAAAGTGTGAAAATCTAGTCCTAGTATGATATGTACCAAGTTTTGTATATTTTTTCATATACCTGAAGACATCGTGAGCTCCAAATGGTTGAAGCAGACATTTTAGGATCCAAAGACGCTATTTCTGATATTTCTTGCAATACAAAAAGATTACAAAACAAGTTTTCTGAATAGTCCTTTAAAATATAAAATACAAGTCCGTTAGTTTCCCGGGAAAAAAAGGGTCAAGACAAAGTACCTGAAAGTTGTCGTCTTTGTATTATAACATTCATATGCTCAGTGATTACATCAAGTTCTTGTTTCCGTGAAGCGTTCAGTTTCGATAGATTAGCCTGTGTTCTCGTGTCCATATATTGTTTCCTTATTCTCCCTATGATCTTACCAAACCTAACGAAGCTATAGGGTTTTGAGATTGTCTGGATCAATGCTGTGTCGTTGAAACGATCAAGTTCCTTGTGAAGATCCTGTAGGTAATGAAACAGTAGCTTTCTTGGGTACGAAGAATCAGATAGCGTGATGTAACATATCTTCTTCTCCACCAGGAAGCTTCACGGTTGCAGAACATGAGAGATTAGTAAACGAGTATATTGATTATTAAATAAAGAAGATGGAGAAAATTAATATGAAAGGATACTGGAAAGAATGATGATCGACCAAGATGGTCATCTTTGAATGTAACAATGAGTCTTTGGAAATTTGTTTAAGAAGAAATTCGGCTTGTTGCTTGTAGAACACGAAACTAGCGTTGTCTTGTTGGTTTAAATAGGTTTGATCTTGTGCAAGAGGCAATCCATCTTCAACCCTACCAACTATTGTTAACTTCACCATTAATTATATTGCTTCTTGAATTATTCAGAAAATAGATCAATCTTATGCTAATATGGCTTATATAAACAACGAGAAAGGAAAGAAGGATTGAAGATGAAGATATTCCATTTGGGTATGCAAAGAAACAGGGAAATTAACGAATGAAGACTTCGGGGGCAAAAAAATGAAAATAATAGAAATAAAGATTTAGGATTTCTTGTTCCTCAAGATACCTTAATGGAAGGGGAAAGAATATTAGTTTTCCTTGTGTTATGGATTTTTTTTTTTTCATTCCTGTAAAGTGCAAATGTTTAATCCAAAGTATGGTTCAACTTTGTTTTGAGTTTCTTGATTTTTTTTTGTTTATAAATAATAGAAGAAACTAAAGGAAACCTCATCTAGTATGGATTAGTTTGTAGGTTTCAGTTTTAATCTATTTATTGCTTTTAAATCAAGTATATGTATCTTTAGGTTTTAAAGAAAATTAAAAGTTAAATCAAATTTGTTCTTTTTCATTTCAGTTTGAATCAGTTTTTCTAGATAAAAAGAAAACAGACGAAATCATTTGAACTATATTAGGATTTGGTTCAATTTTTAGATCGGTAATGTCCATACAATTTCATACCTGATAGAAAATCAAAGCCTTGTTTAGATTAACCTCACAATAAACATTACATATATTACATCAATGCAATAACAAGGAAAATTTAATTTATCAAATCAATCGAGGTATGAACACCATTATTGGCAAACTTATCACGAACGAAAAATAGCGAGATATATAACACAAACGGAATTAAGTAAGTAAGATTGAAGAGGTCAGATAGAAGAGTAGCTATAGTTATCTTCATCAGAGGAAGGATCAGGCTTGGCAGAAACAATGAGTATCACAAAAGTACCAAAGATAATTGTGATAATAGCCATGAAGTTGACAAGAAACGCTTCAGTACCAAACTTGTCAAGCCCTGATTTTTCCATGAAAGTGAGCTTCTCAAGAAACCCTAAAGCCGAGTTTCCAACCGCAAGAACATAAACAAAGAGGCCAAGAAACACGTGCCATGGAAGCAAGTTGCTTCTGAGAGTTGATGATCCTCTAGGGAAGAAGAAGACTATAAAGCTATACAGCCACTGAAGAGCATAAAGGACAATGACTCCAATACCAATCCAAGAATGGAGGCTATAGAGATTTGGGATGTATGACTCATTATGATTCTTGAAAGCAGCAGATATTCCCCATATTCCAAGAATTAGAGCAATTGCGTGGAGAACAAGGTGGATCAATTTCTTGACTCGGTTCTCAAGTCGAAGCCATTTGTAACTTATAATTGCTGTTTTGTATTTGGAAAAAAAACAAAACTTTATTTTTAGACTGCAAATAGTAGTAGTATTTAATATTATCATATTTTTTCATTTTTTCAGTTTTCTTATTGTTTTGTTACCTTCGCCTCCCAGAATTACTAAGCCGATGAGCATCAAAACAGGATGAAGCTATATATAAATAAATAAACAAAAATTTAGGGGGAAAAACTTGCAAATGAAGAAACTAAATTAGTACTGATTTAGCAGCAAAAACAAAAAAATGTAATGTGAAAAAACAAAAACAAAACAGAGAGCTTCCTTCTACAATCTAATTATATTGGCTAAGAAGGTACACACAAGATGACAAGAAAGCAAATGTTTTATGTCAATGGAAACAAAAATGAAAAGAGAAAATTTGAGAAAAGCGTCGAGAGAGAGAGAAGAGAAGAGTACATTGAAGATGAGGCTCTTGTTGGTAGATTCCCATGCAAATCCACCTCTGTAACTGATTGACCAAACAAGCACCATTACCGATACGACTATAGCGAGCGTGTGTGTCACAAACGCCACCATCCTTGCGTTTATTGCCACAGCCATGTTTTGTCCTTGTCCGATGTACGAGGAATTTGAAACAACAAAAAGCAAGAAGAACCTGAATCCTTTTGGGAATATATAATGAAAGTCAACTACTAACCCACACGTCGTGCCAACTAGTCAACGAATGGAGAATTTACGAGATATGCCCACTAGTCACTAGATCTATTACAGGCTCAAGTTCAATCTATATTAGCCCAGCCCACCTATATCTAAGGGCCTAAGTCAGTCACATAGCTCATATAAGTTTACATAATATTTGTCATAAGGCTTACGAAGTGATGATATGAATTTTCCAAGGCAAATTTTCCAAGTTAGACCTAAGTTAGAATTGACTTGCTATAAGTCTTCCATAGATCTGTGTATTTTTTTTTAAACGAAACAAATACAACCGATCCTTGCTATCTTACAACAAAAAAAATCAGCACGAGAAAACTTATAACGGGCTCAACACGAGAAAGAAACTTAGCCGATACATGTGCTTTCAAATACCGAGAACCATGTGGTAAAATAAACCGTATAGGGAAGAATTCGTTGCGCCCTTGAGAGCGGATCAAGCTTGCAACGAAGAGTTCTTTGAATCTCTTTTACCAAGATCCATAGATCTGTTTAAATTATAACATAGTTTTAAAATATGTTCTTCCACAATCATAACAATATATATATATATTTCTAGCATACATATTATGATTACTTGGATGAAGACAAATTCCTAAAGATTAGTTAACCTTTTTAAAAATATAATTTTTGGATGATTTGAGCAATTTTCACAAAGAAAACTTATATAAACCTTGCATTTATAAAGTTATTTGACATTTGTCATATAGCTTAACAACTAAAAGTGGCCCATTGAAGATACGTCTTTTAGTGAACCAGATTTCTTCATTGATAAAGATGTGAGTCTTAATTTCTGGTTATTTTTGACGTTATTCCCGATATTTATTTATTATTTATCCACAACGGTACTAGTTGAATATTTTCTGGACCTAATCTTAGAAATTATGGAGAGATGATAAGAGATGTGTAAACTGACGTTAAAATTAGGAGACAAAGCATGAGTGCATTTAAGAGACGGACAGTGTTTGCCGCACATGTTTTCATGTGCTTCCAATACTTGCGCCATTTTATATTCGTCTAATCCAGCTTCTAATCATTTTTAATCGAGCTATAAAACTTTTTTTTTAAATATTTATCTTCATTATTAGAAATCAAAATCATTAATTCTGATGAGTTGGTTCGATTTGAATAATTTCAGGTCTACTTGATACTGGTACTCTGTTAAAGATTTGAGTATGGTTTACTCTCAGTTATAGAATAGAATCATTATTACAAGAAAAGAGTAATATATAATTATATATATACATATTTCAAAATTAGTTTGAGATTGCGAATTAGTAAGAAAAAAAGAAGAAGAAGAGAAAAGTGTTGAAATTATTATCAAACCACTATATATATGAGGTGGATTCATATGTCATATGTGTATACATGTATATATATATTTCTGTAATAAATGTGTATCATTAATATAACCAGACGCAACATACATATATTCTATAGTGTGTACAGCTGTATGTATATAACATAATGCATGATGGATCATGACGAGGATGTGGCATGCAAATAAAAGCATTTCTGGTTTTTTCTTGGGGCCACGAATTGTATTATAATGTTCTTATGTGCAATTCCCTTTCATCCATTATGGTACAATAAAAACAAAATATCACTTATTATTATTGTTAAAATACTTAAAAATTGTTTTACAACTAGAAAAATACTTAAAAATTGTTTTACAACTAGAAGCCACTTAACTTTTTTTCACCTTCACCTATGGAACTATAAATTGGACATTTGACTTTTTCTATAAATATAATTAATGCACAAAATTCTACTTTTATCAAGTAAATTACTAAACCTATTACATGAAAAAGCTAACCAGATCTTCCACTTGACCTAAAATGCTAATTTCCAAAAAAATACACTTTATATTATACAACCTTGGTTACAATCTTAGAGGGGTGTATTGAATTAAATATTTGGTGTGATTTGAGTTTTAATGAGTTTTTAGATGATTTGGTTAAATTTTGGTGAATTTGGAATTTTGTTATTAAATTCTCTGAAATCTCACCTAAAACAATGGGATTTTGGTCTTTGTATTTTTAAGTAAGAAATCCCCTCAAATCTCACCTCAAACTTTTAAATAAAATTCTAGTATTGTTTTCAATAACAGTGGATTTGATTGTATCTTTTAAAATCATTAATCCAATAACATAGAATTTTATAAGATATTTTGAAATCTAAGTTTCAATAACACGTGATTTGTCCATTTAACTTAAATCTCTCCAAATGCCCGATTGAATACACCCCCTTAGACTTTTTGAAGTCACACAAGCAAAAGTAAAGGGAGGTTGGGGTGTCTATTAAATTTAAGGACCCATAAAAACACCCACCATAATATGCCTTACTGGATTAAAAAGAAAAGCACTTTTCAATTCAATTAAAAAGAAAAGTTAATTTCCTACTCAATCTACCTATTAAAGCAGTAAGGAAAAAAAAAAAAAAAAGGCTTTAGATGGAATCTACTTATAACTCACTGATTAAGTTTTTATATTAAAAAGTGTACCAATCAACCTTTATATTCTACAAGGAAAGTGATCACAGACTGTAAAATCAGTTTTGTGTTTTGTTTTTGTTTCCTCCTACATTCTTCAGAAACTGATACAAATCAGAAAAACATCTCATTTTTTTATATAAATCTGAGAAATTTTGGGATTGTGAAGGTTTTGTAAAGTGTTTTTGTGGTTTCTTTCGAGAAAACAATGTTTAAGTCATGGAGGAACGACAAGAACAAAATCAAAGCTGTGTTCAAGCTTCAGTTTCAGGCAACTCAGGTTTGTGTTTTGTTGTCTCTTAAATCTCGAAACCCAATAGTTAAATTTTCCAGCTTTTCCTCTGTGAAATTCAGACAATGTTGTTCATTATAGTCTTAGATCTGTCATTCAAAGTTTCAAGATTTGTTTTGTTTTTGATGAGGAAAAATGTTACCTTTACATTTGAAGGTGCCGAAGCTGAAGAAGACTGCTTTAATGATCTCATTGGTTCCTGATGATGTTGGGAAGCCAACATTTAAACTGGAGAAAGCAGAGGTTAAAGAAGGGATCTGTTCATGGGAGAATCCAATATATGTGTCAGTGAAGCTAATCAAAGAACCAAAATCTGGGATTATTCGTGAGAAGATTTACCATTTCGTTGTTGCAACAGTGAGTGAAATCAACAATCTATATGAGGTTTTTTCTGGAAAAAAAAAGAAAAGTCTTTTGAGCTTCTTTTTCCAAAATATCTTTCAGGGTTCTTCTAAATCTGGGTTTCTAGGAGAAGCTTCGATTGATTTTGCAGATTTTCTTACAGAAGTAGAGCCAGTAACTGTCTCATTACCTCTCAAATTTGCCAACTCTGGTGCTGTCTTAAATGTAATCTCTCTGTTTTTGTCTCTTCTCCTTTTGAAACCTGTTTTAAACAAAAAAAAAACGAAGCTTTGAGGATCCAAGGCTAAGAGAGTTTGGTAGATTTATAAATTGTTTGGTTGTTGGTGCAGGTGACAATTGAGAAGATACAAGGAGCCAGTGACTTAAAGTAAATAGTTTCTTCTATATGTTGTTGTTGTTTCCTGTTTTTTTTTTTTTGTTAGAGATTTTTGAAATTCGGATTTTTGCAGATTTATTGAGGAAAATAAGGATCAAACACTTAGCAAAGAAGACAGCTTCAAAAGTCTACAGAGCAATGATGACTTAGAAGGATATAACCAAGATGTAAGGTTCTTAATTCAGAGAATTAATTAAACTGTCTTTGTCTATTGAGAAAGATCATGATAGTTGTCCATCTTTTGTGTTTTTGGAATTTGTTTTGTAGGAAAGGAGCTTAAATGTAAACACGGCTAAGAATGTTGGTCTAGGAGGTTCTTTTGATTCCATTGGTGAATCGGGATGGATAGATGGAACGGATGGGAATGCGCGGTTACCTCAACGACATAACTCAGTTCCTGTGACAAAAAACGGGCATCGAAGATCAAACACAGACTGGTCAGCTAGTTCAACATCAGATGAGAGTTACATCGAGTCAAGAAACAGTCCCGAGAACAATTTCCAAAGAGGATTCTCTGGTGTTACTGAATCAAGTGATCCTATTGAGAAGCTCAAGATGGAATTGGAAGCTTTGAGGAGACAATCAGAGTTATCAGAGCTTGAAAAGCAGTCTTTAAGGAAACAGGCGACAAAGGAGAGCAAACGGATACAAGAACTGTCGAGGGAAGTTAGTTGTCTCAAGGGTGAAAGAGATGGAGCTTTGGAAGAGTGTGAAAAGCTCAGGTTGCAGAACAGTATAGATGAGGCTGATGCTGAAAGCAGATTGAGATGCATCAGTGAGGATTCGAGTAATATGATTGAAGAGATTAGAGATGAGCTGAGTTGTGAGAAGGATTTGACGAGTAACCTTAAGTTGCAGTTGCAGAGGACACAAGAGTCAAACTCTAATTTGATTCTTGCTGTGAGGGATCTCAATGAGATGATGGAGCAGAAAAACAATGAGATCTCTTCTCTGAATAGATTGTTAGAGGAGACTAAGAAGCTTGAAGAAGATAAGGAAATTGATTCTGGACACAATGAGATAGATACGCTAAAGCAACAGATCGAAGATTTGGATTGGGAGTTAGAATCTTACAGGAAAAAGAACGAAGAACAAGAGATTCTATTGGATGAGCTTACTCATGAATATGAGTCCTTAAAGGAGGAAAACAAAAACATATCCTCAAAATTAGAGCGGCAAGAATTCTCAAAAGTGGAAGATGAATTCTCGGATTCTAAAGATATTATAGAAGAGTTGGAATCTCGAATAGAGATATTGGAAGGAAAACTCAAGCATCAATCGTTGGAGTACTCCGAATGCTTGATTACGGTTAATGAACTTGAGAGTCAGGTGAAGGAGTTAAAGAAAGAACTGGAGGACCAAGCACGAGCTTTTGATGAAGATCTCGACACAATGATGCGAGAAAAAACTGAACAAGAACAAAGAGCCATCACAGCAGAGGAGAATCTGAGGAAAACAAGATGGAAAAACGCAATAACAGCAGAGCGTCTTCAAGAAAAATGCAAGAGGCTAACTCTAGAAATGGAATCGAAGCTGAGCGAGCATGAGAATCTGACAACAAAAACATTGGCTGAAGCAAATGAACTTCGTCAGCAGAACAAAAATCTTGAGGAAATGCAAGAGAAAGCACATAGAGAGATTAAACAAGAGAAAGAAATAAAGAAGAATGTGGAAGAGAAGAACGAAGGTTTGTCAATGAAAGTCCAAATGCTTGAAGGTGAGGTACTGAAGCTCACAAAGCTGAGAGATGAGTCGAACGCAGCAGCTACTGAAACCGAGAAGATAATACAAGAGTGGAGAAAAGAAAGAGATGAATTTGAGAGAAAATTTGCTTTGGCTAAAGACGAAGTCAAGACAATGCAGAAAGAGTTAACTCTCAGTAAGTCGTCAAACGATGAAAAAGAGACCAGGCTATGGAATTTGAAAAAAGAAGTGGAAGGTCTAAGCTTACAGTACAGTGAATTACAAAACAGTTTTGTTCAAGAAAAAATGGAGAACGAAGAACTGAGAAAACAAGTATCCAACTTGAAAGTCGATATCCGGAGAAAAGAGGAAGACATGACTAAAATCCTAGACGCAAGGTACATTGACATAAACTAACTAAATTGACATGTTATTTTTCACTTGTGAAGATTTGAGTTATTACGATCTAACATCGACAATAACAGGATGGAAGCAAGATCACAAGAAAACGGGCACAAAGAGGAGAATCTAACAAAGCTATCAGATGAATTAGCTTATTGTAAAAACAAAAACAGTTCAATGGAGAGAGAGCTGAAAGAAATGGAAGAGAGATATTCAGAGATAAGCCTGAAATTTGCAGAGGTAGAAGGCGAAAGACAACAACTTGTCATGGCTGTCAGAAACCTCAAAAACGGTAAGAAGTTTTAGTATTTTGTATGTTGCTGCGAGCACCAATTGTTGTAACATCATAGTAGAAAAGTACTATATAATTTGTGTTAATAGAATTCGTTTTTCTCATAAAACATTATTTTATAAACTTGTCAAGAAATCAATATTTTCCCACGGAAAGCATATTGACTAAATCTTAGTTTAAGAGTATAAGAGTATGTATACCCATGAAATAATATGAGATCTTGGTTATAAGAACATTAATGTAACTATTATCTCAAACCTATGATTCCATTTCGGAGAGACTCCATAAGTATTTGGTCCGTTAATTATGATCTTCAAAGCAGTGAAAAAGTACACTTACATAAAAATTGTGATATACCGACCTCCAAATCTGATCATCCACACTGAATTTCTGATTTGTTCTTGCTTAGTTTCCGGTTTTACCGAGTGTTTGATTCTTTACTTCCAGACTAGTTTTGTTTGGCTTCCAGTTCCATTCACTGCATAAGATAGAGACTGGAAAGAAAACAATTATAATGTAAAGAGCAATCACCGGTATGAACAAATCTCACTTATATAGGAATCATATAGAACAAGTACCTGTTTTGCTCGCTTATCAATTGGTGTCCACGACTTTAGAGGAGAGTAAAATCTCTCATTTTTAGGCGAGGCTGAAGAATTCTTTGACCGCTTCTGCTTTTTCTCATCTGGAAATTTGTTGCCTCCTTTATACTTGAAAAACTCTAGTATGGAAGGACTCTTTCTTTTGCTACTAGCTTTCTTTATGTTCCCTGGAGTTTCCAAACTAGAGGGAGTGACATAAGAAGGAAGAGATTGGTGTTGTTTCCTTGCTCTGCTTCTTTCTCGAACTCTGTTAAGAAAATCGATCGTCCAAGGAGAACTTTGAACCGTATTTGGAGAATGGATTGCGTTTGATAGTGGAGATCCACCAAAATGTGATATCTCTTCCCTAAATGGAAGCTCCGTTGTTGAAACTGTAGACCTCCGAGTTAAGACTTCCTCCAAAAGGGTCCTTTGGCGCTTTGCTGGATAGTTATCAACATAGCCACGCAAAGAAGCATTGTTATCATTTTTTGAATCTTTCTCAGTGGCTAGCCTTTCGGAACACGAGTTAATCTCAGACGCTTTTGGGAAGTTTGGCTGGAGAGATTCAAAGAAAGATAACTTCCTTGCAGATTTTGTTTTTCTTGGAAGTTCTTCTTCATCAACATCAGATACTATTGGTGCAAACCTATTATAACCAGGAGAAGGTGGGAAGTCTTCCTCGATAAATTTACTATCCGCTATGTTGATAACTTCACCTTTGTAGTCTGCCATGAAACTCTCTGAATTCCTAGTGTCATGCAAGTTGAAAGTTCGCATCACCGGAATTTTACATCCTCTGTTCTGGCTCTTGAAATCATCTTTAACTGGGAAGTTCCAATCTTCTAACTCAGGAATTCCAGTAAGACTGTCCTCCACTGAAAAATCAGGTAGATCTTTTTCCCAAAACGTATCCTTTGATGATGAACCAGCTCCTGACTTCTTTTCAAATCTCTCAGGATCTTTAGATGGCCAAGAGTCATTTGGATGAATGATCCCAGAAGGTTTGAGAGGTACATCGGAGAATTCAGCGACAGGGTCAAAATGAAATATCTCATGATCTCTAGATGACCAAGAATCATCAAGCTGGAAATCCCTTGAAGGCTTGAGCTGTGCATCAGCAAATTTTGTCGAGGAATTAAAATGGACCAAGTCGTCCATATCTATCTCATCTTTTCCATTAATGTACTGTTTCTTTTTCACACCAGAGTGGGCACTGAAATGGTGTGTGTCTGAGCCAGGTCCAGAAGATACCGAAGAAGAGCTGTCTGTCATTACAGATCTAGAGTCCTCCCTCGCACCGTATTTGCATAGTGAACTAAACAGATCAGCACTCTCTTCAGGTACATGATACTTTTGCAACCTTTCAACCTTGCTGCTATGTGGGAGCTTCATGAATTCGAGAAGTGACCCAGTAGATGACAGAATTACTTGAGCTGTAAGCGGATTCACAGAAGGAAATTTGGTGAGAAATGATTCTGCAAGTGATTCTGACTCGGGCATTTTGGCTTGGAGTCCAGACAACTTAACAGAAGATCTGATACACCTCAATATAATTTCATCAGTTAACTCAGCTGATGGTGAACAAAACATCTGTAAATTGATTCCCAGGCTACCAGCTGCTGCATACAGTTCATCAGAAGAGTCCATTATTGTAGCCAGGCAGACGGACTCCCCTTCAAAAACCTATAGGAAAATAAAATAAAATCATTCTTTAAGAAGTGCTGCAGACTCACACTCTTAGAAGAAACCATCGCAGAAAAATCTAGTAAGTTTGATTTCATCAATTTAGTGAAAGTATAAGAAGATGATTCTTAAAGTGGAAATAAAAACGATGTATAGAGTGCAATGTTCCCACGAAAGAATGGCAAGAAGCAAAGATCAGTGGAATTTACCATAATACAGCTGCTGAAACTGAAGCTCAATGACGTTAAAACATTGGTCGCAACATCCCCAATCCATGAAAGTGGGCTTGACGAAGCACCAATAGTTGCAGCCGACTTCTTACTAATATTTTGACAATCATACCAGAGTAGGCAAATTGCAGGACTTAGCATCAGGTCCACAGGTAGATCTGAATCGCGCTCCACAACTTGCACTCCTTCTTTTTCCATTGCCAACATCTTCTGATATGTACTTCGTCTGGAAATGATCATCTCTTTATCAACAGTTTTTGTGTTCACAACAATCACAGCTCTTTGGTCAGAGAGAACTCCCTGTTCAATCATCCCACTTTTTCTTCCAGATTCGCGAGGCATGGAGACAAATTCAGAATCCTTTGTAGTTTCTGAAGATTCTGTGTAACACACACTTTCAAGTGGAACAAAGTTCAACACTTCTTCCAACCACTCAGTTTTAGTCTCAAGTTCATCTCCCTACAAAAGAGGCATTAAAGTTCAGTCATAGGTTCTTGTAAACCAATGCATATTCTGGAACCTTACATTGAAACAAAGATTTAAAATATATGCAGTTAAGGAAGAAACTTGAATACCAGCGATGAGACATACCAATTTTAGGTTCAAGTACATACTACTGTTAAACTTAAGTGAGTTTCAGACTCGAAAAAATCAAGGTGCTCATGAAAACATTATTTGTAATATAGATTGCTCCTCTGCTCTGGATTAGATACCTTCAACACAGACTCTTCCACCATATTATGCAATCTAAAAATATGATCTTTATAGAATTATAGTAGAAAAGGTTGAAAGTGACTGCTGCTCACCTTTCGGATTTTGACACCATAAGGCACTGTAACACCTGCAGAGAGTTTCCCGCATGCAGTGGACATATCCAGCTCTACTTTTATGAAATGGAAGCAAGGAAGGGAAGCAAACTTCGAATGAGAAGAAAATCTGGGCGTGGCATTTGAACCTCCATATTCTACAATGATGCTGAAATTCTCCAGAGGAAAACATGGAGAAATTTGCCTTGGATCAGAAAGCACGAACTAGTTAGCTTAACTACACTCGAAAAGAACCCTCGAACTAAGTGTTGTTTACCAAAGAATAAGGATACAATTGTAACAAGAAATTGTACTCACTCGAAAGAGACAATTAGACAGTCTGAGATCGGCAGGAAACCAAGCTCTGCGGTTTTAAACTCCTTGACTTCATTAACATTTAGTTGATTTCCACTCGGGGAGGGACTGCTGAGCTCATTGTAAGATAACCCCATGGAAATCAATAGTCTCTTCAGCGAGGACCAAAAAACTTTCTCAGCCAAAAATAATGCTCTGGAATTCCCCTGAGCAAATTCTGACTGCAAAATCCCCTGGATAACAGCTAGGGATGGGTGTGATCTTGTGATGTCTGTCTCAACTGGCTTGTGTTCTGTTTCAACTGATGAGTATAGGGTGTGCAATCCTAGCTTCATGGCATTTGAGCTCCGACACAGCTTGTTAAGATAGAGATATGCCACATGAATACCGAAGAAACACATATACCATGTCATCTGTTTAAATGCTAGTAGTAACGCAAACGTGAAAGTCTTATCATCCGCCAACTGTGTTTTGTGGACATTTGCCTTTCTAATGCAGTCAATAAGCTTCCCTTTAGAGATGCTGAGTAACATAAGTTTATCTTCTGATAAAGTTGAAATCAACTCTGATTCATCCTTCACAAGAGTTAAATAGCTCTTCTCAAAGTCTCCGACAAGGGCCAGAATATTTTCTGAAGGGCACACGCTGTGAAGTATTATATCATCTGTCTTCGGGTTTGGATGCATGCCACCAGATATACATGAAGCCTTTGAGTCATCAGACATAATTTTATGGTTGGCAGTCTTAGCAGCTTCGACTCTAGACTCGAGATTCTCTTCAATCACAGCCTTCTGAGGATCCATGAAAAAGGTTAAGTCATCAAAAGCAGACATTGATTTGAACAACAGCGTAGCCTTCTTAGCATTATCATCCCCTCCGCAATCCTTCGTTCCTGTTTTTTGACAAAGGTTTTCCAATAACCCATGGGAAGTATTAACAGGTGGATGCTCATCAATGGTGGATATAGCATAGAAAGGTTCTGTGCATCTCTCTGCAAGTGGCTCGCAAAAAGCATTTTCAGAGAAAATGAAATCATAAACCCATTTGTCTCCTTCTGAAGATTCCCACTCAAAATCAATGCTGCATATAACTATATCTTCATATGGATAATCACCAAAAGGAGCTTCATGATTGTGTTTTCTTTCTTCAAGAAGGTTCCAGGGCAGGTATATGTCATTTGATGCGGACAAGGATTGAGGCTTGATCTCTGACAAAACATCCTCATAAATGAGATCCAGAGATCTTGTAATCTCATAATCATATAAAAGTGGAGTAGGCAAAGACTTAAAGTCATCATCTGTGAAGGCAAGTTCACAACTGACAACTAATTCATCGAAATTCTTGAAGTTCATCTCTTCACTGAACATCCCATGACATGTTTCTGGTTCAATGGCTTTTTGAAGACAAAGGAAGATATCAAAAACATCAGATATCTCCACATCCAGAATCTGAAACTCCTCAAAAGTTGCAGGGACCGAGGTAAAGTCATGATCAACAGCCACCTTTCCCAGTTCAAACTGAATATTTTCTTCAGCATTTGATATTTCCAGGATAGTCACTATATCCATTTCAGAAAATTCATCATCTGGTACCACATCAGATGGGACACACTTGTTCGAATAGCAATCCGTAGAAAGGATATCCAATAGATTATAATCCTTAGAACCTAGAAGCTCCTTTGAATTGACAATGAGAGAATTCTCTGCATTAGTGTCTTGGGGTTCAATTGTTTCAAGAACAGTAAATACTTTATCAAGCAAAGATAAGCTTGATAGTACGCACAAGTTTACTTCCTCTACTTCTAGAAGTGGAAATCTAGCATCTTTGAACCATGGCTGATTCTTGCATTCATTGTCTGTTACTGAAGCATTGCTCTCTGTGAAGTAATCAGAAGAAATGTAATCAACAGAGTAAACCTTTTGTTGAATGTCATTTGAGTTCTGTAGGATAATATCTGACTCGTCATATTTAACCTGCAATAAGACGACCAGTTAAAATCAGATGATGACTGGAAATGAAATTTCAGAATCAACTTAACAAGGCCAACAAGTTGAGATGAGGTCTTTTCATGCTGCTAGAATTTTCAATGAAACTGCTTAGTCAAAGACCTTTATCACTTGGAAAAGAGAATCGGAACCACAGAATAACAGGTTAACCAGCTCTACCATTTTACAGCAAAAGCAAAACTGATGTGGTGTGTGGGAACTAACTTTACACATTCACTTTTACTGAAATCAATCCAGGGATTTACCGGCTCAATTTCGATCTCTAGATCTTCAGAGAAACATTGGAGATCCTCCCTCTTGGATGAAAGCATTTCCTCCTACATACAAGAAGATAATTTATCTAGCAAGGAAAAAGAAAAGGCTGAACCAGTTCAAATGGTACATGTTCTACACTACTTGAGCAATACCATTTCAAAATCCAACTCAGGAGTCTCTAACTGGATAATTTCAAATGCGGCTTTGTCCTCAATGGCATCTCCATTATTCTTCTGCAATAGATCAGAACTTATGTTATTCAAACTCCATTCAGATTCTCGTAAGCTATAGCAGAAGTTCCACCTCAGGTATGAATGTGAGAGCGAAGAAACAATCATCACTAAGTGACTGACACTACTATATGTGGAAAGTGAGCAAACACGCCACAAACTAAGAAAAATCTTAAACCATTCTCACTAAAAAAAATAGTCATAATCTGAAGAAATTCGAAATTTCAGCTCCAGAAACTGAGAATCTCCACATCCATGTAACTTTACCTCGTCTGAGAAATAACCTCCAAGGGAAGAAGAGTGATCGATTTCAAAAGCTCCATAGTCCACACTGACGCGATCGGGAACCACGTCGGAAAGGAACTTCGACAAAGCAGCTTCAATAGGGAAATATCCGATCGGGATACAGACATTTTCGACAGATCCAAATCGAAGACGGTCATCTTCGTCGTCGCAGACCAGAGGTTCCGGGAAATTATCAGGAGGCGTAAGATTGAGGAAGCCTAGGGTTTCAAATACAAGAGAAGATGGAGTAGAGAAGTAATCGATATTGAGAAATCGAGTTCGCATTGTACTTTTTTCAGATCCTTCTTCGAAGATGAGACTGTAACGGAGATGATGAAGACGAAGAAGAGAACGAATTTGAAATTGGCGGTTTAATTCTTCGCCCGATTGAATTTTTAAGAAATTAATAAATATCTTCGTCGATTTCAATAGGGAGAGAGAGAGAGATGACAAAGCAACGTTCGCCACATGTCGTCTTTCAGTTTTAAATAAGAACGCTCTGCCGTTTTTATTTTCTAAAGCAACACGCAGTTGTAAATTTGCAGTTCTGCCGTTTTGTAATATTTAAACAACACACAGTGCAAATTTAAAATAACAAACATGATGGGCCAATTAAATATGCACCGACTATTAATAGAAGTTACATCGACAAGGTTTGTTGATCGGATAAAAGATAATGCCACATAGCCACGTAGAGAGCAAAGGTTTTGAGACGTGGCAGAACGAAACGGACGCAACGTACGTGTCAGACTCCTACAGAAGTAAAGAGACACAAGCTAGAGTGGAGTGGTTCGGCCATATGTCATCGTTCTCTCTCATTCTCTCTATAAACTTTCGAGAACCCTTTTCTAAGTTTATCAGAGAAGACGCAAAAGAAAGAAAAAAACAATACACACAAACACAGAGAGTTTGATTCCATTGGAAAACAGAATACTACTTAGATATGCAGTCTCAGATTACACGTCCTTATGGTCATGATCAAGCAGAGGAGCCAATCAGAATCCACCATCCAGGTATATTTGTTATACATATAATATAAGTAGAATTCAAATTCAGAAATTTCATTTTTGCCTCATCTATTGTGATTCGGTTACAGAGGAAGAAGAACATCATGAGAAAGGAGCATCTAAAGTGTTGAAGAAAGTAAAAGAAAAAGCTAAGAAGATCAAGAACACTCTCACTAAAAATGGCCATGGTCATGAGCATGATCACGAAGAAGACGATGAGTATGATGAGCCAGACCCAGAAGTGCACGGCGCACCAGGTTAGTTTGTTTGTATTCCGGTATAAAAATAAAATAAAAAAATCAGCTGTTATGTTTTTGTGTATTAATGGTTTTGTTATGGGTATTCACAGTATACGAATCATTAGCTGTGAGAGGTGGTGTAACGGGTCAGCCTGAGTCTCTGAGTCATGCCGGAGAAACTAATATTCCGGCACCGGAGGAGATAATTCCACCAGGAACAAAGGCTTTTCCTGTCGTGACTTCTGATTACACCAAACCCGTTGAACCTGAACCATTACAAGATACCTTATACGGACACGAGGCACTGTCTCATCCTGTAAGAATGACGGATACGTTGGACAGGGAAGAGAGAAGGGAGCCACCGAGTTATCATCCTCTCAGAGAGTCAGACAGAGAAGAGAGCAGAGAAGCTCATCACGAGTCATTGAACACTCCTGTGTCTCTGCTTTCTGGAACAGAGGATGTGACAAGTACGTTTGCTCCTGGTCGTGAAGATGAACATCTCGGTGGTCAACGTAAAGTCAACATTGGAAGGCCTAAAGGATTGGAGGAAGATCCAGCTGGTCCAGGTGGAGGATCTGATTATCTTAGTGGTGTATCAAATTATCAGTCTAAAGTTACTGATCCCACCAAACAAGGTAAAGAAGAACCTTGAGCGAGAAGTAAAGATTATGTTTTTAGGGTTTATGAATCTTTAGTAATTAACTCTTTATGTGCTTGTGTTTAATCTAGGAGGTGGAGAAGTTGGAATACCAAAGATTGCTGAGTCTCTTGGTAGGATGAAAGTGACTGATGAGTCTCCTGATCAAGAATCAGGACCAGGGTTAGAAAAAATAGACTTGCCGACAAGAAGCCATGAGTTTGATCATAAAACCAAATCTGAAACCGGTAAGGATGCGCCGAAGAGATTTGGGGCGGAATCAGGAGCTGCGCTGGGGGGAGATTTTTCCACGACTGAGTTGGAAAGAAACTTACCGACGGGAACTCATGATCAGTTCTCACCGGAACTTTCTCGTCCGAAAGAGAGAGATGATTTTGAGGAGACTAGAGATAAGACAACACAGGAGACTAAACCCATTACCTATACAGAGAAGTTAGCTTCAGCTACTTCACCCATAACCAACAAAATTATAGCGGCGAAGGATGCCGTGGCCTCAAAGCTAGGTTACTCTGGAGAAAGCGGAGGAGGAAAGCAATACGAGAGCTCCGTAAGAGATGAAACTCCGGGATCTGCCACGGGTTACGGACAAAAAGTGGCCGGAACTGTTGCTGAGAAGTTGACTCCGGTCTACGAAAAGGTCAAAGAAACAGGATCAAACGTGATGACGAAGCTACCTCTTTCCGGAGGTGGAGGTGGAGGTGAAGTGCAGGAGACGCAACGTGTGGAAGGGAAAGGTGTGTCGGCTAGAGGTTACCTATCGGAGAAGCTTAGACCTGGAGAAGAAGACAAAGCTTTATCGGAGGTGATTGCTGAGAAACTTCATTTAGGAGGAGGAGGAGAAAAGAAGACAACGAAGACAAAGGAGGTGGAAGTGACGGTAGAGAAGATACCTACCGAACAAGTATTGGAAGAAAAGGAACATGGTGAGGCGGTTGCAGAGGAAGGGAAAGGAGGAGTTGGAATGGCGGGGAAAATTAAAGGAGCGGTCACTTCTTGGATCGGTGGTACGAAGCCGAAGTCTCCACATTCCGTTGAAGAGTCTTCACAATCACTTGGCTCCACCGTTGGTAAAAACTCTCTCAACCTTGTTATGTGTTTAATTAAAGATTTTTTATGTGTTTTGTTACATTTTGTTATGGTACTCAAATGGTTTGTTACAATGGTAGGGACTACGGGTTTTTCAGATTCCGGTGGAAGTGAGTTGGGAGAGACTGGTGGTATTAGCGGAGCCGTGCCGGTGCAGAGAGGACTTGGGAACTGAGATTTGGGTTTTGGCTTTTGAATGTTTTATGTATGTGTTTATGTTTGATGCCTTTGTTTGTGACTTTGTATGTTTTTTTGATGTAATCCTTGTTTGTATGAAAAGATACTCGGGTTAATAAAATATTTGCTTTGGATTAAGATTACAAAAACAAGTTAGCCTCGCCTCGGCAGAGTTTAATAAAATATCTGCTTGTAGCTTCAGCTTTTCTCTTATTTCACTTCATTATTATTATCTTCTGTGGGCCCGATACATGTTCTTAAGCCTATTTTTTCGTCTTTACAATTTAACCGATTGGCAAGAAAAGTCAAAAACTCTTTCGATCTAGGAGTCTATAAAAATAATTCAGGATCCGTTCTTACCGTCAAAATCTCAAATGTTTTATTATTAAAAAATATTGGTGAGGGACGATAAAATTCTAGCCAAAAAAAGTTAGTAGATTGATCAGAAACAGTGACATCTGTAATCTGTCGATACCGCACAAATTAGTTTTTTTTATTATTATTATTAAGGACTAGTGCTACACTGCTATATGACACAGACTATTCTTCTTCTTTTGGGGTCCATTAATGAACTTTAGAACTAAATTGTGAATCCTAGAATAGTGTCTTTTAATTTTGAAAAAAATCTATTTAATGTTTTATACAGAATAAAGCAAATGACTTTACATATTATGTGTTTTATATAGCTAAAGCCATTAAGAACTAAAACAGACTACTATAAAATAGATTTTTATAAGAGGGATGATGTAGAGACCGAAACAATTTGAATTTCAAATGAGGAAGAGTTAAATAACTTACTAAAATTGCAATTTTCCAATGAGAACGATGTAACGTTTGTAATATTTAAACAACACACAATGCAAAATGTAAAGTAACCACAGGTACCAGACGATGGGCCAATAGACGTGGACCGACTAATATTATTAGAAAGTTACATAGGCTTCTCCTTGGATCGAATAAAGATCATACCGACATCAGTTAAAAAAAAGAAAAAGAAAAAAAAAGGAAAAAGATCATACCGACATCAGTTCAGAAAGAAAAAGAAAAGGAAAAAATATCAAGTCGACATAGACACGTGTAGACAGTAAAAGTCTGACACGTGGCACCACGAAACGGACGCTTGGTACGTGTCATTGTTCTCTCAGTTTCTCTATAAACTTTAGTGAAACCTCCTCTGTTTTTTCCTCAGAGAGATATGCAAACAAGAAAACAATCCACAAGAATAAAGAGTTTGATCGGTTTTCTTGGAAAGAAAAAGTTCTTTGGAAAATGGATCAAACCGAGAAACCAACATCATCAATCCAGCAGCACCCAGAAGAAGAAGAACATCATGAGAATGGTGCGTCTAAGATGTTTAGGAAAGTGAAGGCAAAAGCTAAGAAGTTCAAGAACAGTATTACTAAACATGGTCAAAGCCATGAGAACGATCACGATGTTGTAGAAGAAGACGATGATGATGATGAGCTAGAACCAGAAGTGATCAGCGCACCAGGTAAACTTTCTTTTGTATTTTCCTTCAATTTATGATCTTAACAGATATGTTTTTTTTTTTTTAATTGGTGACTAATAGTTAATTGGTTTTATATATGTATGAAAATAGTGAGAAGTGGTGTAACGGGTCAACCTGAGTCTCTAAATCATCCCAGAGAAACTAATGTTCCGGCACCGGAGGAGATTGTTCCACCGGGAACAAAGGTTTTTCCTGTAGTGTCTTCCGATTACACCAAACCCATTGAACCTGTACCATTACAAGACACCTCTTACGGACACGAGGCACTGTTCGATCCTGTAAGAACGAACAGAGAAGAGAAAAGAGAGGAACCGACTCATCATCCTCTCGGAGTGTCCGAATTATCAGATAGAGGAGAGAGCAGAGAGGCTCATCACGAGGCATTGAACACTCCTGTGTCTCTGCTTTCTGAAACAGAGGATGTGACAAGTACGTTTGCTCCTCGTGGTGAAGATGACGGTCAACGTAAAGTCAACTTCGAAACGCCTAAAAAGTTGGAGGAAGACTCGTTTGCTCCAGGAGGAGGGTCTGATTGTCTTAGTGGTGTATCTGATTATAAGTCCAAAGTTAACGATCCTACTCATGAAGGTAAAAAACTTTAAGCGAGAATTTTTAAGATTCGTGTTTTTAGGGTTTAGGACTCTTTAATAATTAACTCTTGTCTGTTGTTTGTAGAAGATGGAGTACCGGAGATTGTTGAGTCTCTTGGAGTCTTGAAAGTGTCAGATGATGAGTCTTCTGATCAGAAGTTTGACAGAGACTTACCGACGAGAAGCCATGAAGTTGATCGGGAGACGGAATCTGCAATTGGAAAGGATTCGCCGGTTAGCTTTGGAGGCAAATCCGGAGCTGAGTTTGAGAATGATTTACAGACGAAAACCCATGAGTTTGATACGACGACTGAATCAGGAATCGACAAGAATTCTCCGTCGAGAAGCTATGAATTTGATCTGGAGACTGAATCTGGAATCAACAAGAATTCTCCGGCGGGATTTGGCGGCGAACCAAAAACTACGCTTGGTGAAGATTCTCCGACGAGAAGCTATGGATTTGATCAGAAGATCGAATCTGAAAACGTCAAGAATTCTCCGACAGGCTTTGGCAGTGAATTAGGAGATTCTCCGACGAGAAGCTATGGATTTGATCAGAAGATCGAATCTGAAAACGTCAAGAATTCTCCGACGGGCTTTAACGGCGAATTAGGAGATAAACTGCGGGAAGATTCTCCGACGAGAAGCTATGAATCTGAAACGAACAAGAATTCTACGACGGAAGTAGGTGGCGCATCGATCGTTGGGCTTGGAGAAGATTTTCCGGAGAAAAGCCATGAGTTAGGTCTGAAGAACGAATCTGAAAGTGGCAAGGATTTTCCGATGGGATTTGGCGGAGAGTCAAAAACTAGTCTTGGAGAAGATTTTCCAGCGAAGGAAAGCCATGGATACGGAGAGGAATCAGAAGCTGGACTTGAGAAAAACTTTCCGGCGAGAAGTGATGATGTGAAAGTAGAGGCAGAGTTGGGAAGAGACTTCTTACCAACGGAGACTCATGATCAATTCTCACCGGATATTTCTCGTCCCAAAGAGAGAGATGATTTTGAGGAGAGCAGAGAAAACTTTGAGGAGACGAGAGGTGAAACAGAGGAGCCAAAACAGAGCACCTACACAGAGCCGTTAGATTCAAAGTTAGGTTACTCCGGAGAAAGCCACGTGGGAGATGATACTAAAGTGGCGGGAACTTTTGATGAGAAGTTGACCCCGGTCAACGAAACAGGATCAACGGAATTGCCTCTCTCCGGAGGTGGGAGTGACTTGGAGGAGAAGCAACAACAAGGGGAAGTAGAGAAAGGTGTGCCTGCTAAAAATTATCTGGCGGAGAAACTGACACCTGGAGAAGAAGACAAGGCTTTATCTGAGGTGATCGCCGAGAAACTAAATCTCGGTGGAGGAGGAGAGGAGGAGAAGAAGACGACAAAAGAGGTGGAGGTGGAGAAGATCCCTAATGAGAAGGAAACAGAGGATAAAGAACACGGTGAGGCAGATACAGAGGAAGTGAAAGGAGGAGGAATGGTGGGTATGATTAAAGGATGGTTCGGTGGTGCTGCGACGGAGGAGGTGAAGCCGAAGTCTCCACATTCTGTTGACGAGTCTTCACAATCACTAGGCTCCACCGTTGGTAAAACTCCTTAGTCCTTGTTATAAAAGTTTAATTAGAATTTTTTGGTGTGTTGTGATTTTACTCAAATGTTTTTGTTGCAATGATAGGGACTACGGGATTCTCTGATTCCGGTAAAAGTGAGTTGGGAGAGACCGGAGCTGTGCCGGTGCAGAGAGGACTTGGCAACTGAGAATTGGGTTTTTGTTGTTGAATGTGTTAATGTGTTGTTTTTATTTGATGTCTTTTGTTTGTGACTTTGATGTATCTTTATGTAAGTTGTGTTTCAGTGTTTGTGTGAAAAAGAGATAATATTGGATTAATAAAATTATTTACTGTTAATCAAAAGAAGTTCTTCATATTTTTTCTCATTCTCTCTCAACATAGGTTTTTTTGTGTTTCTGTGTGCTTGGAGATAGACGGTCGGTGGCTGATACAGCACCGATGTCGGTCTCTCGATTGTTTTTTTCTTACGTTTTTGTTATCTTACGTTTTTGTTATAGAATAAGTTTGGTTGGTTGATGAGCTTTTTCTCGGGAAGTGACAGATTTGATTCGATCTGGTGGAAAATGGTGGTTCCGGTGTGATCACGAAGGAAGCGTCAGACGAGCTTGGTCAACGGTGTAGTTTTGTCTGCAAACGCTTTTTTTGTTTCGTTCCATCTTCTCTTGAATTTTTTTTCTATCTTCACGACTGTTGTGTGAAGGTTTCATTCTTGCTTCTTTTAATTGGGTCTTTGCTTTAATTAATGGCTTATCCTTCCTCGAATGGGATTGCCAGTTCTGATGTAGAGATCTCTCTTAGATCTAGATGTCTTTGGTTCACCTTTTAGCCTACTGTTCTTTTCAAGTTTGGTTTCGGTTTTTTTATCTCTTTGATTCGATCTTTTACTAATTTTAGTTGATGTTAGTGTAGTCCGGTTTGATTTGAGTTGTCGCTTTTTGTTTCTACTCTAAAGATCAGATTGAGATCTGATCAGTTCAAAGGTCTTTGCCAAAGCGTTGATAAGTCATGATTTCATCGACTTCACCATAACTAAGAGATGTGGTAGAATCTAGTTGACTTCGGCCTAGTTCTCGTTTTGTTGGTTTGGATTCATGTGGAATATTTTCGTCAGTGAGGTAGTCCTAATTCGCTATAGGAGAAACTGCATTCCGCGTGGGATTTTTTGGTCCTTGTCGGATGTCATGGTGAAAGCTCTCTCAAAGTTTATAAAGGATGGAAGGTGATTTGGTGCTTTTAGTTTGTTTTATTTCAGTTTTGGGTATTTTGATCCCTTTTGTTTTTGGATTTATCTTGTTATTTTACTATGTCTTTTGTCTCCCTTGTATAGGATTTATTCTCCGAAATTTTTTGCTTTTTGCCGGTTTAATTTTACAGCAAAATTATATCTCAAATCTTTAATAATATAAATTTCAGATGAAAAAAAAAAGAAAAATTTCTTCAAATAGCACTAAATGATGTTTTTGTTCTATAATTAGCACACATTTTTATTTAAGATAAAAATAACATTTTATAAAGTTCATAATTTAATATTTTTTTGTTTGGGTTGATTATATTAGTATTTAGGATATAATTTTTAGGGGGTAGGAGGTAAAATTTAGGGTTTAGGGTTTTCTAAACCCTAAACCCTTAATCCTAAACCTTAAAAATATGAGGTTAGGATTATTCTTTACTAAAAATGTTATTTATGTCCTAAATGAAAATATGTGCTAAATATGTCACAAAAACTATATTTTGTGCTATTTTTGAGAATTGTCTAAAAAAAAATTAAGAAGTTTTTCCTTACACGTTTATAATTTTAAAATGAAAAAGAAAATTTGTTCCAAGCTAATGGTGATAGATTTGGGAGAGGAGATGATAGTCAAATAAATTTTGGTTTGAAGTTCGTTTTGCTTTCTTATTTCGATTTTATTTAAAAATTAGGTTTGAAGTTCAAATACAAAAAAAATATGAAAAACCAAAACCATGACAAAATTTATTTGATCACCAATTTATAAACAAAAAAAATTAAGGGACCCACAAAATCACCTAAAAAGATGAAAATAGCGAATCTATCGGTGGGGGTGGGGTCACCAAACAAATTCGCATGAAACTTTTAATTGTTTCCGTCTCAACACAAATCGCAACTACACACAATTCACACAACATTTTCAATTTCCAATCCCCAAAATATATTTTCTGAATTTTCATGCAAACCAAAACCAAATCCTCCTTCAAAAAATTTCACCAATCTTCCTCTGTTCTTCGATCCAATTCGAGAAAAATAGAAAAAAAAAAAAAAAAAAAAATGGGGGTGGCTCAAGCAATGGAAGCGTTAAACGAAAGAGCAGGTCTAATGAAAGAGTCTTTACAAAAGAGCCAAACCATAACAGATAACATGGTCGGAATCCTTGGCTCCTTCGATCATCGTCTCTCTGCTCTTGAAACCGCCATGCGTCCTACACAGGTCCCTTCCTTCAACTCTGTTTTTTTTTTTGGGGGGTCTCTTAACATTTTTCATTTGAGATCTATTTTTTTTTTGTTTCTTCCATTGTTGAAAATCGAAATCAGAGTCTGGATTTCGTAGAGAAAATTTCTGAATTTTTCATTTTTTTGGTGTTTGTTTTGTGTAGATAAGAACACATTCTATAAGAAGAGCTCATGAGAATATTGACAAGGCATTGAAAGCAGCTGAGGTTATTTTGGATCAATTTGATCTCACTAGAAAGGTTTTGCTCTTTCTCTTTACACTCTTCATTCATGCTTTTTCCTTTGTTTGCTTGTCTTTCACGTAATCATTCTATTCCCCTGAGGTTTCCTCAAGTTGTTTTTTTTTTATAAGGAGTCTCAATGTAAATATATTTCTTTTTTTAAAGTTAAAACATTTTTTTTGCAGATTACTTTATTTTTAACTGGATTGAGTCCTAACTGAATAAGTTAGGATTATGCCTCTTATGTATGATTGATTATCCCTACTTCATTCTATATCCTAAGTTTTTGGGAGGTGTTTTGAGTTAAAGGAGTAATATATATAGTAATCCGTATTAAAGGAAGATTTTTCCTTTAGGTTTGGTTACTCTAGTTTGATTGATTTTACCACCAAAATGTAGAGCTTGTTAGTTTTGAGGTTTTTGTTTTCAAGCTGTTCTTTGGCTACAAGGTTACACTTTGACATATTTTATTATTGATCCAAACTATGTTCTTTGTAAGAAAGAGAGTTTTGTCTTCAGATTGATCAACTTTTGTTTGTCAGGCGGAAGCTAAAATATTGAGAGGACCACATGAGGATCTTGAAAGCTATCTAGAAGCAATTGATCAACTAAGAGGCACTATCAAATTTTTCAGTAACACCAAGATGTTTAAGACTGCCACTGGAGTTATTAGTCATGCTCACAGTTTGCTCTCTAAAGCTTTATCTAAGCTAGAGGATGAGTTCAGACAGATACTGCAAAACTACAGGTTCTTCATTGGATATACAGATTTACACTTGTGCCTAATTCGTTTGCTCCTACAAGGATTTTGTGTCTAAAACTTTGATTTCTCCTTCTGTCAAAATGATTAGCAAGCCAATGGAACCTGATCGCCTTTTCGAATGTCTACCAAGCAATCTTCGACCATCATCAGAAGGTGAAGCTGGTGGTGGCGGAAAGAGTCATGATCCTAATAACAAGAGCTTAGAAAACGCTATTTTTACAGTCCCAACAGTAATTCCCCCGAGGGTTCTTCCTTTGCTTCATGATTTGGCACAACAAATGGTTCAAGCTGGTCATCAGCAACAACTTTTCAAAACTTACAGGTCCAACTTTTCCTTACTTCTTAGTTTTCTATCAAATATAGCGTCTGTAGTCTCTTTATTGTTCATTTTACACCAATCAAAAGTCCTGGTTCCACTGATATCAATACTATTAAGCTGGAAAGAAGACTCCTTTGATAACTTTTACCATTTGCTCTTGGTCCAATGGAATAAAGAACTCACCTAGAGTTGATAACAAAGAGCATTTTCAAATGGATTTGGCTATTTTTAGGTTTTTAAGGCTAGGCCTCTCTCGGTGGTATTATGAGTTGTATACTAATCCATGTTCGTTTTTGTAATTTATCAGGGATACTCGAGCTGCGGTGTTGGAACAGAGCCTCCGAAAATTAGGTGTGGAGAGGCTTAGCAAAGATGATGTTCAGAGAATGCAGTGGGAGGTCTTAGAGGCCAAGATTGGAAATTGGATCCATTACATGAGAATATCTGTACAAATCTCTTCCAAAATATAATAATACCTTACATAGATCGTTGTTTTATCCTTCATTGACAATGCGTTTGCGCTTGCTTTTGTTGCCTTGAGACAGGTGAAGCTGTTATTTGCTGCGGAAAAGAAGATTTGCGACCAAATACTCGATGGTGTTGAGTCTCTCAGAGATCAATGTTTTGCTGAAGTCACTGCAAACAGTGTAGCTGTGCTGCTTAGCTTCGGAGAGGCTATTGCTAAAAGCAAGAGATCACCGGAAAAACTGTTTGTTCTGTTAGATATGTATGAAATAATGAGAGAGCTTCAGCCCGCGGTAACGTTTAATGTCTCACATCATCATCACACATAGTGTCTGTTATGTGTATTAGCACATTCTAATTGCCTTTCATTTGTAGATTGAGTTGGTTTTTGGAAGCAAACCTTGTACCGAGATGAAAGAATCTGCGATGAATCTGACTAAGCGATTAGCTCAGACAGCCCAAGAAACTTTTGCTGATTTTGAAGAAGCGGTTGAAAAGGACGCTACAAAAACCGCAGTTATGGATGGAACCGTACATCCTCTTACTAGCTATGTCATAAACTACGTCAAGTTCTTGTTCGAGTAAGTAACTTTACATACACCAATGGAGATTGTCATTTTTGTTGGACTAATCAGTGATTTTTCCGGGATATCGAAACAGTTACCAATCAACTTTGAGGCTACTATTTCAAGAGTTCGACAGTAAAGATCCTGATAGCGAGCTTGGAAATGTAACAACGAGGATTATGCACGCTTTACAGAACAATCTTGATGGTAAATCGAAGCAATACAAAGATGCAGCATTAACTCAACTTTTCTTAATGAACAATGTTCACTACATAGTGAGATCTGTCAGGAGGTTCGGTTCTGTTTCTTCGGCTCGACTTCTCTTAAACAAAAACCAAAGCCTAAAGATAATCCTGAATAAGACTTACATTTTCACAGGTCAGAAGCTAAGGATTTATTGGGTGATGATTGGGTTCAAATACATCGAAGAATCGTACAACAACACGCAAATCAGTACAAGAGAGTTTCATGGGCAAAGGTTCACTGAATCTTTTCAGGGTTTATGCTCTAAAATGTTTAAAATGTCTTTTCTGATTTAAGTAATTTCTTCTACAGATTTTGCAGTGTCTCACGGTTCAGTCAAGTGGAAGCGGTCCGGTAGAAAACTCAAATATATCAAGAGCATCGGTAAAAGACAGATTCAAGACTTTCAATTCTCAGTTTGAAGAGCTTCATCAAAGGCAATGTCAATGGACAGTTCCAGACAGCGAGTTGCGTGAATCTCTCAGGCTTGCTGTTGCAGAGGTTCTTTTACCTGCCTTCAGATCATTTCTCAAACGTTTCGGGTATGATCAAAAACACTTTTTAAACAGAGTTGTTTTCGTGTTTATCAAGAAACTAATAAGAATGTTGTTGCTTTGTTTTGTGTTATATGTTTCAGGCCGATGATAGAGAGTGGTAAGAACCCACAGAAGTACATAAGGTTTAGTCCTGAAGATCTTGAGCGAATGCTTAATGAGTTCTTTGAAGGCAAGACTTGGAGTGAGCCCAAGAGATAAAATATGTATTGTTTTTTGTTTTCATTTTGTTGTACATTCTCTTCTTTTCGTTGCAACATTATTATTTGAATGTTCTTCTGTATCTCTTTTTCCTTCAAGGTATAATTTTTTTTTTCTGTATTAGTTTTATTTTTCTTCTAATGTAAAATTGGTGAGGTCATCAAACAATTTTTTCTTTTTTCTTTTCCTTAAGCTGTAACAGTAAATTGGCTATATCCATGAAATAATTATATAATAACTATTTCGATGATTCAGCCTTTTGCCTTATTTATTGTATCATATTAAATTTATCAAAGGTTTACAGGATCAAACATTTAAGTCTCCGGAAATATGCCTTTATACCTTGAATGTTTCCAGATTTTGAGGTGGGTTTTTGTTTCTTTGAAAATCTATTTTTTCATTTAAGATTTTAATAAATTAGTTTTCTTAAAATTTTAAAAGATACTAGTTTTTAAATGGTTTAAACAATTTCCCAAGAATAACTAATTGAAAATCCATTTTTGTTATTCTTCTCAAATTTATTAGGGTTTTTTTGAAAAATACCCTATGTATGTTTTTTTAATTTGAAAACCACCTTTTCATTTTTTTTCTTTAAAAAATTAATATTGTTTGACTCAATTATCCTTAAACACTGATTAATGATTTTTTGAATAAATCAGTATTTTAAAATAAAATCAATTATTATTTTTTTTGGAAAAAAATTTTGGTGACTGATTTTATTTTTATAATATCTCTATAATATTTCTCAAAAATCGGATGAAAGAAAAGAAAAAAAAACTCTAAAAATATAGTTTTAGTATAATTTGTGTGTAGTGAGGAGAAAATAATTTAGAAAATAATAATAAAAAATTATTTATATTTTTTTAAAAAATTATAATAACAATTCTAATTATTTAGAATATTTGTTTTTATTTATAGATAAAATTTTAAAAGTTATTATACTAATTGTAATTATTTAGATTTTTTAGAGATTTTTAAAAGATTTTCGTAAAGATTATTTTTAAATAAAATCTGTCACGAAATATTGTCCACAAAAAAATTTTATCTACAAAACAAAATAATTGATTTTATTTTTTTTTAAATTGATTTATTTTAGAAAATATTAATCAATATTTTAAGGTTATTTTAGTCAAACAACATTAAATTTAAAAAATAAAAAAATGAGAAGGTATTTTTCAAATTGAGAAACATAAATAGGGCATTTTTCCAAATTTTTTCAATTTATTATCTTTCACCCACACTAATTTTTATTTTTCCCAAAATCAATAGCAAACACCAAAATCTCAAAACTCAAAATACAAAATCCAGAAACCTCAATCTTCTTTAGAATATAATCTCGTTCAAGTTGCATAAAGAAGTACTAACATACTAAGTCAGATTTACTTATTTTAACATAGTGTTCAATTTTTAACAGTAGAACTGTAGAAGTCGTATATGATTTATAAAAAAAATACAGTTTCGAAACTTAGGAAGAATTCAAACGAGATAAAGATCATGACATGAAATAAATAAATATATATATACACACACTCTTTAACATTAAACATGATTTTATATAATGCCAATTAGGTTTGTATGTACTATGTGGTATATATAGTAGAGTTTATACGTGATGTATAATAATACTTCACATACGCTGGACCTACATTTATACATAATGTACATACGGTAGGTTTCTAAAAAAAGTTTCTATATGTTTTAGAAAGTGTGACTAGCTATTCTTTAGACTATAGTTTTGTTCAAATAGCATTAAAGAAATACTAACATGCTAAGTCAATGTCCAATGAGCAAAAAGTCATGCTGACTTTGATGAACATTATTTAACCATACTAGTCCTTACCTTACGATCAAGATCACACAAATCCACAAATGTCTCATGTATTGCACAAGTCTAATCTTCATGAGCACTCGATTGCTCGAAAATTTCCCAACCATGATCATATTTTACACTCCACCTCAAAGCACGGTCCGTGCGCGAAATGTTTTAAGGAAAAGGAGCAGTTTTACGAATGTCCTGAATGCAATATCTTCTTCCACAAGGAATGCATCGAGTCCGAAACAGAGATTAACGCTCACGAAGACATAGGAGAGGTAAGAGCACTTGAAGACAAACTCAACGATGAATCTATCGAGGTAGAAGAAATAGGAAAAGGCAACGCTCATTTCACAGATGAACATCATCTTGTGTTACATAAAGATGGTAAGGTTGATGATATAAACACAAGTTATGATACGTGCAAGTTCAAACAGATTCTTGAAAACTACAGGTTCGTCTTTGGATTTACAGATTTGCTTCTTTTCGCAACATTCATATATATTTTTCTTTATTAATCATCGGAAATCCAGACCTTTGCCAATAGTCGTTAGAGTCGTGCCTACAGTATTAGAGACGTAAGGCGAATAAGAAAAACAATTATATATTTGTTTGTGGTAAAATATGTGTTGTAGTAAAAAAAAATTTTATATACTTTCTCTATTCCATTTTATTAGATGTTTTAGTACATTTTTGTTCTATTTTATCATATGTTTTGCAAGTTTTTATGCAAAAATTAAATTTTGATAGGTTAAATAGATTTAAAGTAAAACATTAAATGATGTTTTTGTAAAATTCACTTAAGATTTGGGGGCGTAAGGCGAATGTCTTTTTCCTCCTCACATAGGCACGCCTCGTCAATTGATAATACCGTGTTTGAGGCGTAAATCAGATTCTATCATTTTATATAGATGTTTTTAAGTAGAAGTCTTTAAAATTTTTGATTATCTCCTTCAAAATGTTTAGCAAGCCAATAGAACCTGATCATCTTTTCGAGTGTCTTCCAAGCAATCTTCGGCCATCATCAGATGTTGAAGATAGTGGCGAAAAGAGTCATCATGATGATCCACATCACAAGGGCTTAGAAAAAGATGTTTTTACGGTCCCAACAATCATACCACAAATGGTTTTGCCTCTGCTTCATGATTTAGCACAACAGATAATTGAAGCTGGTCATCAGCAACAAGTTCTCACAACTTACAGGTCCATTTCCAATTTAATTTGTAGCACTAACTAACTAACTATATGATAAAAATAAAATAAAAATCATTTAAATGGTTTTATTGTGATTAACATATATATTTTTGGTAAAAATGACTTTTTCGTAATTTATAAGGGATACTCGTACGGCAGTGTTGGAACAGAGCCTTGAGAAATTAGGTGTGGAGAGACTCAGCGAAGTTGATGTTCAGAGAATGAAGTGGGATGACTTAGAAGCCAAGATTACTAAGTGGATCCACTACATGCGAATATCTGTATGAAAACTCTGTTTCAAAAACCCTATATATTGAGATATATAATGAGATTTTTTGTTGATTTATTGATGTTGAGACAGGTGAAACTGTTATTTGCTACGGAAAAGAAAATCTGCAATCAAATACTCGATGGTGTAGAGTCAGTCGTGAGAGATCAATCTTTTGCTGAAATCACTACAAATAGTTTTGAGAAGCTGCTTAGTTTCGGATATGCTGTTCCTAAAAGCAAGAGATCACCTGAAACACAGTTTGTTATGATAGATATGTATGAGATAATGACAGAGTTACAACCAGAGGTAACATTTTCCGAATGTTTGATTGAATAACAACTTCTAGTTACCAATGAGGTGGTGGTCTAGTGGTACGTTGGTAACACAAGAGCGTTGGTTCCCTTGTGTCTCAGGTTCAAACCCCTGTTGGTACATAGAAGTATTTTTTAAATAAGAATGAACTAAAAATTGGCTCCGGGTATGCAAAGAGATTACAGAACAAAAGTCCGGAACTCCCGCGGTTTTTATCAAAAAAAAAAAAATAACAACTTCTAGTGGTTGTGTTGTGTGTTAGTTGTGCTACCGCATCTAATTTCTTTCTTTCCTTTGTTTGCAAGCATAGTTTGAGTTGATCTTTGGAAGCAAACCTTGTACCGAGATGAAAGAATCTGCGCTAAATCTGACAAAGCTATTAGCTAAGACAGTGCAAGAAACTATTGCTGATTTTGCTATATTGGTTGAAATGGATGCGACTGAAAGACAAGTTATGGATGGATCCGTACATCTGGTTTGTAGCTACGTTGTAAGATACGTCACGTACTTGTTCGAGTAAGTACCTTTATTTATTTATTTTTAAATCATAAACGATATATTAATTAATTTCTAGGTGATTTTTGCAAGACTTAACGTTGTTTCTGGAACTTGAAACAGTTATCAATCGACGTTGAGGGTAATTTTTCAAGAGTTTGACCATAAGGATCCTGATACCGAGCTGAGAAACGCAATAACGAGGATCATTAGGGCTTTACTGAAAAATTTGGATGGTAAATCTAAACAGTATGAAGATGAAGCATTAACTCAACTATTCTTAATGAATAATGTTTATTATGTCGTGAGATATGTCAGAAGGTTCGGTTTGGAATTCTCTTAAATAGAATCAAATTAATCCTTGTAAACATGTTTCTCAAGGAGGTACTGATCATAACTATTTGTTCACAGAACAACAGAAGCAAAGTCTTTGTTAGGTGATGATTGGGTTCAAACACATAGAAGAATCGTACAACAACATGCAAATCATTACAAGACAATTTCTTGGAATAAGGTTTGAAATTTTTTCTCCCTATATATATATGGTAAAGCCAAAGAGTTCTTTTTTTTTTTTTTTCTGATCTTATAAACAATTTCTTTATGCAGATTTTGCAATGTCTCACGGTTCAGTCGAGTGTGAGTGATCCGACAGATAATGAAACTATAACAAAAAAATTAGTAAAAATGTTATCGAAAAAAGAAAAAAAAGCAACATTAGTAAAAGACAAATTCAAGACTTTCAATTCTCAATTCGAAGAGCTTGACCAGAGACAATGCCAATGGAAAGTGCCGGACATTGAATTGCGTGAATCTCTCATTCTTGCAATTTCAGATGATATTTTACCTGCCTACAGATCGTTTCTCAAACATTTCGGGTACGTACAATTCAAAAACACTTGAATGTTTTTTTGTAAGATTTGTTTGTGTGGTTTCTTGTCCTTCAAGAAAGTTAAAAAAATGTTGTTGTGTCTCAGGCCGATGATAGAGAGTGGTAAGAATCCACAAAAGTATATAAGGTTCACTCCCGAGGATGTTGAGCGAATGCTTAACGATTTATTCGAAGGAAAAAAATTGGACTGAGCCAAATGTATTAATGTTTTGTTTACGTTACATTCTCTATTGGCTTTTGCAACATTATTATTTATGAGTACTTCAGTATGTTTTTTCTTGAAGTTTATCTTGTTTTTTTATCTTTTTTCTTTTTTTCTTTTGTTGTTGCTTTGGTTTCTTTTAATAATAAAAAACTGATTATGTGATTTTATATTTTTATTATTGTGTTCGGTCTAACTCTCAAAGCTAACAACAAAAATTAAAAAAAAAATGAAACCGTCGACAGCAGGGTTCGAACCTGCGCGGGCTAAGCCCAACAGATTTCAAGTCTGTCTCCTTAACCACTCGGACATATCGACCTTTTGAAAAAACTCTAAAAGAAACATATATGTTTATTTTTCAATGAAAGTATTCAGCTATTACACGAGAAAACTACATGGTTTCAACTTGTCCCAAGCAAAAGTACAAAACCCATGTCAATTTAAAATTTAAAAAAAAAAAAAATATATAGTCAACAAGAAGAATCAAGAATAAATGAAAAAGTTACATAAGATGAGGAAATTGTTTGAATGATGATGATTATGGATATATATAATAAGCAAAGCAGGGAGATTTATATATGAATATTAATGATCTAGAGAGCTCGACTTTTGATGATGTCGAAACTCATCTCACTCGGGTCAGTGGCTTGCAACTCCACCTGAATCCCATCCAATTCTCTCTTGAACCTGTCCTTTGAGCTTGCATACACCATCTTCATCCTAACCCTTGACGAATCCGGTGACCTATACCATATATTAAAAAAAAACATATCATTCATAATCTTATATAATAATAATATGTTTAAAAATGAGATGAAAATGTTCAAAAGTTGTATATATATTACCATGCTATGAAGAAGATCTTGCTCTTCTGGCAATTCTCAGCAGTGGTGAAATCGAAGTCATAAACAGCGTAGCGGCATTCATTAGGTGGTAAGGAATTAGAGAAATCGTCGTAGTTCTCTTCGGGGTTTCCCAGCTTTTCAACCACCACTTGTTGTCCATCTATCCTGAATATTATGAACCTATAGTTTCTCTTCGCTTTTAGCTCCAAAAACTTGAGCTTACACTCGTCTTCCACCGCCATCCCTGACGCCGCGTTCGCCTATTTATTATATTCATATATCAGCGTCAAGATATGCATTACTACGATTGTTTCTACATTGCAGAATAAAACCTAAAACAATGAAATATTTCCAAAACAAAATATCCCAATCCTACATTGCAGAAAAATGAATATAATGAACACATTTCTCAAACTTCCATATTCTATTCATCTCTATCATATTCATGTTTAGTCCATCTATTCTTCTTGCATTTAAAATAGTATAAGTTACGGTTTTACATGTAAACATTATTAAAATATGTAAACTAACTAAAGAAAAAAAAGAACTAAAACGCAGACAAACAATCGGTGCAAAACAACGTTGAAACATCTAAAATGAAATTTCATTACAAAGAGGAAGAATAGAAGGAGAATAGAGGACACACCATTGCGTTTTGTTGATGAAAGTAAACCCTAAGGCAACAAAGATAAATTAGAGAGATGTGACTTGTTGTGTGTGTGTGTGTGTTTTTTTTTTTGGTCCTCTTTTGTGGGATGAGAGATGAAGAATTAAGGAAAAAATGATGTAAAATTTTGGGAGAAGAAGAGATTCTTAATTTGATTTGAAGAGGCCAATGGAGACGAACTCGGACAACCATTAATGCTTCTACCTCTTTTAACATCAAAAACCACACCTTTTTTTCCTCTCTATCCTTCAAATTCGCCTAACCATCCTTTTTTTCCGGACAAACTTTTCTACTCTATTTTTAGTATTTTTATATCCTTATCATTAACTATTGTCTAGAATTTGGTTGATAAATCGAATTAGCATAGTGTAGCATTGCATTAATTTCCATAATAATACATTTGGTCCATATCTATATCTATATCCATATTAAAATTTGGTCCATATTTATATCCTTCATCTACTTTTTTTTTTTTTTGCCGGCAATCCTTCATCTACTTATTTTTCTCGTTCTCTCTATTATCGACTAAGTGTAGCATTAATTTCGTATTTTCTAAACATTTTTCCAAACTGCATAACCTAAAAAAGTTATGGTCTTGTAACCGTTACTTGCGTTTATATTTGAAAACCCTTTACAAAAAAGAAAAAAAATCGAATTAGCAGTTGGATTACAAGAACAAAGCTTGAATCTATTCTCTTCTAGGTCCGTAGAAAATGTGTAATTCTTTTGTAAAAAAAGTAAGTACGATTTAACCTAATTAGAAAATCCCTAATTTCTATAGTTATAGAAATTGAGAAATTTAAGAAGAAGAAAGTCAATAAGTCTCCTAAAATTATATTGGGCCTACCAAAACGATCAAATTATATTGGGTTATTTTTCATTATCTAAAACCAAAACCCAAAAAAAAAAAAACATTCTCTCCACAAACAAACCGATCAAAACATATGTCGGAATCACCACCGATTTTGCTCGCAGGTTCCATCATCTTTTCTTCTCTCTTGAAATCAAAACTGGTTTTTTTTTTTTGGTACATTCTGCTTCGAAAGGCATGAGCTCTCTCTTAGCAAAAAATAACTTGGTGACCAAGTGACTTTGGCACCAAGCAACGTAAATGGATAAGCATTATCCATCATTCCTCATATATAATTATTTATTTTAAAACAAATTTTGATTTGTATCGCTTAATATTTAAGACAAAACAACGTATAATTCATTAAATCGTTTGAAATCATATATACTAATAAATAAGGAAATTTTCTGAAACCTCCAGATAAATAAAAACCCTAAAGCCTCTCCCTTTCTCATTTGTGTTCCCGGCTACGATGGTTCTCAAAGATGATAATTCCGATCAGGTCTCCTTCTTCTTCTTCTTACCTCGTTACTGCTTCGCTATAAGCTCTTATTGTATCTGGATCAAATCGTACAAATCAGTTCTCGATCAATTTTTCTTAATTCGCATTAAACTTTTGTTTCTGTTGTAATTTTGATATCTTACCAAAATTATTGTGTACAAAGGCTGGTGTCATTAAACCTAGCAAAAAGAAGGAGAAGAAAGATAAGCCTGCCAAAGTAGAGAAAGCTACTATGGAAGCTCTACCACTACATTAATCTGAAGAGGAGGACCCTAATCCATATTCTATATTCCCTCAGCCAACTCAAAATTTTATAGTAACTCACTTCTTTTTTTTTTTTTTTTTTTTTATGTTTCTGTGATTTCTATAATCTTTCATGATACATCTATGTGCTGGTTTGATAGCTAGAGTTAGTCTGTATATTGATATATATAGCTTTGTGAAACAAATGGAAGATGCCAAATTTTTTGAAGTATGCAATATATATGCTTATTATAGAGACTCAGTGGCTGGAATAGTGTTGTAACTATGTAAGTTCTTGCTCTCACCTATATTCTCAGGTTCACACAGAAGTGTGTTTCAGTGACAGCTCTGTTCTGAAATGTAGCAATACCAAAGAAGTGCTTGACAAACATCTCAAGGTGACTGGAGGAAAAGTTTATACTCGGTTTCCCCCTGAACCTAATGGTTATCTACACATTGGACATGCCAAGGTAGAATATACATTAAATGTTATATTTTTGTAAGGCCTACGGTTCTTTGTTTATGGTTATTTTTTAATTGATTGTACTTTTCAGGCTATGTTTGTTGATTTTGGTCTTGCAAAGGACCGAGGAGGCTGCTGTTATCTAAGGTAAACAAATAATATTCTTGGTCATCTTTTGCTTTCCTATGGCAATCATTGTTCTTTTCTTAAGGAGTTATATGAAAATCTGATTTTTAAGGTTTGATGATACAAATCCTGAGGCAGAGAAGAAAGAGTATATTAACCACATTGAAGACATTGTTAACTGGATGGGTTGGGAACCCTTTAAGGTATTGTTATATATTTTCGGTTGTACGAATCGCTTACTGTTATTATTATTTTGATCTGACAGTTCCCATTGTTTTTTTCTTCTTCTAGATTACCTACACTAGTGATTATTTCCAAGAATTGTACGATTTCGCAGTGGAGTTGATTCGAAGTGGTCATGCCTATGCTGATCATCAGGTTCATAAATTTATGTTTTTCCAACTTATTGTCATGCTTTTGTTCCAAGACTTATTTTATCTTAAGCATTGTTTATCTACTTTCAGAATGCTGAGGAGATAAAAGAGTACAGAGAGAAGAAAATGAACAGCCCCTGGAGAGAAAGGCCTATTGAAGAATCTGTAAAGCTTTTTGACGAAATGAGACGAGGATTGATTGAGGAAGGTCACGCAACACTTAGAATGAAACAGGACATGCAAAATGATAATTATAATATGTACGACCTTATTGCCTACCGTATAAAGGCAAGTGAAACTAAAAAAAATTCATCTCTGGATATGTATAAGATCTCTCCAACTCTTCAGCTGTCTTGACCTTTTTTATATGCTTTTGCAGTTCACACCTCATCCTCATGCTGGTGACAACTGGTGTATTTATCCGACCTATGATTATGCTCACTGCATTGTTGATTCTCTTGAGAATATAACACACTCGGTTTGTCTCTTTGGAAACCAAATTTATGTATTTGAATCTGAATCATCTGCAGTTCTTACTTCTCTTGTTTTTGTTCTTTTTTTTTTCGTTTTATGTGCATAAATATAGCTCTGTACTCTGGAATTCGAAACCCGGCGAGCTTCATACTACTGGTTATTACATTCCCTGGGTCGTTACATGCCTTATGTGTGGGAATATTCACGTTTGAATGTAACAAACACTGTAATGTCAAAGCGTAAGCTGAACTACATTGTGACAAACAAGTATGTTGATGGTTGGGATGATCCACGCCTTTTGACACTTGCTGGTTTGAGGCGGAGAGGTGTAACCCCAACTTCAATCAATGCATTTGTACGAGGACTTGGAATTACCAGAAGTGATGGTAGCATGATACATGTGAGTCGTCTTGAGCATCATATTAGAGAGGAGTTGAATAAAACAGCTCCTCGCACCATGGTGGTTCTGAATCCTCTTAAGGTGATCATTACCAATTTGGAATCAGACAAGGTTATTGAGCTTGATGCTAAAAAGTGGCCTAATGCTCACAACGATGATCCCTCAGCATTCTACAAGGTGAAACTAAGCTCCACATTTTTACACATAGTGGAGAAGTTTTCTGTTTTGTTGATTGTTTTTTTTTTTTTGCTTGGATACAGATTCTGTTCTCCAGAGTTATATACATTGAGCAATCTGATTTCCGAAAGAAAGATTCCAAAGATTACTTTGGACTTGCTCCTGATAAATCAGTCTTGCTTAGGTATGAAAAACACACACACACACACATTCATTACCACTTTGGCATTGATGAATATGATTACTCCAATGAGCTTTCTCTGCTGTCTGCAGATACGCTTTCCCAATCAAGTGCACCAACGTTGTCTATGCTGATGACAATGAAACCGTTTGTGAGATACATGCGGAGTATGATCCCGAGAAAACGACAAAGCCAAAGGTTATTTTCTGTAACCATCACTGTACAAGTAGTGCAATTGTGTGGCACTTATTACTAATCATCGTTTCATTTGTCATGTGCAGGGTGTTTTACACTGGGTCCCTGAATCTTCACCAGGTAAAGATCTTGTGAAGGTTGAAGTCAGGCTATTTGAGAAACTATTTAATTCTGAGGTAATTGTTTGTTCTCTCGCGTTTGTTGTACTGGTTAACAAAGATATTCATTCCATGGAGCTAATATAATGTCATGATAACAGAATCCAGCTGAACTCAATGATGATTGGCTCACTGACATTAATCCCAACTCCAAAATGGTGGTTTCTGATGCTTATGCTCTTTCAACCATTAAAGATGCTGTGGTCAGGGACACATTCCAGTTCGAGAGGCTAGGTTATTATGCAGTTGACAAGGACTCTAGCCCTGGAAAGCTTGTGTTTAACCGGACAGTCACACTCAGAGACAGCTACAAGAAAGGTGGGAAGTGAAAAAGACATTTTTGAAATTGTTAACAAGGCTAGACAGTCATCCTAATTTAGAGCCGGTCCATGGTTTATATCAATCCGTTGTTGAGTTCATTCATTGTGATGCCGTGTATACTTGAAGAGTGGTTATTGATAAAATCAAACATTGAAAATACAGACTCTTAACTTTATAGTTTATATTGTATATTGGTAAGTGACTAAGTGGTTTATTACAAACTAAGCATTTTCTTTTTTACTTTCAATAACTTTTTATCATTTGATCAATGAGAAATATAGATCATTCTGCTAAAGTGGAACCATGTCTAGGTGGTTCTGAGAACCTTCTATCCGATCACACTGCAAAATCTGCATCAGAAACTTGTAAAACTTTGTTGGGTTCACCACTGGCTTGAACATGTTGCCACCCATGAATACACCACTCTCCATCCCAAAGAGGCTTTGATTTCATTCAAAGCTTTCACTGTGCACAAGATTTGAGGAAAGCTAATCATCTGAGCATGATGAGCTTATAAGATACACTTGTAGTAACTAGTAACCAACTACGATGATCAAGAGATACAAACCAAATCACTGAGACTATAACAAATATTATATCATATTGTGAACGAAGTTCGAAATGGGTATCTTCCAAATCTGTTAAGAGCTATAATAATCATTTTCTCATTAGTAGTTCAAAATATTTGGTTCTAGGCCGTTTTGTTCGGTTTAGAAGGTGTGATTCCATTACATAGCATTGTTCTGAATCATAAAATCGCAATTTTTCCTTGCACAACTCTAGAGGTATATAGAAAACAAAAAAACAAAAAACAAAACTCATCTTTCCTACAAAATTGACGACCCTTTGTTTTTCTTTGTGATCATCCTACGAAATTGACAATCTTTGGACCTTGCTTCTTTTTAGGGATCTTAACTTCGATGCTCTTCTCATCTGAATCATCAGAGATCTTCATCTTCTTGCTGCTTATGGGCACTTCAGTGAAATCGTCCTCAAGATCATCCCCACTTAACTTAGTGAGCTTTCCTCTTGGTGTAGCATCAAATCCTGTCGTTTTTTAGGCGGAGATAAAAGTTATGGTCTTTATATACGATAAAACAGATCACGTTTTACTGTCATGAATCACTTGACCGAAGTGTTCATATGAAAGAAAAATGAAGGTGCGATGAAGAAAAGAAAATGTTACTTGATCTCTTTGGTTGGGTAGACTCTTGGTTGAATTTATCTGGGCAGTCTTTGACGAGATGCGCCACACTCCCGCACACTTTACAACACCCGCCCTGCAAAAGAAAGCCCACCAAATTCAGTGTTCAACATAACAAAATCATCCTCTATGAGGAAAAGACAAGATTTTGAGCATTGTACCATTGGGTAGATTCCATGCTTGTTTTGAGGGCAGTTCTTGCTTATGTGCCCTTGTCCCTTGCATATGAAACAACTTGCAAACTTGGTCCCTCCTAACAAAGTATCAAAACAGCAACCAAATCTAATTTTAGTGAGGTTTTTAACACACAACACATGGAATATAGTAGAGCCTCAAATAACTCTGTAAACAACATGTCAGAACATCAGTCAAATAAGATTAGATTTGGTTGATGTTTTGATACTTGTGCAAGTTTGGCACCCTCTTACAGAAGTATCAAAACACCAGCTAAATCTAATCTTAGTGATGTTTTAACACACAACAAAAGAATATAGTAGAGCCTCAAAAATACGATTTATACGAGAAAGTACTATTAACTCTCTAAATAACATGAACTACACTTCAAAACATGAGTCAAATATCAGTGGACAGAAGTAAAATCAACAACTCTACATGCTACTCGTATTTTTCAAATCTTGTAATAGGGAAAACAATATAATCTTCTGGATCCGGATTTAACAAATAGTAGCTGACAAGAGAAGATAAACGAACAAACTTACCATCTTCTATAGGGTAAGGACAACGGGAAAGTGAATGATCACTATCTCCACAATTGTAACAGATCTTCTTCTCAAAGCTGTCATCATCTTTCTTGTCTGGACAGTTTTTAAGACTATGCCCTCTTCTCCGACATTGCAAGCATATCTACAAGCAATAGAACAAACATCAATAAACCAAAACTATTCACTTTCTAGCAACACAACAAGTGTAGTGATCATCAAAGTATAAACATTCAAGATTCATCTTTGAGTTCATAGTGATTAAAACACACAAACAATTTAGTCTGAGAAACAACAAAAATCAAATCTTTCAACTCAATTAATGAAACCCTTGATTGAATCTAACAAAAGCTGCCAAAACTTATTCACCAAGATAAATAAACACAAGAATTCAAAAACCCTAATCCAGAATCAGTGGTTAAAAGACATAAAATCAAGAAAAGAGCAAACCTTGTTTCTTTCCCACTCAGATTTTTCAGGGCAGAGCTTAGCAATATGAGTTTTGGATTGGCAGATATAACAACCTTCTCCAGGTTTCATACCAGGAACTCGAAGAGGATGTCTCGAGGAGCTCTTTCTCTGAGGTCTATCAGTGGAAGAAGATCCAGGTTTCTTTTTCTTGAACAAACTCTTCTTCTTCTTCTTCTTATTAGGGTCCTTTGGTGGCGTTGGTTCTGCTTTTGGAAACAGCTCTGGGTTAGCTTCCTTGTATCGCTTCTGCGCAAGTCTTCGTCTTTGAGTCCTTTGCTTCACCATTGTCAACTATTGTATCTACAGAAAATACGGTTGATTTCGCCGGCGGCGACAAGGTAGTTAAGACGAAGAAAAGATAACAGAGGTTTGTTCGTTGAGAGACATTGAAGAAGAAGGGATGTTGAAAAATGGGCTTTGGGCTCCACTCGGCCCAATTTTAAATTATGTCCAAATTTTCTTAAACCTAATAAATATATCAGTATGCTTTTAGGAAAATTTTTAACGTGATTCCGTTTGAATATTTGTGTGTTGTTGTTGCTACTAGAAAAATCAAAATACGTACATTTTGGCTTTCTTTATTTTTCTTTTGTTTACGATGGCGTTGGCGCCTAACAATAACGACGTGGGATGTTTTTTCAAAAAATCAAAATACATTTTTGGCTCTTTTTTTTTGTTTGGACGAGACCTAGGAGACACCATCATCGTATCAATAAACTCTTACCATATATATTTATATATGACAAAACCTCAAAACATATTATTGGATCATATATATAACATAATAAGACATTACTCGTATAAGTTACACCAGAAGGAGGAACTACTTTCACTATCTCTTATGCCTCGTATAGTGTGTTTTATCGAAATATGAAACGATGTAAGAAAAAAAAAACTCAATCTAAACATTCTTATTTATTCTCTTCGGGAATCTCGTGACATATCATCTTACGTGTTCTTCTCATTTTCGGTTGTCTTAGTTAATAAGGTGAAGGTGTCGGCACGTAAGGCATGTCCTCCATTGGAGGAGCCGGCTCCTGTGCCATCTCACCCAACCTGACCGGTCCAACTGGTCCAAGAGTGTCCATTACAATCCCCGAGCTCCTAATTTCCGACATTGCTCTTCTTGACTTCCCTTCTTGTGATTCACATAGCTTTGGCAAATATACTCCTATTGTAAAAACCAAACAAAATAAGATTATACAAATATCCGTTAGAGAAATTACAAAAATAGTAATTTGAACCTAACCGGTCTCCCCAAAAAACGTACCTTCCCCCGCAGCAAGGTTGAAGAAGAGATCGACGACGTTAGGGCATTGGTTCAAGCACTTAACCGAACAGAGTTTCTGAGTAAACCGGGATTCTAACAATGCATCTGAAGATATACCCAAAGATTTCCGGTCTAGACCACACGCTTCAATGCACTCGTCCGATTCAATGGTGTTCGTGACCTTGTCCGCTTCTATCTCCGATGATCGACACGTGTACACCTCGATCCCACTCCTCCTCAAACTCTTCTCCAATACGCAGCGTTTTCCTGTCGACGACACCGCAAAGGCGCACGTGTCTTTGTCCAAATTCTCGCACTTGACTTCGTACCCTACCAAATTAATTCCAAATGCTACTTAGTATATGGACTAACAAAGTAACAATATATCAAAAAATAACATAACTTTTTTTTTTTTGTTAATAAAACAATAACATGACTTTGAAATAGTATGTTAAGCTGAACATATAATCGAGAAAGCTAGTAATGTATAGCTTTATTAGATTTTAGATATGCAAGCTCAACATGTTTTATAATAGAATTATGAATTATATATTTAGTTAAAACTAAAATAGCGATTAATAATTTGCCAAGAACCATACCAAGCGTCGTTTGCAAATAGATGGCAAGGAGAAGCATAGAAACAACAAAGATTGACTTCAAAGCCATGTTATGAAGTGGAGATACAAAGAGATAAATAAAAGAAATGCAGAGAGATATTTTGCCTAACGAAGAGGAGTTTGTTTGTTGTTGTGGTTTGAGGTTATGGAGCATTAGCCTATTTATAGAGGGGTGATAAATTAATTTTATTTATTAAAATAAAATTATAGAATTTTTGAGTTTTCTTTTTCCCCTTAATTTCAATGAGTAACGGCAATAGTGTTGACAAATGAAACACCACGGAGAGTTTACGTGGATGGTCACTAAAAAGTCGTTGTTATAGTAATTATTAGGTTTATTTGATTCATTAAGAAGAACTGTGTATCTTTCTGATTCTATACGATGGACTTAAGTGTCTATGCATATTTATACTAGCTAGTAGTACTAATTAAGAATAATTATATTTCATATTTATTAAGTGATCATGTCTTTCGAAAAAATTTTGAACAATTTAATTGCAGTTATTGTATATGATTGAGCTTGCTCCCGGCAGTGAATAGTTTATATAGATGGAAATTCAGTTAACCAATATAATAATTTGTCATATCAAATTTGAATTTCAACAACCTAAAACAAAATTTCACCAAAATCCAGCGTCGATAGTTCGCTTGGTTAACAAGAATTCCTTTGAACGGAGTTAAGTCATTGCTACCATGTTCGGGTATATACGCTATAGAGGAATGATTAACAAAATATTATTAAAGATTGGTGTTGAGACCAAAAAAAAAAAAATGAATTTCACCGTACAAAACTTCTTGTAACAAAAAAATATATATATGTATACATGCTAATCACTGGGTTATGTTTGATGAACATTACTCTGTTCTTCCTTTTTTTTTATGAAAACGTTAATATAAATACCATGTTAAGTTTGCGATAGAAAATATATGTATAACAAGAATACCGAAAAACCAAAAATCTACCATAATACACATAAACGATATATAAAAAGATACAATAGGGTAAAAAAACCTTCATTTTAGTTGATTGAATGTTTTCTGTTACATGTTGCATGCGTATCAAGTGAAACATAAAATACCAAGAGAAAATATATTAGTTTAGATGTCGTGTTCTTAATTGTGACAATAAAATACTCATATAGATTTGTTTATCTATATTGGTTAAGAGTCTAAGACAATTAATGTTTATGTATTTTTTTATCTTGAAGATCTAATTAATTCTTAATAGTAAGATTTCTATCTGAAAAATTAATTAGTTGATCTCTAGTTACAACTATAAACTACCCAAATCAATTATAAAAAAAAAACAAAAAAAAACTATGAACTACCCGTAAGAAATGGCAGAACTACATTTGGGTGATAATTGTGATTTTAACTAAAAATATAAAGTTATAAACCAAACATTACGTTGCGAATAAAAAAAATTACGTTTAGAATCTGCTTGCAAACATAATTTTGAAACGCTAATCGAAATTTCTATTTTCATCTCAATAGAAAAGTACATAACGTTGAAAATTCGCTTGACATTATATTATTCCGATGTCAATGGCGACGATTATGGAGTCAAAGTCGAGATGTGAAACCTTGACTCACATTTCCAAAAATCTGGCATGGAACCATCTTCTCATTAGGGTCATAATTTCAGTGGACGAATGAGTCTTTCTTACATAATTTATAGCTAATTGTAACGACTATTAAATATAACAAAGAATTTTATAAGAAGGTGGGAAAAGTAGTTTGGATGGAAGAAACACTTTCTCCGTAAATGACGGCAGAGACTTGAAACGTGGAGATTACTGCCAAGTTTTGTACTGTGATTTTTCGACAGTGAAACTTAACGTAAGTACACTCACGAGCCATCTTTATATATTGATTAGATATTTATATATACGAATAGATCCAAATTTCTGTTGTTTAGTAAATTTTACTATACGTGAAATATGGTTCCATAAACCAAGCCAGTTCCAAAACGACTTTATCTGTATATATTTAGATGATTGGGTGAGACTCTTAGATATTGACTTGTGGTCACTTCTATGAAGGCCAACAAACGATCTTATGCCAAACTTTTTTTTTTGTTACGTGTCACTTTAGAATTAGGAGATTTTAATATGTTTTGGTTATTTTGTACAGTTGAAACTTCCATGTTTCAGGGACAAATAAGAAATTTTCCATGTTCCTACTATACGTATGCGTCTTTATCATATAAACAGTCCTGTATTTAGAATGTGGTTGGCGGTTTATTAAAGTCTCACTGTAACCAATTTAGCGATCTACCAAAAAATAAAATAAAAACTTAATTTAGCGAGCGATCTATCGTGTCATTTCACCAGCAGCGGTACACCACATTTTAGTTTATTTATTTAGAACTGGACAATGAAAACGTGAAAGCGACAAGAAAAATTGTTATATAAAATGACATACATATACATTATACAGAAATTCCCTCAAATAGCATCAAATGATGTTTTTGTTCCAAAATTAGCACACATTTTTATTTAGGACAAAAATAGCATTTTATAAAGTTTATAATTTGATTTGTTTTGTTTGGTTTAACTATATTAATATTTAGGGTTTAATTTTGAGGGGTAGGAGTAAGATTTAAAGTTTAGGGCTTAGAGTTTAGGGTTTTCTAAACCCTAAACCCTTAATCCTAAATCCTAAAACATTAACAAAAATACTATTTGTGTCCAAAATGAGATTGTATGCTAAATATGTCACAAAAACTATATTTTATGCTATTTTTTAGAATTATCCTACATGATATTTTTATTATATAAAATTAAATACGTTTCATGAAAGTTTGCCATGTGAAAACATTAACAAAGTTGTGACATTTATTTAAACATTTTCTCCCTTTTTTAAGTTCCTTTCCATCTGTTATATATAATAATTAATGCTGGCCAGTTTGGTGAAAATCTTGTTTAAACCTTTTTGTATTCAAATTTGTGTTAGTGAAAAGCAATTGAGAGCCCAACAAATAATAAATAGTTGTATGTTGACCAATCGGTCCGAACTAATGCAAGGGTTTCAATTCTACATTGACTTTATAGTCTACATGCGAACGCACCAACGAGACCGCAAATGGTAAAAGTGTATATTTACCTCATTCGATCTTTTTGCAGAGCTTTCACTGAATTTTAGTTAAAAGCAGGGGCAGTGAATATTCAGATTGATGGTTGCTAGCTTTTACGGATTGTGACAAAAGAAAATACATAATGGAATATTTAGTCTATATTAACTCCTACCGTATTAAGAAAATCTCAAATGTGTATAAATACTTAAACTTATATATGGAACAAAGCAAGCATTTGTAAATTATTTTATGGTATGAGAGAACCAAACCATTTTACCCGAACCAACCCCTTTCTGACGTTCAAGCTTATCTCTAATTGAGGTGCTCCTTCCTTGATCTCTATACTACATATTCATTGACGAAGGTGATTTTATATGATACAAATTTTATTAGTTCATCACGATCACGATAATATAATGGACTATTTCGTCTTCCTTTTCTTTAAGTTTTGTTTGGATTGTTGTGTCTTAGTACACAGATCAGGGCTCTAGACTATTGGGCCTAAAAGATAATATCATATGCTGCAGCCTGCATGCATGCATTTGCTATTTATGTAATAATTATTTTGAACAATTTATTTACCCGATTTAGATTTATGTTTCATTGTTTTGTATGGTCTTAAAAGTGCGTCGGTCCTAACTCCTACGTCTACATTTATATGTTAAGCATATAAAAAACTGAAGACATATTGTCTAAATGTATGTGTGTATATAATAAGCCAATATTATGCAAGAAGACCCCTTTTTATTTGATTTTAAAAAAAGAATGCCATAGTGTTAGGGGAAACAAAAAAAAGAAAGAAAAAAATTTACATATCAGAGCCAGATTTCGATCCTGGACCTGTGGGTTATGGGCCCACCACGCTTCCGCTGCGCCACTCTGATTTTTATGCAAATAGACTTTAAATATAATCACCATCCTAGTTCTATCTGCCAAATTTGATTGCTTCTTCAGTTCTTCTTGTCCTAATCATTTTTTTTTTGCCTTTCGCCCTAAGTCTTCTTTTGGATTACTATCTAAACTGCATGTTGTGAGTCACTAAACCGGGTGTTTTCTAATTACTCAGCTTAATTATAACTCTTATATGAATTGAGTAGGTACATTGGTGACTGGTGAGGCAGAGGAAGTTCAACTATTTTACTACTTCATCAAATCTGATAGGAATCCAGAAGAAGAGGGTCTTCTTCTCTTGTTAATTATAAGTGTCTTGACCTGTTTCCTCTTCCCTCACTGGTTAACTTTTTGAAAATGGTAAATTTATAATATATGGTTTTTCTCTTTCATTTAAATCTAGAATATCTTCATTGGGTTTAGTTGACCTACATGACCTTGTGACTATGAAGAGTGATGGTTACAACGGAGGCATCCCTTCCTTGGTCACTACTACATATTCATGGACAACAAAGGTAATATAAAATATAGTAGTAACTTATCACAAAATCATCTTTTTTGTAGGCCGGCCATGCCTAAAGATCCGAAATTTCTGGGTTATAAAAAGAAATATACTAGTATCATTTTCTTAATTCTTATTATTCTTTTGATTTTTGTTTGATGATTGGTTTTCAGATTGCAAAACATAATATATTTAGATCAGCCTGTTAGGACTGGCTTCTCCTACTCTACAACCCCACTAGTTGATATACCAAGTGACATTTAGGAGAAGCTAAGCTTGTCCATGAGTTTATTCATACGGTTAGTAAACCTTAACTTAAATGTCTCTTGATGCATAATTACTTGTCCTTTTTTTTTTGTCGTCAAATTAACTTGTCTTGATGCATAAATATTACTTGTCCTTTTTTTTTTTTTTTTTTTTTGGGTTGTTGTATATAATGCAGTAGCTAGGCAAGCATCCTGATTTTGTTTCTAATCCTTTATATGTTACTGGAAATTCTTACTCGGGTATGGTTGTTCCGGCAATTGTTCAAGAAATTTCTAAAGGTACTATAATTTGCTTCTAGATGGTCTTTCTTTATCAAATTTTTCCTCCACTTTTAAAAGTCTATAAACAATACAATGCAGAAAACTGTATATGTTCCAACCCTATAAATCTTCAGGTTCATCATTATAATAGATAACATCATATTAGGATTACATGAGATATTTTTGATAATAATGATTTAATATTAAAATTTTAAAAATAACTATTTATTTACAAGTAAAAGTTTTCTCTTGTCAATTTATAATTTATGTATTTTAAAAAGTAGTATTTATGTCATTTCGACCACCACCGTCCGTACATTCTCACATCTTCTCCTACAAATTACTTAGATATTCTTTCGTGTTGTGTTCTCACTTATTAGAAACTGGAAACCATTTCCTAATTGATCACTCATTCTTTTATATACCGCTCTAACTCTAACACTTTGAACTCTGGGATTCTATCAAAACGAGTTACATAATAGATAAATACTTTTTAATGATATATTATGTCAAATCAATTCTATTAATCCTTCCTCATGCGTCATCATTTTTTAGAAATCAAGATATTACAAATATTATATATATATATATAAATAATGTGTATGAAAACTATAAATTCATTTTTTTTTTTTTATATAAAGCTAGTATTGTTTAAGTGTTTGTCAAAAAAAGAGACATATGATTAATTGAAACTAATTATTAAATCATTGTAAGTTTGTAACCTTGTTTTGTTGAATAGAATAAATGTATTTTTCAATATAATAACATTTGTTTTGGTACATAAACGCAACAAAAGATACCAACAAATAAGTTATTGCGTCAGCACTGATGATTTATTTTTTGTCAATCAACACACACGAGTAACATGTTGGCTAAATCATGAAAGCGACCCATTATAGACACATGGATAAAGTTAATATATATGTGGATGGAAGGGACGGATTCTAGGATATTGGAAATACATGGTTCAAAAAAACAACTACATATTCTGATATAACTCCCTTTTTATATACAGATACTTATATCCATTAAAAACAGTTAGAATAATTAAAATAAAATATCATATAATTATTTTAAATAATAAAATTTGATATTTACAAGAAAATTTATAACATTTCTATTAAAATTTGATATTATATGATATGTTTTTATTTTTTATAATTATTATATGATACGTTTCGAACATATCTACTATTTTAATTAATTTAACAACTAAGATTTGAACTTTCGAAGATATCGAGACATAGACTTTAAATTTTACAAGTTATAAGATCTAAGAAAGCTGTTGATGGCATATACATTAGTTGGATGAAACAAAGCTCGGCTAGTGATTTTTGGAAATAATCAAGATGAAGGTCTTAGAAATACTGAAATAATTTCCCCTAGTTTCAAAGATGGGAATATTTTTTGTTACTTCTTAATTATCCCTTCTAGACGAAACTGAAAGATTCAGCAATACCATTTACATTTATGATATATACACTTGAGGAAGAAGTATGTAAACAACGTTCTTGGTATAGGATTTATCATCCTCTACTACATAATTTTGCAAACTTCGTATAAGTCTCTTTTATAAAGGGATGCACCAAAATTCACGTTGCTAGTTAGCATGATTATTTGTTCTCCTCGATCGGTGCAATGGAACATTAATTGTCTATGTGTGAACGATCTTGTTATCGGTGGAATACCTAGGTCATTCCTTTTACGGAAGCTTCGATAGTTTCCTGGTGTTCAATGAATTTAAATTTTTGTTAAAAAAAAATAAGAATGTTTAGGCATAATCTTGTTTTTACATATAAAATGAAATATTTTCAAAGTCATTCCGAACTGAAATTGCTAAAAGAAGGTGAAACGTAATAATGGAATTCAGTACAATAGGATTTTAATAATGAAACTTTTAAGGAAAATACAAACCAGTATGTTCGATGACAGAAAAAGTCTTTCGTCAGAGAGAAATGCATGTTTTTAAATGAACAATGTAAACGTTTGTTCTTTTGTATATGATCCAGATGATCCATGTAACCCTGAAATGTTATATCTTAACATAATGCAACCAAAAAAAGCAACCAAACATGATCTACCAGACAGAAAAAAAAAAAAAAAAAAGGACGCAAATGTTGTAAATTGGGAGAGGAGTCACATGTAGATTATTAATTATAATATGGTATATTTTCCATTAAACAAAGATGGAATTTAAATTAAACTCATTTACATATATCCGTAGTATAGAATTGAAACTCCTATACAGTAACGTGATGCACGTGGGAAAAAGGAGGAGACCATGTATACGTAACACATTATAGGCTATCGAATATACACCAAAACGATTAGAAAAATGTTATAGCTTTGGTAGGGGGGAGGTATGGTTTAGGAACACTTGAGGAACATAAATAATATAATAGACCTACTTATGTCTATAAATGTGCTTTTATTCTAGCTTATAGAGTTTGACTTGTATATCCGGATTATATAAGATTTTATTCTCGCTTACAGAGTTTGACTCGCATCCCGATTTTAAGAGAACTAAAATAACTTTAAATGGAATTCGAATCATATCATCTTTATTCCAAATACTCTCGTAAATATTTTAAATATAATTTAATATTAAAATTTAAAATCACTTACATTTTTAGAGATATAAAATATTTAGATAGAGACATCTCATTGAGTTTAAAAACATTTTCATATTTTTTTCTATTTTTTATTCTTTTAAAAATTTAAAAACATCCTCTACAAAAACGAATAAAAGTGCTCTTAAAAACTCGCATTGTTATTCTCTTCATTAATTTTATATATTTTTGGATTCAATTTACGAGAATTCCAAATTTCTGGTTCATAATCTTTTATCCAAAATTAGCTCTTCGTTTAATCTAATCTAAATAATGTCTCTTCGTCCAAAAAAAAAAAATGCATATTCAATAAATTGTATGAAGAAACACAGAAATTTGGTTGCCCTCCATGATAAATAAGCACACGAGATAAATAACTTTCTTGTGGATAAACCCTCTGGGGAGAATATTGGCAATATTGGAATTTGGGGATATAAGTATGTAATACATGTGATGCAATTCCAAAACATTATCGTTTTTGATTTTGTATGAGTTCTTTTTTTTCCATAGATGTCTTACAATGACCATGGTCCATGTATATCTTATTCATACTACACAAATATCTGGCATTAAGGTTTTGAAAATTTCACGAATACTTTAATTTTAAATTTTTAAATATTTGTATTAAACTAAAAATTATTTTGTATACTTGTGAGGGATTAGTTAATTATATATTTGGTAGCTAGATATATCATTATTTCAAAATAAATTAAATACTGATTAAATGCAATAATCTCACGTATAAATAAAATGTTCAAATGATTCTCTTTGTTAAGAAGGAATTATGCATTGTGTAATAAAACAAGTTTTCTGACGCATAATTAAGATAATTGTTGAATATTATATATTAAATTTTAATTATGGTTACCTTCTAAAATTTTCATAGTTACTAGTATTTATTATAAACAAGTTTTTTTAGGTCTAGAGTTTGTATTTGGTTGTTTTGGGATTCAATAACCGACCTTTTAAAAATATTTTTGAGAAGAGCTGTATTCTCTATTTTTTTTTTAATTTTTTTTACGTTCTATTAAAATCTCAACGAATTCAATAAAGTTTGGCGATTCCAGCATTGTTAAACTAAACGAGCTAGTTATTTGCGTTCCACCACGTCAAAAACCTAATTAAGTTGGTTAATAATTTTTTCTAGTTACAAATCAGAAAATAAATAATACTATGAGAAATTGATAGAAGTGTTCCAAAATTAGGAATATTGCAATTTTATTTGCGCAAAAGAATGTTACAGAAATAGCTTAATGAACTAGTACTGATTGCAATTGAAAATGATGTTTTGTTAAAATGTCAAATATGATCATTGAGTTGACGTTTTTGTTTAAAAGAAGTTTTATAAATAAAGTTAAAGGTAAGTTTATTACGGTACTACGACAAAGTAATCTTTAAAAATTGTCTGATGAATTGCGGTGTTTCGAGTTTTATGACGTAACTCTAATGTAACAAGTATCGATTTTGAGATGTAATGTTGATTTTTCTTTAGTTTTGGAACAAAAAATATGATACTCGGATGCTTATATTAGCGAGCTCACTCGCGACCGACCTACGCGGTGCAACCATACCTACTATATAAATAAAAACCCAATTAAGAATCTTAAATGAGGAAATAGAGAATGTGTGGTATCGATAGCTCGCGGACCCATAAATCATTGACACGCTTCAAGAACACAAACAAACAACTACTATTGATTTCGTCCACATGAGTTTTTGTGTTTAAATCTAAACATACGACAATTTATGTCACATGCTTGTCGCTGATCGAAATTGATCGCTAGTACGTTAATCAGACAATAACAAAGTGTTAGTCTTTTAACAAAAAACAAAATGAAGTGTTAGTGTGACAGTGGTGTAACACCTAGAATATACAACATTTAATCTAAATATAGTTAGGAGGGTTTATTGGTTTATGAATTTTAACGAATTTGAAAATCTAAATCAAATCACATCATATTGAATAATTAATTTTGAGTTACTTATCAAAATCATGTGTTATTGGTGTAATGATTTTTAAGTACTAGTTCAAATCTTATGTTGTTTATTTAGTGATTTATTTTTTGGATTAAAATATGTGTAAACTATGTTATTTGGAAGTAGAAAACACAAAGACTCAAATTCATGGGAGGAGGATAAACCATGTTATTATAAAATCCACATTTGTGATTTTAAAATTAGTGACAATGTACAAATTCGATATAGATTTACAACTATATGAACCAATTTCATATAGTTTATAATTCTACTATATATTACCAAATAATTATAATAATAAAACATCAAAATAATAGTATATATATAATGTGGATTAACAGGGAAGTATATATATAGATATATATATATATAGTTGATAAATATTATAAATAATATTATGGTTGTGTGACCATATTTTTTTTTATCAATATGTTATTTAATTGATAAATATTATAAATTTTTTTGTAAATTTATTGAAATTTAATTTAATATTGCATCTCTTAAGATGTGATTTAAAAAAAAAAAAGTTGTGGTCTAATCGCGAGATGAACAATGGAAGGCATAGTTGCATGAGAGGTCTTTACGAGACTGCAAGCCAATTCCCTACACTAACTGAAACTTAGTGTTTCTCGAGCGTACCAAATGTATAGAGGTTGATTATCACCACATTCGGGATGAGCTACTCTACGGTTCACTTGTGATTGCAGACGTCCGCGCAACGAAGTAGCATAGCGAACATTTTCATCGACATTTTGGAAACACAACTGTTTGATTTATATATGTCGCAAGTTGGACTTTTGAGACTTTTATATGCCAATTTGAAAAAGAGTATTAAAAATATCTCTTATGTATCTTTGTAATGTCTAAATATATCTTGGGCATTATGTTTTGATATAGCCTTTTTAGGTTAATGAAAACATCAACCTTTTTTACACCATCTTTTACCATTTGCAATTTATTACAAAAAAAAAAAAAAATTGAAAATGTTTTTAATTTCAAAAATATAATTTTGTTCTCATGTAACTGTAAACTCATATACTGTAGTATGTTTATAGCAGTTGAAGCTTTCAAATGATTTATGATACTAGTCTTAGATCTTTGTACGAATACTAGACTCGAAAAGTAGACGAACGAATTAATGGAATTTCTAATACGAAACCAAAATTAAATAAACAATTGTTGTTTGTTGAGAAAAACACTAAGCTGTTAAAGAGGACCTTATACAAGTCGTATAACTGCTTTTCAGATCTTGTGTTCTTGGCACAAGTCGTAACAGCTTTACGCGTGTGATTAAAAAAAAATGGTTCGTATAGTTCATACCCGAAACCTTTGACTATAGCTCTTTACTTGAACTTATATTATAATACTTGAATTATATTAACTAATAACTTACTTAAACCATTATATATCGCACATGTGTCCTCTTTAAAAAACTCAAAAAAAAAATTGGGAAAAAGACAAAAGACATAGCTGTGTCTTTTTGATAAACAGATCGAGTGGTCCACGCTACGCCAGATACTTCAATGTTACGTGGTTAAAATAATAAATAATAAATTGGTATTGATGTATGATTTATGATTTATCTACTTTGGGCTAACCGATCGAAGCCTAAGGGTTTCACATTGAACTGTTTGAGCATTTAAGATTCTTTTTCGCTATTACAGTTAGGTTAGTGACAGTGATCGAATTCACATATTGGATCCAAAAGTAGAGGATTTCACATGTTCAATCTCACATGGTTGTGATTTAACGCGTAACTTTTTTGCTTAGAAGTTAGAACTTAGAACTATAGAAACTAAAAGATGCTACTTTTTTACAAACCGACCTTTTATATAAATCTGAATGCAACATTTTGAATTTTAATCGAGTGTAAGTATACAAATTTAGTTTTATTTTATTTTCACATACTTACGCACATTTTTGTAAAACAGAGAAGTTTGTAGTGGACTATTGTAAAACTTAAAAAAAAAAGTAGTACTAGGTAAACTATTAAATATTATAAAACAATATTTTCACCCAATCTGACTTGAGTAAAAGTGTATTCTCAGGGAAAAAAAAAAAAAAAAAAAAAAAAACTCACGTCTAAATATATGTCATGTTAATATAACAAATTCGTGACTAATAACCTAACTAAAATAATACTATATACTAAAATAATTTATTCAAATATGATTTAGTGCTGTATATATTTCTTTGACTTAAGTAACATCACTAAAGCCTATTCTATTTTTATTAATTGCATTAAAAAAATTAGTGTTGTGTTTTCGAACAAAAAATTTGTGAAAAGTTTTAAACGTAACACTATTTTTTAACATTTAGTATCGTCTTCAAATTCATCAATAACATTAAAGATAATAGCTATAATTTTTGTTGACCAAAAAAAAAAAGCTATAATTTTTTTCCTACAGTTTTTCACTTAGATTGTCTACTAGATTATTGACATATATTTTATTATGATAATTGAGATTATTAATTAATGATTTAATTCGTTAATATTGTTTTCACTAAACTAAAGAAAAATTAAAAATGAATTTTAGAAAGGAAAAAATAGGAAGGCAGCGAAGAAAATTAAATTTTGCTGGAAAAGTAAAAAACATAGATGATGAATTTTAAAGCAAGGTTCACTTTAAGTTCATAAATTTTAGTTTGTCAATTCATTAAGGTTCCATTACTATTAATTTATACAATTGTACTGCATTATTTTCTATATTTATGTGTTATTAAGGCAAAAGAAAACATAAATCATAAAATTGAAAGAATGATAAAAGAAAAGAAAGAAACGGAACACTGCAAATACAAAACGTGTAATTCAATCAAATAATTTAAAAAAATTTCTAAAGTTTCTAGCAAGCTAGTGTTTTAGTTTAAAACGTAGTTACCAGCTGTTATAACTTAAGTAATTTATACATCGAAAAAGAGAATAATTAATTATTTCAGTTCATAAAAAAACAATTCTTTTTGCCAATAACGATTAAAAGACAACATCCTTACATTCACATCATTTTCATTTTATTCAAAAAGGCAGCCGGAGAAACTAGACAACAACAAACAATTAAACTGTACATGAAACACACTTTAGATAAAAGGAAAAAGACAAGTAGGCTAATTATTAATGCCGATGATGTTTGACCAAAAAATGGTAATAAAACGTTATGTATATATATACCAACATAAACTAAAACAAAATATAAAAATATATCAAATGAAAAAGAGATAATATAATAGAGTTTCATTGGTCAAAGTCTGACATTCTTCAACACCCGAACCTAGAAAACATGTATAAATACCTCATTTGCTTCATTCCCATATTTCACCTGCAAACAATTCTGAATACAACAACCCATATTGCACTTATATCACTTCCTCATATACAATTCTTTATAATAATTAAACTACTACACACATATATTTCTGTTCTTATATACATATTTCGAGAGATCGAGATGGAGTTTCTTGAGGTGTCTCGAGTTTGGCTTATGTTGTTCAACGTTTTAGTCCTAGTTCTTTGCCTTATGATCTTGAAGCTCTTTCTGCGTTGCCGGATATTTCCGGTTCGAGCTCAGAAGAAGCTTAAAGAAAACGGATTTATCGGTCCACCTCCTAATTTTCCATTAGGAAACCTTAATGACATGAAGAAGCTGAAGATGGCCTCAGTAATGGTGGAAAAGAGCAAATCTTCCACCATAATCAACCATGACATACACTCCATTGCACTTCCACATTTCGCTCTGTGGCAACAACAATACGGTAACTAATATAAATCTCCATTCTCATATTTAAGTTCCGGACATTTAGACCATATAATGAGTTAAGTATTAACATATATATATATATATTATTGGTTACGTTTTATGTAATGCAGGGAAAGTGTTTGTGTACTGGCTTGGGATAGAGCCGTTCGTGTACGTGGCGGATCCTGAATTCTTGAGTGTTATGTCGAAAGGTGTAATGGGGAAGAGTTGGGGAAAGCCAAATGTTTTCAAGAAAGACAGAGAGCCAATGTTTGGTACCGGTTTGGTTATGGTCGAAGGGGATGACTGGACACGTCATCGCCACATCATCACTCCTGCATTTGCCCCTCTTAATCTAAAGGTATAGTTATATACTTAAATAATAGTTAAACTCTTTAATCAAATCGTTTACATTGGCAAGAGTCCGATTATTGAAAATTAATAGGGTGACTAAATCTTGTTCAACAATTTAGACTTTAAAGTTTTTTTTTTTTGTTAAACAATTTAGACTTTAAAGTTGTTCCCCGAAAAGCATGAGCCACCATTTTCCATGACATAGAAATTTCATGGTCTTATAATGTTTTTTTTTTTTGTTTCTTTGAAAATTTTCTTTGGTCTTATAATGTTGAAAAGACTAGATATAGTAGACTCATTCAAATCAAACCTTCATACTAGAATATTTCTCTTTTTCTCATGACTTTTAATTGGTCATCTCAAAATAATAGGTTATGACAAATATGATGGTGGAATCAACCTCCAACATGTTGGACCGATGGGGCAAACAAATAAACTCGGGCAATCCCGAGTTTGACATGGAGAGCGAGATCATAGGAACAGCCGGTGAAATAATCGCTAAGACAAGCTTCGGAGTCACTGGTGAAAGCGGAACTCAAGTCCTCAAAAACCTAAGAGCTGTGCAGTTCGCTCTCTTTAACTCAAATCGTTACGTAGGCGTACCATTCAGCAACATTTTGAGTTATAAACAAACCCATAAAGCGAAGGAGTTAGGCCGAGAGATCGATGATCTCCTTTTATCGTTCATAAACAAACGGAAGAGAGCTTTGGTCGAAGGAGACGACAAGGGCCACGATCTTTTAGGAATGTTACTCAAGGCGGATCATAAAGGAATGTTTACAGCGAGTGAGCTTGTGGATGAATGCAAAACGTTCTTCTTCGCTGGCCATGAGACGACGGCTTTAGCATTGACGTGGACGTTCATGCTTCTTGCGATCCATCCCGAGTGGCAAGAAACGATCAGGGAAGAGATCAAACAGGTCATCGGAGATTCCGAGATTGAATATAACAAACTTGCCGGACTAAAGAAGGTACGTTACCAAACACAGTACACAACATTACACGTGCTTAATTATTTCCATGCACACATTGTATACATCTTTATCTATTTGGACGCGTTCACAAAATAATACTAGTGTACAATTTGGCATGTTCACATTTTCTTAGAAACAAAATGAATTAATGTACATAAATGAAGAAATAAAATAGACTAAAAAAAACTTAATTAGAATTTAAAGTTAACTAATCTACATCTGGTCACTGTGGTCAAAGTTAATGGTCACAAAGAAGTCAAAATCTGCGAAACCTCAAAGAATAGAGGCGCGTCGCCTCTCTAGACAAAACTAGTCAACGACTGCGCTGACCAATCATCTTCGTACTAAAATATATTAAATCTAAAGCTACGTGGCAGTATCCGTTCATAATAAATACTCTTATTTGTTTTTATCCATAACTAAAACGTGTAACACGCCAAGTCACTAGTGATATTACTTAATTAAATAACATTTTTAGTTTAATTAAATCAAGTTGTATCTTGAATATTTTATACTAACGAATAAAACTTCTGATCATTTATGCAGATGAGTTGGGTGATGAACGAGGTTCTCCGGCTATATCCACCGGCGCCGAACGCACAACGACAAGCTCGGAAAGACATTGAAGTTAACGGCCGAGTGATTCCAAACGGAACAAACATTTGGATCGATGTAGTGGCAATGCACCACGACCCCGAGTTGTGGGGAGACGACGTCAACGAGTTTAAACCGGAGAGATTCGACGGCGATTTATACGGTGGTTGTAAGAATAAAATGGGTTTTTTGCCGTTTGGATTCGGAGGGAGAATGTGTATCGGTCGGAATTTGACAACCATGGAGTACAAGATTGTCTTGTCTTTGGTTTTGTCCCGGTTCGAGATCTCGGTTTCACCCGGTTATCGTCATTCGCCGACGTATATGCTTTCTCTCAGACCGGGTTACGGTTTGCCTCTAATTATACGACCACTTTAGATTGCGTTAACCCACAAATTTCAAGAAGATTCTTTAAAAACTTTTTTTTTTTTTAATCTGTTTTTATCAAAAATTAAAGTTCTAAACTTCTAGTATATTATTGTATACAAGTGTTTTGTTTTACTAATATTTCGAGCATAGGAATTTTTTCTAGATCGTATAATTCCGGTCATTAATCATTTTTCTTAATGTATTTTTACTACTTCATGAAATAAACTTGTTTCTGCTGTGTACTTTTGGCGACTTAAAAATATGTTATTGTACAAAATTAAACATGGATTGGCTATACTTGATAAAACAAATTAAGTTGGGTAAAATTTGGAAATACTAGATAATTAAAAGGGCCTGTTTCGTAATTATATGAAAGGTTCGTATCACGTTTCTTGTCTTTCTCGTCTATGAAGCAACGAACCAAAGAAAAGGGAAAAAACAAAATCAGTTCATGTGAATTTTGCTGAACTATGGCGTCTACCATGGCGACATGGACACCGAGCTCTCTCCAGCTCAGGATTGCTCTCAATTATGGGAGCTTTAAAGCTCCGGCGAGAGCCAAAATGACAAAGCTCAGTCGCCGTCTTCAGATGTCATGCGTAGCGCAAAATTCAGAATCGGGTCGTAATTTGGGTGAGCGAAACGGGTCGGATCATTTTCGTGGGTGGTCTGATTTGGAAGACGATGAGAATAATACCAATTCTCGCGGTGGCGATTGGTTTAAAGGTACGATTTTTATTCGAATTTGGTTTAAAATTTCTGCTTTTTTTCAGTAAAATGTCGAATTTTGAATCTTCCAGTTTCCAAGTAAGCTAATTTTTGGTTTGGGTTTGATGAATTACTTAAAAGGACTTTGATTTTTTTTTGTTAGGAATGTTGTTATCTGGAGTTGCTGGAATGGTTCTCTTCGTTGGACTAACTTACGCGGCTTTATCTCTCAAGCGCAACGTTTTAAGTATGCAACTTTAATCTTTATTTAGTTTGATAACCATCAACATTGATACAATGTGATTGATCCAACAAATAAAGCATCAAACTTTTGTTGAACTTTAGGACCAAAAGTAGAAGTGATGGTGACTATGGTTACTGAAAGTTCAAGTGAAGAAGGTTCGAGTGATCAAATTGGCACAGCTGGTTCGATGATACAAGATAACCATGAGAGCTATAGAGGTATAGACCCCGAACCTTATAACTTCTTTTCATCTTTTGACATTCAACATATAACAAATAGTGGCGATATGAACGTAGCTTATACGCACAATGTGCTTGCCTGTTTAACAAGTGTTCCCTTTACTGGATGTTAGTTTAGATTCTCCAGTTTTATCTCGGGATGACATAGATGTTATGTCAAAAGCCGGGTCTACAAGCCGAGAAAGTGACGAGGCGAACAAAGCATCAGAAAGCCTAACTGAGAGATACACATTATCAACAGAGTTGGATGGAGTAGTTACGCATACCTCTCAAATCCCAAACGAAAAGCAAAAAATCCGCTCTTATACAGGCATACCTGCTCCTTCCACAGTTCCACAACTAAATCCCTTGAAACCTATCTTTCCTACGGTTGTGGACCCAGTTCAAAGTCAAATGTTTGCAGCTTTACAAGCTTTGAAGGTACTGCTTTTTATTTTCAGATTATTTTGAACTGTTTAGCAATGCAACAATTTTATGGTTTGTTAAAGACTGAATGCATATTTGAAAAACCTATGTAATTTTCAGGTTATTGAATCTGATGCGCTGCCTTATGATTTATGTACACGCCGTGACTTTGCTCGTTGGGTGATTTCTGCAAGCAATGCTCTATCGAGGTTACTATGAAAATATTTTCTTCTACTCTTGAAACATTGTGAAATATTTCTTCTCATCAGATCGTAAAAATGCCTTCATTGGATACACAGGAACTCAGCATCAAAAGTTTATCCTGCCATGTACATAGAAAATGTTACTGAACTTGCGTTTGATGATATTACTCCTGAAGATCCTGATTTTCCATTCATCCAAGGTGATCATCGGTTTTTTCTTTTTAACATTCATGGTGAATCAATGAAGTTATGTCTAATCTGTTTTCCTCATTTTTTCATTGGATAGTATAGGTTTGGCAGAGGCAGGACTTATCTCAAGCAAACTCTCTAATCACGACATGCCTTCTGCTGAGAGCAGTCGGTTTACGTTCTCCCCAGAAAGGTAGACGTGCGATTTATTTCATCCAAGCTTATGTGATATCTGATATCTGATCTTCTTATATCTCTTTTTCTCTACAGCCCTCTAACACGTCAGGATCTTTTGAGCTGGAAGATGGCTTTGGAATTTCGACAGCTCCCAGAAGCTGATAGCAAGGTTCTTTGTCTATTCCTTTCTTTTTCCTTTGCCACATTTAGTCATTTCTTCGTCGTAAAACCTTACACAACTCATTTTTCCTATTTTCAGAAGCTGTACCAACTATCTGGTTTTCGTGACATTGATAAGATAAACCCAGAAGCATGGCCTGCCCTTATAGCTGACTTATCTGCTGGAGAACATGGAATAACAGCACTTGCTTTTGGTGAGTGAGATTCTTGCTACTTAAGTAATCATATCATTAGAGGTTCATAAACAAGATCTGTTTTTCTAAAACCCGTGTCACTCTAGGGCGTACCAGATTGTTTCAGCCGTCTAAAGCAGTTACAAAAGCCCAAACAGCTGTGTCTCTTGCGATTGGCGAAGCTTTTGAAATAGTCAGTGAGGAGCTAGCTCGTATCGAAGCAGAAGCTATGGCTGAAAATGTGGTTTCTACACATAATGCACTGGTTTCTCAGGTTGAGAAGGATATTAATGCTAGCTTCGAGAAAGAGCTTTTAAGAGAAAAAGAAATAGTAGATACAGTGGAGAAATTGGCTGAAGAAGCAAAGTCAGAGCTGGCGAGACTTAAAGTTGAAAAAGAAGAGGAGACTCTTGCATTGGAAAGGGAACGCACATCAATTGAAACAGAGATGGAAGCTCTTGCAAGGTTACGAAATGAGCTTGAGGAACAACTTCAAAGCCTTGTGAGTAATAAGGCAGAGATGTCATATGAGAAGGAGAGGTTTGATAGACTTCAAAAGCAAGTGGAGGATGAGAACCAAGAGATATTACGGTTGCAAAATGAGCTTGAAGTTGAAAGGAACGCTTTATCCATAGCCAGGTATATAGAAAATATCATCTTGAAATTGCTCCTTTCTTGCCAAGCTAAATCAAATGAGCGTGCAAAATCGAACTTGGAGAGTCTGATCTTCAGGTCATTTACGGATTTGAGATTTGTTTTTGCAGGGATTGGGCAAAGGATGAAGCGAGAAGAGCAAGAGAACAAGCAAAAGTGCTAGAAGAAGCTAGAGGACGTTGGGAGAAGCATGGTCTAAAAGTGATAGTTGACAGTGACCTCCATGAACAGACAACAACAACCGAGTCCACCTGGCTGAACGCAGGAAAGCAATATTCTGTCGAAGGAACCATGAAGAGAGCTGAAAATGTAGTTGCCAAGCTCAAGAAAATGGCAAAAGATGTAGGAGTGAAATCCAGAGAATTCATCTACTCGATCATAGAGAAGATAAGTCTTCTGATATCAGCCTTAAAAGAACAAGTTCATGGAATAGAGAACAAAGCCAAAGACCTCAAAACGAAAACCAAGTCAAAAGCCGAAGAAGTGTGGAAACAAACGAGCTTGAGGGTTGATGAGACCAGAAATAACTCTACGATGAAGGCTAGGGAGATTGTGGAAGAGTTTAAGAACAGAGTCGGGAAACTCGGTGAGAAACTCAAGTTGAAGTAGGTTAAGATTAAGATTTGTCAGACAAAAGAAGCAAAAACATGAACTGTCTTAATTTTCAAAAGAGGAAGCTAGCAAAGAGCCTCCCTCTTAGATAAGTTACTACTACCTTTTGGGATTCGTTGAATAACATTGATAAACGTTCGAAGCAATTGAAGATGAAAGGATCATAGATAATTAACACAAACAATAAGATAAGGAAATTATGTTTGACTTTCATAAATTTTTAAAATACTCCCTCCGTTCCAAATTAATAGATGTTTTGGCTAAAAGCACACATATTAAGAAACCTATTTTTCTTTACAAAATTATCATTTAATATTTTATTTAAAATTTATTTAGCCAATCAAAATGTAAAGTTTGCATAAAAACTAACAAAACATCTAATAAAATGGAACAAGAAAATTGACTCAAAACTTCTATTAATTTGGAACAGAAGGAGTATATCTTAACATTTACCAGGCAAGGTCATCATGTAAAGCTAGTAAGTTTTTACGAAATTACCTGATAAAAGATTATTATATGAGTTCTGATTTTTAATAGATCTTATGTTAAATCAAGTTGAGATTATTTATTTAAAAATTAAGATATGCAGTTGCACAGAAGAAGAAGAAGAAAAAGCTTTGATGCAACGAAAATGCAGTTGTGTTGGGAATTGGGATACCCCTAACTTAAGTGTAAAAACAAATGAGAATAATAACTACAAAACGACGTTGTTTTGTGACATGCATACTATTACTATCCATTAGAAAACGAGCTCATTGAATGAAGTTTTTTTTGTTTTGTTACTGTACAAGGATTATAAATATAATAATGAGATAATTCTGAAACAAACTTGTTAGTTGGTTTTTTATCGAAAATTAAAAACAAAACAAATATGCTAGTTGGACCGGTCACAATCAAGAGCTAGAATAAGCACTTTGCAGAAACCAGAATCTATCTCTCTCTCTTTCTATTTTATTTTTGTTTTTTCTTTAAATAAATTTTTTTTTAAAACAAATTTTGGTCATGGCTTTAAATGGAGAAGACGTAATCGTTCTTCACTCTATTGAGTATATATATGCTAATTGAATTATCTATGGAGTATATAAAAGCTAATTGAATTATTATTTGTTTCTCAAGAAGGGATTTATAACTTGTTTAGATGTATTATTTCAGGAGTATTAAATTTTCTTGGCCGATTAGGCTCTCTTGTTACTATAATATGATTAAATACAGAAATATATATAGACTCTAACATTTTCTTAATTTGAACTGATATTTATGAATTTATAACAAGATTAGTCTCAATCGATTTATCATTTAAGGTTTTACAATAAAATTCTTTGAGTTAAGATTATTTGATCTAAAAAATATTAATATATTCTAAATGTTATAAATTTGCAGTTTCGATTTGAATATTTAATATTATATATATATATATATATATTTCCAATGTAAATAACAAAATTATTGTAGAATTCACTTATGCAAACAATATACAAAATTTTAAATTTGTGATTAATAACCTTAATTATCATATTTTAATAACTTATAAGACTATTCAAATAAAAATGATGCATATTTAGAAGTTAAAATTTTATATAAAAAAATGTTAGCTACTTTGATAAAGAATAGAAGATAGTACAATCCGATAGTTTGAAACAAAACACACCAATTGTATCATACAAAAAAACAAAAGACAAGTTCTAACAATATTCAACTTTTGAAAAAACACTAAAATCAAACATTAGTATATTATCTTATACATGTGTGATTATTAGTTTATGATATTAATGAGAAAATATATTTACATAGAGATTTTTCAAAAATTATTATATTGTTATTTATTGATTTTTTAAAATTTTTTTATATTGGTTCAATTAAAGATAAGATTTTATTTCATATTATAGTATTTATTAATTTATAGAATATTAATTTATAGAAATTTTTTTACAGTATATTTCATTCATCCCTCCCATAAATAAACCTCTCAACCTCCCACTTCTCTGTTCTTACCCATCACCCAATCCTGAAAACAGAGAAACTAAGAAAAACAAAACAGATAAATCGAAAATGGGATCAAGGGTGGAGACACAGATAACTCCGGAGCAAGTCACGGACGATGAAGCTGCCCTCTTCGCCATGCTGCTAGGGAGCTCCTCCGTTCTTCCTATGACTTTGAAATCGGCTTTAGAGCTCGACCTTTTCGAGATCATGGCCAAGAACTCTTCTCCCATGTCTCCGTCTGAGATAGCTTCTCATATTTCAACCAAAAACGCCAATGCTCCGGTCATGCTCGACCGTATCCTCCGTCCTCTTGCGGCTCACTCTGTCCTCACTTGCTCCGTCCGTACACTTCCCGGCGGTGGAGATGACGTCGAGCGTATTTATGGGCTTGGTCCGGTTTGCAAGTACTTGACCAAGAACGAGGATGGTGTTTCCCTTGCTGGTCTTTGTCTAATGACCCAAGACAAGGTTGCCATGGAAGGCTGGTAAAAATATATATTTTCTAAACCTTGTAATATAAATGTATGATCAAAAAAGTATTTCCAAATTTATATTTTTAAATCTTATAATTAAAAAATTAATTTATTTATTTATTTATTTATTTCAGTATTACAAATAATTATAAAATAAAATAAAATAAAATAATAGAGAAGATGATGAAGGACAATGAGTTAAAGAAAGAATAACAAAACAGGACGTCTGAAGACATGCTTTACCAAATAGACACTACTATATGAAATTTTGATATTTTGGAGGCATAAAATTTATATAACATAAATTTATATAACATATTTTAAAAAGAGTTCTAGGCAAAAAAAAAAAAAACATTTGACTACAATATATGGGTTGTGCAGGTACCATTTGACAGATGCGGTTCTTGAAGGTGGGATCCCATTCGAAAAGGCTTATGGTATGGACTCATTCGAATACCTTGGGACTGACCCTAGATTCAAAAAGATCTTCAACAACGCAATGGCTACCAATACAACCATCGTAATGAAGAAGATTCTTGAGACCTATAAGGGTTTTGATGGCTTGACTTCTTTGGTTGATGTTGGTGGTGGCATTGGAGCCAGTCTCAAAATGATTGTCACTAAATACCCAAATATCAAAGGCATCAACTTTGATCTACCACATGTTATCGACGATGCTCCTCCTTATCCCGGTAATAATAACTTTTTCCAAACATTTTTGAAAATATTGGATCACTTTGGCATATTAATCCGTTTTAGAATTGATGGAAAGATTGAGTTATTATTGAGTAATACAGGTATTGATCATGTTAGAGGAGATATGTTTGTAAGTGTCCCTAAAGGAGATGCCATTTTTTTAAAGGTTAGTAGAATAGTAAATTTGTCCTACTTTAATTATTATTAATTGTTTTTCTCTTTGTCAGATTATGCCTATATATATTTTACACAACAAGTTGATTGGTGAAACAAGTGGACATGTCAAAACTATATATAACTACACAATTAGTATATTAGTGAAATAAGCTTTAATATTACACATTAAAGCATTTTTACTGATTTTTTCGTTGTTGTGACAGTCGACATGCCACGATTGGAGCGATGAACACTGCGTGCAATTGCTGAAGCACTGCTACAAAGCGCTTCCAGACAATGGGAAGGTGATACTAGCAGAGTATATACTTCCAGAGATCGCTGATTCAAGTCCTCTGTCTAAACTAGTAATCCATCTAGATTGTCTAATGTTGGCTAACTGCTCCGGAGGCAAAGAACGCACCAAGAAAGAGTTCGAGGCACTCGCTAGAGAGTCTGGCTTCAAGGGGATCCAAGTTATCTGTAATGCCTTTGGTGTTTACATCATAGAATTTCTCAAGCAGATCTGAAAAGTCCCATTTTATGATAACTAAACATGCATGCATGCTCTCTCGTCTACATCTACTACAAGACCTTTTTCGCACTCGTTTCTTGCTCCGGTGTTTACTATAATATTTGTTGCTTATCAAGAATAATGTGTGTTGCTTATCAAGAATAATTTTTGTTGCTTATTAAGAATTTACCGAAGAGCTCGTTCAACGTTTTACTTCTCGTACTTCAGTATCGATTGGTTAATAATTGTTCAAGAATTGATTTCATTCTCTTGTTATATATAGGTCATTATTCATGTGGGTCATATGTATTGGATCATTTACTTTCCACCGTTGGATAAACTTCAAATTTTTGATAAAAGATAAGGAAACTGTGTTCGACATTCATTAATTTTTACTCGAGGAGGAGTTGTCATGTTGGTCTAGGCGAGAAGTCGATTCTCCTCAAGCGCGAAACTCTCTATTTATTTCCATTTGGCCACCGGAGCATTCACATGACATTTCCTGATCCTGGGATTAGTTGGATCTCATGGTCCGTTGACCCGAGAATCAACTAGGGAGTAAATATCCTCGTGATCTGACTTAGAGCTCATGGTGTCCGTTGAACCGGATCACCCGAATTAAAAAAAAAAAAAAAAAAAAAAAAAAAAGCTCAGAGAGAAATACTTGGACAATGACATTTTGACCGTGGAGGCCGAATTTAAAGTTGTTTCTGCAACCAAGTATTCTCTCACATGATCCCTTAGCTATACTTTTAAAAATATCAATTATCTACAATATTCTATTTACTACGAGTACCGTGATACAGTGCAGTTCTTTTAAAAATTTTAATTTACTTTTGAATTCTATAAGTTTTGTATTTACATCCGTTTTTTAGTTAAAATATGTTCTAGTTTGTTTGAGTTCTTTCCCTAGTGAAACTGTTTTATCGTTTTTTAGATTTAACTATAAACTTTTGAAGCCTCTAACTTTGAAGCCCAATGTAAGTCCAAAAGCCCATGTAATTAAGTTTCTTAAGCATGTAGTCCTCAACAAAATTAACTAGGGACTCCATTATCTTGTTAAGAATTTTCTTCGGAATGAACTTTGCTTGGTTCAAGCAAAAAAATACTAACTCTATACGTTGAATTTATTTTTAACGCCTTTTTTTCAAAGAAAACAAATCAAATCAGTTGATATAATGCAATTTCTGTAGTCCCAAATTCTTAATTTTTGTTATTTTAAAAACTTAAAAAGGATTTCTCTAAAGATTATTATATTATACAATAAATTAAATTCCCCCATTCACCATCCTTGGCCAATAAAATAACTATATTTATCATATCCTTAAAAGTATATGAATTCTTGTTCTTTTATGTCAAAAAAAAACAAATCTCATCACCCTTCATAGTTAAAATCTAAAAAAAAAATTGTGGGCACAATAGACAAAAAAACAACAACTCCGGTTCTGTAAATCCTCCACGTCTCTAAACCTCTTCCATTCAAACACTTCCCCATCCGCCACGTGTCCACCTATTCACACTCTTTTAATCTTCTTCTTCTCTCCACCCAAAAAATTTTCTCACCACATTTTCCCGAAAAAAGAAACGAAGCTTTACAAGAAAAAAAAAAAAATAATAAAAACCATGTCTGGAGGTGTCGGTCCAACTTACAGTGACATAGCTTTACCAAAAGAAGAAGACTACTACGCTCAAACCTCAACAGTCGCCAAACAAGTCGCCGGATTATTCTCATTCCGGCAACTAAACATCCTCGCAGTAATCATCGTTCTCGCCGCAAGTGGTCTCGTAACAATCGAAGATTTCTTATTCACACTTGTCACTGCTTTCTACTTCTTCTTCCTCGCCAAATTAATCTTCCCTCCTCATCCAAATCCAAACCGTGACGCTCCTCTCACGAGCTCCACAAACAAGATCTTCCGTGTTTATGTAGCCTCGGCGGGGATCGTCGGGCTTCTAATTCCGATCTGTTACATCTTTGAAGGAATGATAGAAGACGATAAGAACGGTGTGAGCGCCGCTGCACCGCATGTGTTTCTTCTCGCGAGTCAGGTTTTCATGGAAGGAGTGGCTGCCACGTGTGGCTTTTCTGCTCCGGCGAGGATTCTTGTGCCGATTGTTTATAACGCTAGGAGAGTTCTCACGCTTGTGGAGTGGATTATGAGCGAGTTCTCGAGAGGATCTCCGGTGTACGGGATAGGGACGGGAACGGGGACGGAGACGGGGACGGTTTCGTCGCGGCGGTTGTATGCCGGGAAAGTTTTGGCGGCGGTGAATTTAGGTGTTTGGTCGTTTAATCTCTTTGGTGTTTTGATTCCGGTTTATTTACCGAGGGCTTTCAAGAGGTATTACGGTCCAACCAAGGAGAACTGAACCCGGTTTATTTATATTATATCCTAGTCCTCATCTTTTTACTTTCGGTTTATTCAGTCCGGTTTGGTTTTAGGATTATTTGTCTGTGTTTTGTCGATGGATCGATCCGGTTTTATGTAGTTGACAGTTTTATTACCTTTCTTATGATAATAACAAAATCTATCTTTAAAGACTGATTAGCTGAAAAAGAAACAAAAACTAAAATGTTTTGATTGTAAACCGATCCTTCACTATCTCAGTTCAAACACTTCTGGAAAAATATTTGTGCGACAAAATTAGTAAGAAAAGAAATAAAATTTTATTTCACAACGCATTACTGCTTATATAAATGTAACGAACGACATGTAACAAGAATAGATATAGAAGCTGATCCAAGAATATTCCAAGTTCCTAAACTACATTAGTACAGAAGTCAACTGCAAACCAAAGCCTTAAGCTTATTTATTATTGAGTGTGTGTATATATTGTTAGAACCCAATCTTCTTACCTTTTCCATGATCCATGTTCAAGGTTTGTTATAGGGTTTTTGGTAATGAAGAAGAAGAAGAAGAAGAATCGTCTTGTATCATTTTTTGTTAGCTGACTTCAAGATCGTAACCCAGGGAAGAAACTCCAACTGTTTCCAGCGACTTTCTCAATATTCTCTTCTTTCGTATTGTCGAATTTGAATTCTTTACTCGATCCAATCGAAGACGAACTCAGCTTCTGAATCCTCTGCTGTTCGATCTCTCTATCTCTCGACTCTTTCTCTATGTTTCTTCTTCTCTCTGTTGATGAACTCTCCTCTGTCTCAATCCGTTCATTGTTGTTCATTCTGTCGTGTGATCGATTCAGCTTGCTCGCAAGACAACGCGCGACGTCTTCGCCTGTTAACTCAAACGAAACTCTATGATCTGCTACAATGACTTCAGAGCCGTGATCCGAATTTGCTAAAGACGCGACCTCAGAGATCTGAGTTTGAAGAGGCCATGTAGTGTTGCTAGGTGTTAGGTTTCCAGATATTATCTCCAGACCAGTTGGTGTTAGAGCACCTGAAGCCAAACCTGAACCATGACCAACAGGTGTGATCGATCCAGAACCGAACCTCGATCCCCATTTACGAGCTGTAAAATGCTCAAAACCGAGAAACTTTGGCGGTTCGCCTACACGAAACTCAACCATAGGTGATTTACCAGGGTAAGGAGAAGATGTACCAGAGTTTGAAATCACTGAACCAGGAGAGATTAGATTACCACCACCAGGACTTCCAGGACACACTTGGTTAGACCGAAACTCATAATGCGAGGACGAAAACTTCTGATTCATACCGCTACTATTCCTCCGAGTAAGCTCCAAAGAAGAAGTAAGCAACTGAGCATAAGGCACTTCAGGGGAAGAAGGTGTAGTTATATGAACTGATGATTCAGGAGGCGGAGTATACGGCGCAGTAGATGGCTCGGTTATAAACGCAGAGAACACAGGAGGAGTGACTGGTTGAGTTTCGTTAGCATATGGTCCAACGGTGAAAACCGATTGAGGTTCCTTAGGTGAGAATGTATTGCTGGTAAGAGAAAGCGGACCGACAGGCGTATGAGAGACCGATGAAGGATCCGACTGAAGAAACGAAGCTGGAGATGAAGGAGGAGCTATGAAAGGAAGAACGATTGAAGTCGAAGTAGCTGAGTTATGAACTGTAACGGTTGGAACTCCAGATGTAGTAACTGGTTCAGGTACAAGCACAGCATTACCAATTCGTTTATTGTTCTTTTGAGATCCAAAACATGAATATAAGCTCCAACAATTTCCCCATCTTCTCTTCTATAAACAGTCAAACACACATGAAGTCAAAACTCATGAAATTAAATACAAAATTAAGATCCACTGTTATAGAGATATTTAGAGTACTATTTCACCAAAACTTTCTCAAAGTAAAGGGTTTGAAATAAAGTGAAATAGAACATTAAAATCGTGTAAAAAGAACATATGATCTTTTTTATAGTTAGTTAAAACATTTTAAGCTATGCTTTTGGAGAAATTACTAAAGATGAACTTGAAAATAAAACGCTTTTTAACCTTTTTAATCATGAATGCTATTATGACTTGTAAAGCTAATCCTCAATAAGATTGAAAAAGGCAAAGAAACAATTCGTCTTTTTACCTTTATAAGACCAAATTGTAATCCAGAATTTTAAAAAAAAAAAAAAGAAAAAGAGAGGCAAATTACCGAATTAAACTTAACCATTGCATAAATCTTAGCTTTGATCTACAATCGTAACTATACAGAAAAGGGAAAAAAAATCCCAAAAAAGAAACATAGAAGGAAATTAGATTTGCACAAAGAAAGAAATTAGAAAGTCGGATCTGATTTCGAATCTTCTTTGATTTCTTTGATTCGTAATTCCAATCTTCAATTTCTTAATATCGTAACTAAAGCAATATGAATAATTAGAGCTGAAATGTTTACTGTAAATCTTAAAATCTCTACAGCTAAATCCACAAATCAAAACGCCAAAAATCCCGAAATTCAAATTAAGCAAAGATCATTTTTCACAGCAATCAGACAAAACCTTACAAATCTCCAAATCACGATCTACTGGAAGAAAAAAAAAAAAAAAAAAAAAAACTGATGTATAACAAGGTGGTGGTGGTACCTGAACAGAAGAAGGCTGTACACGAGACTCGGCGGTGACGATAGCAGTAGCGGCGGCGTTAACAGTCTCAACGCTATTATTGACGTTTCTCATTTTTAATTTAGACTCTCAGATTCACACCGACAATAACAACATCCAGATTTACTACTACTACTACTACTACTCACACAAAACCACTATCTCAGATTTTCCCGAGAAAAAAATGAAGCGAAATAAATAGGAAAATTAAAGAGAAATGTTTTTGTATAAAATTGATGGATTGAATTCTCTCTCACAGTTGTTGTTGTTGGTTGGTTCTCTCTATCTCTCCCAGAGGGTCCCACTACTCTCTCTAGTCGTTATCTTGTCCAGCTTTCTTTCAATTTTTTACCACGAGTTTTTGCCACCTCATCTTTATTGACAGTTTCCCTCACACGCGCTTCGGTTATAAAGTAATTATATTATGATTTTATCATTTGGGAGGGTCAATAACGGTTTCATTGCTTTGGTTCAATCCGTAGAAATGTAGATCGAATTTTTAGTAACTAAACTCTTAGTTGAAGCTTATTCTCGTGACATTATAAGAGAAAAACAATAGATATCAAATCAAGATTGCTACAAACAAAATATTATACTAAATTGTGTTCTGAAATCTAGAGATTACAACTTTTGTAAAAAAAAAAAAAAAAAAAAAACTCTACATTTCTGTTTATTTTTTTTTTGTTAACCGGAAATTTTTTAATTAAAAACTCAGACTTGTCTCATGAAACAAAACAAAAATTCCAAATTTTTTTGTATCATTAAAATGTCTATGAATAGTAAAAATGGATTGAAAATAGAAATGAAAAATTCAAACTCATAGGTTAAGAAAAACCCAAAGATCGATAACTTGATTAAAAAAATACTTTGCCATAATACAAGAGATCACAAAATTGAATGACAGTTGATACAGATCAAATATTAGAAGCTAGCCGGATCTTGTGGATTATGGACATCGGCTTAGAATATCTTAATTATAAATATATATATATATATAATTTATTTTCTCTGTATTCTCGATTTCTCAAATAAACAGTTTCCACCTTATAACTTAAATTGTATGTGTTTACACTAGTATCGTAAAAATAATACATTGTCTTGTGTGTATATGTAGTTTTTAAGTTTTTTCTTGTCCTTTTAAATCTAATCTGTAAAATGGAATGGATGATTGTAGTCAAAGGAAAGAAGAAAATAACTGGACCGTGCAAAGAGTTGACCAAACCTTATGTATGCATATGATAAGGGGGACCTATCAATAAGTGAGGAAATAATATTATAGCCGCTTCATCATTGAAACTCCCCATGTGACTCATCTCAAAGTTTGAGTTACTTTAATCTTTTTATAACCAAGAGTCAATTTAACTTTATGAGAAAAAAAAAAATGTAATCTTGATTTGGTACCTCTTGAATTTTCTTCTCTACTGCTTCTAAACTATTCTCTAATAAAAAAAAATATTATTCTTTGATTCACGATTGTTATTACTGTTTTCATCGTTTGATAAATTGTTTTCTTTGAACTTTGCCCATTAATAAAATAGAATAAAAGAGTAAAAAGAGGAGAAATGTCACTATTGTCAGGCACAAAAAAAAGAAAGCGCACGTGCGCACACCATCTTCATTGGTGAGTAGTGTGAGTTGTGTTGTGTGTGAATCTGTGATGGCTTTTTGAGCAAACCCTCGTGCGTGCGTACGACTGCCACTCCTTACCTTTCTTTTTCTTACCTTTTTCCCTTTTTTCTTTCTTTTTCTCTCTAAGTAAAACGAGTTATTCTTTTTTTTTTTCTTTTTAGTATATGATTGATATGAACCATACTGAAATTCAACTTTTCTCTTCGCTTGTTAAAAAAGTAGAAAACATATCATGTTGTTCAATTGAATACTAATCAAGACACGAATCATATTTGTTGTATATCATTATAATTAAAACTCAACTTGCTTGGTTGTGTATCTTTTATAATATACAACTTGTGTTGTGTAGTTGTGTATCTTTGTTAGATTATTAAAGAATATTTTCAACTGAAACTTTAAAGATTGTTGTTCTTAATGTCGTGATTATCCCTATGACTCTAGATTATCGGAATACTAGAACCACAAATCTCACAACTCTCACTTGTCATTTGATTCGATTGAGAAAGGAAAAAAAAAAAGAATCGAAAGAACACAAGCACGTGACGAATTCACTCAAACTAGCTAATCTCGGCAGGTTGGTCCTTGCAGTCCACTTTTTGGTTCGTTAGAAAGAGTTTACAAAAGAGATAGAGAGAACGACCTCAACATACCAAAAAAACCATCTTGAGCTTATAGGTTGTGTTCCAAAGACAAAGCACTATTTATGAACTTGCCAGAGTAGATAAATCAGCTCTTAATTGACTTTAAGCTTAATTTTTAAAGGGCAATTCTCAAAAATAGCACAAATTATAGTTTTTGTGACATATTTAGCACACATTTTTATTTTGGACAAAAATAACATTTTTATTAAAGGTTATTTTTAAACTCAGATTTTTAAGGTTTAAGATTTAGGGTTTAGGGTTTAGAAAACCCTAAATCCTAAACCCTAAATCTTATCCCCTACCCCCTAAAAACTATACCCTAAATACTAATATAATCAACCCAAACAAAAAATATTAAATTATGAATTTTATAAAATGCTATTTTTGTCCTAAATAAAAATATGTGCTAATTATGTAACAAAAACATCAATTGATGCTATTTGAGGGAATTTCTCATTTTTAAAAGTAGATAAATCATATTTTCCAAGTTTTCTTTCTAGAGTCTTTTAAAACCACCAACTTTCTAGAGTACTTTTTCACCTATTTCACCTATAAGAGACTCTCCTTTTTCCCTTCAATCAAGTTAAAGTGAAACAAATACTATCACAATTTCAGTTTTTTTTTTTTTTAAGTCCCTATTTGATATTAGAATTTGTCAATTTTTTTTATGTATTCTCTTTATTTTTATTTTTCTCATCATATTTTTTTATCAACTTTATTCATCTCAATTTTCTAAAATATTACTAGGTAAAACTTTAAACTTCATGAATTCATTGATAATAGATATTTCTTACATGTCCTTTTCTGCTTTTCATTAGTAAAATTCTTTTGAACTACATTTCTTTTTTTACAGTAGATAATGTCATTCACTCTTTATTTCTAAGCTTTTTCACATTCAGCATGATGACCCTTTTTAGATATGAGTATTCACTTTTATTAGAAATAATCTTCGAATATAAATATTACATCAGCAATCGAGCTTGCAAAGAACAATTTCAGTGGGAACTCAAGGAAGAATAATGAATTCAGTTTTCTCAAGAGCTGAAACATAAACGACAACCAAACCTAATTATGGAATTAACCATGGCTAACAATTAAATCATAGTTAAGAAGAAAAATATATAATTCTATATTTCTATTAGTATATACTTTTTGTTTAAAGTGGAACTATCAATTGTTTAAAACAATAATAACTTGGATTTAGAGACAAATCCAAATACTTAAGATGAGCTATCAATTTTAAGAAATGGTGACTAATTTCAGTTTATCACATTTTAGAATGCCCCAACATCAAATGTACTAGTTTAGAAAATTGAAAGAAAACAAAAAAGATTATAATTGCAAAGCATCATTGAATCAGTTAAGGCCCAAACAACGTAACCCAAATATTAATTTAATATCCTACAATTTTGACGGCCCATTTGCCTTGCAAAATAAAAGAATAAAAAACAAAAAACAATATTTATGTGTTTGCGACTATCTTATTCAGATTTTCCAAAGGATAATTTAGATTTTATTTTTTTATCTTTTTCGGTGCGTTATTTCATTTTCAAGCTACACAGACATTTTAATTGGTGATGAAGGTGAAGAAGTGAGAGTTATGGCTTAGGTTCTTCAAAAGCTTACAACACAAAAACTATAATACAATTTCAAAGCTGCCTCCCATGGCCATGGCCTTTCAGATTATAGCTTCTTCTTCTTCATCACCAACGATTACAAAATCTCATCTTTTATCTTTCCCTCCTCTGCAATCTTCTTATAAAGCTTCAAAGCCTAATAATCTCTCCTCATGGTTTTCTCTTCTGGGTTCTTCTCGTTTCTCTCCTTACATTGGTTTAAAGCATTTGGGTATCTCAATCTCACCCAAATCTTCAAACCCAGGTGTCAATTTCTCTTATTCTGTCCTTTTTTTTTTTAATTTCTTCTGGGTTTTGTAAAATGTGTTCAATTTTCTAAAGTTGGGTGCTTTTTGTACAGAGAAGAAGAGAAGATGTAAGAGTATGGTGATAAGTGCGTCTCTGTTTGGTGTTGGAGCACCTGAGGCTTTGGTTATTGGTGTTGTTGCTTTGTTAGTCTTTGGTCCTAAAGGTCTTGCTGAGGTTAGTGCCTTGTGTGTGGCAAATTTCTTGATGATTGATTCATAGCTTTTTAGGGTTTAAGAAAGTTATGAATTTAGTTTTATCTTAGGAGAATTGGAGTATAGGTAAGGCTATATATGAGTGACCTTTTGGCTTAATTGAGTGTGAATCTCTGTGGAATAAAGCTGCAATCTTTATCTGAACTATTGATTGGGAGCAAGTTTTGTTGTTCAATTACAATTCTGACTCGCTCACCGAGCATTTGAGAGTCTTGAGTTTTGTAAATGAGAAGAGAAAAGAGCTCAAGATGTCACTTGTTATGATCCGCGCAGGTAGCTCGGAATCTTGGAAAAACTCTGCGTACGTTTCAGCCAACGATTAGAGAGCTACAGGTTTAATTTTTACCTCAAGACTTTGGGGGAAATTTGAGGTTGGTTTTTTGTATAAGTGCCAACTTAGTTTGATTGTGTACTTGTCTTTTATTTAGGATGTTTCAAGAGATTTCAAAAGTACCCTTGAGCGTGAAATCGGTCTCGATGAAATCTCAAAACCAGATGTGTACAACCAAAACAGAATGAACACTGTTCAAACTCCTCCTTCACCACCACCACCAGTTCCTAGCAGTGAAGATCCTGTGACTGCAAACGATCCTAGTGAGTGGTCTAACTTTACTATGTGTATATGCTTTTGTTCTTGTTTATCTTTCACCAAATTGACACCAAACCAAGTTAACAAAGATACTGTTATGGTTCTGTAAACAAACTAGGAAGCATAGTAGGCATTGGCTATCCGTAACCGAGTGTTATTTTTTATATTTTTATGAATGGAGTAGAGAGGCTAAGCAAAGATGATTTCAATGAAATATAGCAGATGATACTCAATCACCAAAAGCTTACACAACCGAGGATTACCTCAAGATCACGGAAGAGCAGCTTAAAGCTTCGTCTCTTGCTAAAAGCCAAACAGAGGATCAAACTCAGACTCAAGAACCGCAACAAGAACCTGCCACTGTACAAACACCAACCGGAGAAAGCCAGCCCAATGGTTAGCCTTTCATATGTTTGGACTTGCACCATAAGTAAAATCCACAAATTGAGAACTCTCTCATCATCTTCCAAATTGTCTAAAAACCGGGTTGTTGCAGGTACAACGAGAGAAACAACAGCTGCAGCTACTCCAAGGCAAGATTGAAAGGCCCAAAATTGGACTTGTAGTTTTAAAAATCATTGGGAAGCTTAGAAGGGATTTTTTTGATCTGCCAAAAGAGACGAAGCTATATTAGCTCTCACAAAGCATTATGTGCCATCTTGATGAATTGAAAATATATTATAATATGCCTCAGTTGTGTATTTATAATTTTCATTATTAATGATAATTGGGTTTATTAGGTAAAAGCTTGATTGATAATGAGATGAATATAAATGATTGGCTCTGTAATTTTCACACAAAAGAAAAAAAGAAGAATTACAAACAGAGAGCCACAGGCATGTAAGAGCAGAGCTTGGAAGGCTCAATCTTTGAAAATTTCTTTTATTCCCACTTCTCTTCCATATTAACCAATTGATCAAGTAAAAAAAAAAAATCTTTTTTTTCCTACTATCAATGAAAGAGTGGTTTTGTTGTTAAGAACAAAACCAAAAACACACACACACAATGACTCTCAAAATACAACAATTAAACCGTCATCTACTGCAGAATCCTTCACAACTGAAGAAGACTCAACTCTGTTTGTAGCTTTTTTGGCCTATCCATTAAAATAAACGGTAAAAAAAAAAAAAAAAACATTAATCATAAACACAGCCGCATGCATAGTCAAATAAATACGTAAAAGATAGAAACAAAGTTTTGTTTTATACCTCTTCATCCCAATTTGTAAAGATGGTAACAAGAGAAAGACAAAAAACTTGAACTGTGAGTGCACATATAATTCCAAGCCAAAGCCCCTACACAAATTAACATTATTGATATATTTTAACGTTGACATTAAAATCAGTTTAAAAAAAATCTGATTATAATTAATTTAGGTTATAGTTTTATTTACCCGACCACCAACGTGAAAGTGAAAAGCAAGTAACAGGCCTGAAGGAACTCCGATAAGATAATATGCTCCAAGATTAATGAATGCTCCTATCTTCTGCCATCCACATCCTCTAGCAACCCCTATTAATTAACAAGAAAAAAAAAAAAAAAAAAAACATAACCGGACTTAACCAAGTTCCTCATGATTAGGGTATTTCTAAAAGTCTTTACTTGCAAGCAAAGAAAGAAAAAAAGAACCTGAGAGAACGCATTGAATACTGTCTAGGAAATTTCCCAAGGCGAGAATCGGCATCATCGAGGCAACGTAGCTGACTACTTCCGGTTCACTACTATAAGCCATTCCCCATATATTCCTTATTAATATCAAAACTGATCCAATCACTATACTCTCGGCTAATGCAATGCACATGACCACACGCACCGCAAGCTTAGCCACTTTTGGATTTCCTGCTCCTAATTCATTCGACACCCTTGTGCTGCGCGGATTTAAACCGATATATAGTTAAAGGTCTATGTATTGATTTTGGATATAAGGTTTTACATGATTTGGTTTTGTATATATGTTTTACCTTGCAGCACCACTGAGACCAAATGGGATCATCCAAACTGTTCCTGATGTATTAAGGCTGAAACATATTGAATTATAACCAACAACTAATTAAATACTCTTAGAGTTATGAATATAAGCAGTTATTTACATGCATTGTTCTTACCAGATTGAGAGAACAGAAGTTTCTAGAACCGGGTTCGGAAGAAGTCCTGATAAGAGAACTAGAAGCTCAAAAGACCACATCTCTAAGCTGCACTCAAAGAACATTACATATAACAAATCAAGATAGCTAGCTAATTAAGAGATCAATATAATGGATTGTTAATTCATATATAAGTATGTATTACCAGACCATAAGTGCAGAAGGAATAGCAAGTCTAATAAAAGGGAGGATATCGCGAAGAGCCTCTTTAGAGAAACCAGTCCAAGTCAGAGCGCAAGAAGGCGAAAACTTGACGTAACAGAACAAGAGAATGACATTAAGCCAATACGAAATGGAGTTAGCAAGAGCAGCTCCTTTAAACCCTAAACCAGATTTGAAAACCAAGACCCAACAAAGAATGACATGTAGTGAAGTGGTGACTCCAGAGCAGAAAACCACAGGAAACACATTGTTTTGAGCCTGCAAAAACCTGTTGAAACATTGAAGAAGACCGTAGGCAAAGATGCTTGGGATCATGAATCTTGCGTAGGAGCCAGCGAATTTAGCAATGGTTTTGTCTTGTCCAAAGAAGATCAGAAAGTGCTCTGTGTTAGCCCATATGACTGAGAGAGGAATAGAGACTAGTGTAAGAACAAACATTGCTCTTTGCATTTGTATCCCTAACATTCCATACTTCTTTGCTCCGTACGATTGGCCACAAAGTGTATCCAAGGCACTTGCTGTTCCCATCTGTTCATGAGAAAATGGAACAAAAATAAAATAAAAAATGAATCAGTGTAGTGTTCTTGCTTGAACACATTAATGTAAATGGTCTCTTGAATATTTAAATTTGGATCTATTGACATCATTCATAGTTTCAATGAAAGTTTTACGTAAGAAAGTTGCTCTCTCTTTTTTTTTTTTTTTTTAAGTATGGAAGTGTTTGACCTAAGTTTATATATTTTCAAGAACCGGGATCAGTGTTTAATTAATAAATCTCAACCGAAATTAAACTCGTATCTTCCTAACTCTTAAGTGTTTTACGTTTTCAGATTTTAACTCGAATCTAGCCACCAGACCAACCCGAACCTAAGCTCATATATACACATCACAGTCGACACCCCACGTTGGAATGATTCTAGCTTTCTTTGTCCCTACCCTAAGCATTTTCTTTGATGTTGAGACCGATCATTCTTTCTTTGTCCCTACATAACCTTTTTATTTGCTTTTTTTTTTAATGTTAAACTTTACTAAACCCTTTTATTTGTTATTTTGGCGTTTTCACTTTTGTTCGTAAAATGACAAAAACAAATTTGTTGTTAATTTGTGTAGATGTGTGGCAGAAAAGATGCTCACGCAACTTGGATATTCAAACAAGGTGGCCTGATAAGTCCATAGACCATCGTAGGTGAAAATCATATTTTATATATTTGATGTTACTCCAAGAGCATCATTAGTGAAAGACTTTTAATGAGATTTTCAACAATAAAATAGAATAAAATAATAAAAAATATGAGAGATAATAAAAAATCTGATTTTAAATAAAATCTTTTGAGAATTTCTGATAACCCTTGCTTTTACATGTATCATTATCTAATTGGTTTTGAACATTTTTTATTATTTTAAAAATAATAAAATATTCTATTTGAGAAACTCTCAGGAGTTTTTGTCCACTGCAGATACTCTAAAAATATATCAAAAAGTTCAAAGCTATATTATATTAAAAAAAATCAAATGGTGTATATATAGATTACATGATTCAGCAGAAATGGATATATTTTCATTTTTGATAAAAATAAAGTTTCGTTAAAAAGTAAAAAAAGCTAGAATTAGATATTATGCATATATAGAAAGAGAGAGAAGGCAGAAGAAACCAAAAATAGAGAAAGTGAGTAAAACTAACGAGGAAACTGAAACCGGTGACGGAGGCAAAAGAGGTGGCAATGGAGGCGGCGGAGAGAGGAAGAGAGCCAAGATGGCCGACGAACATAATAGAGATGACTTGAAGACAAAACTGAAGAAGACTCACGGCGATGAGTGGACCTGACAGCCATACCTGCTTCTTCACTTCTTCCTTTACACTACTCTTCTCTCCGATCAAAGGCCAAGCCAATTCATCTCCATCTCCTCTTTCTCTTTCCTCTCTCATTTTTTTCTTTTCTTTTTGTGAGAAATAGCAAAGATATGACGAGTAACGATCTTCCTGTTTTTAAGGGCTTTTGTGTTTGGTTCGTTCTCTCTCGTCTTCTACTTGATTGTACATGTGGTGTGTGTGGATTGGTACCTTTTGTAATTTATAAACTTGATTTATTTTGGTCAACATTTATAAACTTATTAACAAAAAAGTTAACTATTTTTGTTAATTATAAATTTTTGGTTGTAGTAGAAAAATGTAAATTTTCATCTATATATATATGACACGGGTCTTAGTGCTTACATATGGATCGGATGTTATAAATTTTATTTTTCCCCTAAGTGTAACCAGTTATACAATATTTGTTTTGTTTTTTTCTTTTCTGTTTAAATGTAAAAAGTTATTATTTGTATGGTAATTCGAAATTTAACTTTAATAAAAATGCAGTAATTGTTTTTCGTTGTGTTTTTCCTAAACTATAATTATTATATAGTAGACTAATAATAATCAAAAATTACTTCCTTGTTGCCTATAATGAACCCCTTCATTCACTCCCTTATGTTATATCCAATCAAAATGCCACTTAATATTATATTTAAAAAATGAATAAAAAATAAAATAAATTAAATTAAACAATAAAAACAAATTAGAAAAAATAAAATCATTATTAATCCCATTTGAAGACAAAAAATGTTAACGCCGTTTGAAGATTTTTTTTCTTTTCTCTGGTTCTATACTTCGATCGAGACTTATTTTCAGTTTCTGGGTGAACTCCACCGCTTCTTCTTTATCTCTGTCTCAAATGAATTCCTCTTCTTTGTCTTTGTTTTTTCTTAATCTCAAAACTGATACGTTTGGTAATCGTTGTGTGAGGTGTGAAGTCCGAAGCTTAGAGAGTGGGGTCATTGGATCCTTGATTTCTTGTCCAATTGAGATCCCATAAGCTTAATTTGAGGAAAATTTTGTTTTGATTTGAGGAAATTTTGGTTTTGATGTGTATAATTAAAGGTTGGGAGATGTTTAAGCTCTTGATAACAAAAGTAATCACAATTATTGTTTTTGCTTAGGAAATTTGACGATGGGAAGATTATTAGAGTTGTTGAGGTGAGCATGAATGATCACGCTAGGAAAAAAAAAACGATTGGGAAACAAATGCCATTAACAAAACAAATGCTCTCCGAGCTTTAACGAGCAGGATCTTCAAAGCCAAAGCAACTTAAGAAGATTCATTTGATCGTACAAATGATAGGGTTCTCTGAAAATAATAGCCTCTTAACGAAGCTGTTTTATATAGAGAATCTTGTGTGTTCTCTGAAATGCACAAGCCGAGGACCTTCTTTTGGAAGGCCCTTTTACAAAGGGAACGTTAAAATGGTTTTGATAGTCTTATTAGTGAAAATGCCTATTGTCTACTAGATTAACCGAATTGTACTTTGTAAAAAAAGCCTAGAGAAGCTGAAGCAGAGACAAAATATGAGATTACGTACAGGTAAACCAAAGAGATAAGTTTAAAACACCAAGTAAAAATACATCCAGAGATAATTTTACATGACTTTTAACATCCAGACAAAAACAAAAGAAGAGAGAGGTTGCATTGTATCACACGTTAAGCACAACACAGAGGAGCTTTGTCTTGTCCTAAGAGAGAGCCTTTCATTCTTCTTCTGAGACTGAAAAAAGAAACCACAGAATTAATGAGATCAAGTAGCGATTTTTTACCAAGAAACAAAGAATCAAGAGCATATTTTACGTACATGGGTGAGAGTGTGCAGTGCTGGAACATGATGGCAACATATAGGCAGCTCTGATATTCCATCCATCCATGTCACAACCACAAAATTATTGAGAAGTTTACCAAGAAACAAAAACAAAATCAAGAGCATATTTTACTTACAGTGGCGAATGTAAAGCCCGGTGGTGTTAAGTAGATGGGTACGATGTTCGACATGTCGTTTATACTCGCCATTTGTCGGAATCACACTGCCAACTATGATATTCTCTCCATCCACGTCACGACCACTAAGTTTCTGAGCTTTGTCTGTTGCGTCTTCTTCCGACGATCTTCTTCCACCTCCTCAATATCCTCATTATCATCATCATCATCAATTAAATAATCCGAGTAATTTTCACGCACAACTACTATTTTTCATCCTCCCAAGTAACTTCTACTAAGTCCCAAGGCCTTGTCTTCGACATCTTCGCAAAAGTTTTAAGTTCCAAGGCGATTACCAAACGTATAAGTTATGAAATTAATAAAAAATGAAGACGGAGAAGACGAGTTCAATTGAGACAGAGATAGTGAAGCAGTGGTGGAACTCACCAAGAAACCCATAAACTGAAAATAAGTCTCGATCGAAGTATAGAACCAGAAAAAAAAAAAATCTTCAAACGGCGTTAACATTTTTTTGCTTCAGATGGGATTAATAATGATTTTATTTTTTCTAATTTGTTTTTATTGTTTAATTTAATTTATTTTATTTTTTATTCATTTTTTAAAAATGATATTAGGTGGCATTTTGATTGGATATAACATAAGGGAGTGAATGAAAGGGTTCACCCCTAGGGGTGAACCCAAGAATTGTTCTAATTTGAACCACAGAACATGGTTCAGTGTATAGTGCTTCTACTTCGACCTTCACCACAGATTCCATCGTAGTAAAAAATTTCACACCTTTCCATTGAATGATGGTACACCTTTTTTTTATGAAATACTGGTTCTGATCGGTAACAATACATAATTGTTTAATAGTATAATTACAGAATAACAATTTGTAAAATGAAAAGTTGCATAATAAAAATTGTATAATAAAAATTTTGTGTTAGATGAAAAGCTACATAATGAAATAAACCACTAAAAATTGTTTATTTGCATAATAAATTTTTAGTTGTATTTTCAGACAAAAAAAAACAAATCTTGCTTTATAGTTTAATTGTCTATCATTATGTATTTCTTATGATTGGTAAAATACTTACATAATTACATTAGAAAAAACAATTCCACCATTAGGCAAGTTACCAATCAAAACCACTATTTGTAATTTGCTTTAATTGCAGATTCCATATCATACATACATAGATACACTTTTTCCCATTTAAGGATGGCAACATTATCTTCAAAATCGGAAGAAAAAATATCATATGCGCAAGGAAGGTAGTATCTGTCTCAATATGTTCAAAAGACATGTCAACTTGTAGTTGATTGAAATGATCTACGACGGTTTCTCAAAAGACAACATGTTTTTGGACTATGTAAATGACACATTCCTATTCTTTATAAGGTTTTGTAATTACAACATAGTATGTAGTTGACTAATTATAGTTTAGATTTGAAATAATTAACTAAATCATAATATAAAAAATAGAGAAATTTCCTCAAATACCACCAAATGATGTTTTTGTTCCATAATTAGCACACATTTTTATTTAGGACAAAAATAGTATTTTATAAAGTTTATAATTTAATATTTTTTGTTTGGGTTGATTATATTAATATTTAGGGTATAGTTTTTAGGGGGTAGGGGGTAAGATTTTGGGTTTAGGGCTTAGGGTTTAGGGTTTTCTAAACCCTAAACCCTAAATCCTAAATCTTAAAAATGTGAGGTTAAAAATATCTTTTAATAAAAATGCTATTTTTGTCCTAAATGAGAATGTTTGTTAAATATGTCACAAAACTATAATTTGTGCTATTTTTGAGAATTGCCCTAAAAAATACGTATACACATGGTTCTCTTGATATATAGATGTGATCATTTTGTAATGAAATGGTAAGAGAATATACTCTTCATTCACATAGAAGCTTAGAGGACGTTGAAACTCTAGACATTGATTTTAACTCCTTTTTTGTCATCTCTTTCTCTTCAAGATTGAATGTTGATGTTAAGATGATTCTCACTTTCTTTAAACACTTTGAGTTAGCAAGTATGAACCTCAAGAGCTGTTTTTCTCATCTTCGTTTCCTTCATATCCTTTCCAGTCAAAGAACTCTAGATGTGACGACAAGCATCTGGGAACTAAACTTGGTTGGTTCCATAACAATGGGAGAGACCCGGGTCGATATATTTTAACCTGGATGAGAGTAATTAATTAAGTACATCAAAATTTAAGAGTTGGAATCAAAGAATCAGTTTGTACAACAAGAATATAAAGTTGTTACTTACAGAAAGGATACATTAGTTTAGGAAAGTTGTTGAGAGCCTCCAATGACTCAAATTCAGAGCCTCCAATGACTAAATTAAAGCAACCAAAATTATAAAGCAATGTGATCAAAAGAAAAACGAAGAGACAAAGCTAGAGATCAGAATCAATACCATTGGATGTGTCAAACGTAACAAAAGAAACGTGACCAAGGGAATAGCTCTATGAAACTTGTCATCAGTTGTAGCACAAAAAACGCTGATATGTGGGGCCTATGATCAAGCCGATACTTATCCACGGGGAAAATTTTGCATGTCAAGTAATCAGTGATGATGAGGTACACTCACGACCGAGCAAGAGCTGAGCAATTTGATAAAAGCCGGCGCAATACTTTGAGAGACGGCAGGCAAGCCGAACAAGGAACTTCGATGAGAATCTTGTTTGAAAGAGTCAATTCCACAATCGTTTTGCATTTGTAAAGGCTATCAGCATAAGATAGGTTTTGCAGTCCAGAGAAGCTCCAACTCTAGCTTGCGCACAAAGCGATGATCAACAGCATTTGCAACCAGTTTCTCAACATGATCTACATCAATAGGAGATTTTTTACCAAGTTGGATAGACAAAGTTTCTAATACAGGTGCCTTCAAATGACTTGTTACGAAACTTCCAAAGGCTTTTGCATTCATCACTAGTGTCTTTGTATTCGAGTTTAGGCACCATCGTCCAGATCAAACGCCATCGTTTTGATAAAAACATGGTGGCTACTGCATCTTTGGTCGAGACAATCTGGATGAGCAAATCGTTGGGCAACGCACTGATGGCGTCTTTAGAAACAACGGCATCTTCTGTATTTTGACAACGTTCAGGCCCTAGTGATGACATAGCTAGCTAAGAGTTTGTGATAAAGATTACACAAACATATGTAAACAGAGACGAGGAGAAGCAGATCGGAACCCTAAAAACTTTAGATGATCGAAAACCCTAGATACAATTTGCTGCGTGAGAATATCTGTCTCACAAAAAAAAAAAAAAAATGAAAATCGTAATTTTTATTTTATCCTTGAGATATCCGTTAACAAACTACTAGGCAATTTATGTTATATATTTATTGGCAATTGGGTAATTATCTATGGTGTAAAAAAAGAAAAAAATAATCTACGGTGTATTTTTTTTTGCTTCTATTTCATTTAAAAAAAAAAAACTTTTAACAAATGGTCAATGTGAAAAAAAATATGGTGCTTTTTTTTTTTAAAAAAAACTACATTTGCTCCAAGTTTGGCAGGTAAATAAACCCTACAAATCCTAAAACATCATGCGTGTGCTTTAAGAAAATACCGAAGACGTGCTTCACAATACTTAGGATAGAGAAATTAGAAAGCTTCGACGCCTCTCAGCTTGGCCGAAGATCACGGTGGCCAATACAGAGAAAAAAAAAAAAAAAAAAAAACAATACTAAAGTAAATTAAAATTAGAAGGAAAAAAAGAAAAATAACCAGAGAATGAACAAAGACCATAAAAATGATATGCTGCATAAGTTTAACTAATGAAGACAATATTTGAGTTGTTCCTTATGTTTATTTCTTCATACTACGCAACGACGCAGAGCAAAAAAAAAACCCATTAAAAAGTTGTTTGGTAAAGAAGACATAAGAAGGGCTAAAATATAACATAATTTAAGATTCAGACCAAAAAACACAAGAGTACTGAACATTTCTGATCTCCCTCAGAGCTGAACCTGTAGGCTGTTAACTTCAGTCAAACGAAAGCTGACAAAAAGGCGAACTTCTAGGTGAAAACGATAACTCTTTGATCATTTCAAGTTTCTTGGGGAGGCTGGTACTGGATATAGGATTGATAGTTACTTTCTTTAAACAGCTTCCGCTTCTTAAGATGAATAGCGCCACTTGTTTCTCTTCTTCTGTTCCTTCATAGTTAACCCATTCAAGAGTTTCTAGCTTCGATAACACACATTCAGGAACGGAACTCGGTTCACTCCAGTGAGGCCCTGACTGGTCAGCTCGACGGGCATGGTACTGATAAAAAATTGATAACAAATGCAGTACATTTAAATCAACATATATGCTGATAGGCAAAACACACTCAAATAAGTTATATATATTACCCGTTCAAGTTTGAGAGCTCGTAATTTAGGTGAATCTTTAAGCACACGCAAAAGTAGATTCAACCATTCAGTCTCGCCTGTGCATATGTTTAAATATACAAGATGGCAGAAGATACTACCAACAGGATAAGCATCCTGAAAATTAAAGAAACACCACATAAAAAGGCAAGAATGATAAAAAAAACAAAAAAAAAAACAAAAAAACTCAAAAACCACCACTTGTAGTTAACAAAAAGATACCTTGGAGTGTTGTAAACATAGATGGAGATGCTCGACTGAAGTAATAGAACTCATAATAGTTCCAGGACTAATATAAGTGACGTCAATATATGCTTCTACAATCTTAGGCATATTATTCTCAATGATACAAAACCCTCCCGTAGTATCAAAAAGATCCAACCACACTAGAGAAGGAGCATCTATCACAAACCCATGAGCATCGTCTATAACTCTATCATCTGATGTATGCAAGGTTAAACTCTTGAGAGAAGGAACTTTAACGGTGAAAATGGCCACATTGTCATCTGGACATTGTTCCACATCCAAGCTTTCAAGAACAGGACAATTAGATAACAGCCTCTGGACAAAATCACCATCTGGGTACTCCACAGATACAAGGTCCAACGTTTTAAGGGATGGGAAAGAAACCGAGGAAGAAACATCCACAAGAATGGTGTCCTTTAGTTTCAATGTCACAAGCATGCTACACCCTGTATACAAACTCCTTGGAAGTATGGCTGGAGATGCATTAGTAGAACTGTCGATTTTGATAACCAGCTCACGCACAGAGCATTTCTCTGCAGCTCTAATCCACACATGAATATCTTCAGCACCACAGATTTTACCAAGTTTAAATTTCAAAGTCTTTAGAATTGGAGCCTTGTGCAAGATCAAAGACCTATCTACAAACCGCGAGAATCTTGCATAGTCGATACCCTGATAGCTATCATCAAACACAAGTTTTGGCACAAACATCCAAAGAAACTGCCATCGTTTTGACAAAACCATAGTGGCCACAACATCTTTAGCACTAGGCAGTAACGACAGTATTCTCAAGAGAAGCTCATCATGCAACTGACTAATCCTATCCATAATTAAGAAAATTCCAAAGCTTTTCAGCTTCCACAAAATTTCTCTGTCAATGTCAGAATCTGAAACCAGCAAAGAAAAATATATTAACAGAATAAAAATTGGAACTTTTTCTATTATGTCAATTCCCAATACTGAATAATCCTGGAAAAGAGTAAAAAAAAAATTGGAACTTTTTCAATAAAACCTAGCTAACGAGTTAAGGAATGGACGAAAACGAAATACAAACTCACCGAGCGCTCAAAGTTACCTAGGAAAGCTTATTCCAAATTAAAACGAGAATCCGAAGAAAATTTACACAACAGTCAAAGAATGATCTAAGACCCTTACGGCTGCCGGTAACTTTATTTTCAACGATGAAGATGAGACGACAGAAAAATACCAAAAGGCAAAAAAAATAGTGGCTACCGCATCTGTGGTCGAGACAAGCAACAAAATCTGAAGACCCATAAACCAAATACAGGTCCAGCCCAGCCCAACCCCTAACTTTGGACTCATCATGTACCAATAGTTAGTTTATGATTCAAAAGGTTGAAGATATACAAAATAAAAGGACCTATTTATAAATACAAGAAAAGTATCAAAGCATAAACCCTAAAAGCCCTAAATCTCTTCTATATATATAAAAGCACTCACAGAAGCTTCAACAATCGCCACCACCACCGCACATCTCTTTCCTTTGCCTTAAGTCTTTGTTCGCTTCTCGTCTTTTAATTTAGTATCCTTACCAAAACATGAGACCTCCACTTACAGGTAAAAACCCTTATCAAAGTTCATATCTTTGTTCAGCTCAAAAATTCGATTTTGTCAAATCTGAATTCGTTTAGTTGCAGTTTCTGTAGTTTCAATTGTTATTTAGGGTTTATATTCTTTACCCTTTTGTGTCTACACTGTTTCAATCCAATTTCAAAGTAAAAGTTGGGATTTTTGATAACACTCTTTAACCCCAATGTTCAGGACGTGGTAACGGAGGATTCAGGGGTGGAAGCGATGGAGGATTCAGAGGTGGAAGAGGCGGGTTCAGAGGTGGTCGAGGTGACCGTGGCCGTGGAGCAAGTACCATGAGAGGACGTGGCAGAGGAAGAGGTGACCGAGGCCGTGGTAGTGGAAGAGGTGACAGAGGACGTGGAGGAATGAAAGGAGGAAGCAAAGTTATTGTAGAGCCTCACAGACACGCAGGAGTGTTTATTGCTAAGGGTAAAGAAGATGCTCTTGTTACTAAGAACTTGGTTCCTGGTGAAGCTGTTTACAATGAAAAGAGAATCTCTGTTCAGGTATAAATGTTTGAGGAATGATTCTAAAGATGTGTTAGAATTGGATGTTTTTTGTGTTGTCTTTATACTTATTTTATAGCTTACTTGGATTTTTGCAGAATGAGGATGGAACTAAGGTTGAATACAGAGTTTGGAACCCTTTTAGATCTAAGTTAGCTGCTGGTATTCTCGGTGGTCTTGATAACATTTGGATCGTAAGTCTCATTTTGTTATACATAACACTATGAGTTGGTTATTGAAAGACTTGTTTTAGAATTGGTTTATGTATTAATACTTTTGTAGAAACCTGGTGCTAAAGTTCTTTACCTTGGTGCTGCTTCTGGAACTACTGTTTCTCATGTGTCTGATCTTGTTGGCCCTGTAAGTGAAAGCCCATGATGTATTCTTCTGCTAATATTAGTTCTTAGGTTGTTTCTTGTACTTAAATTTGCTTTATGATTTGTAGGAGGGATGTGTTTATGCAGTTGAGTTTTCTCATAGAAGTGGTAGAGATTTGGTGAACATGGCTAAGAAGAGAACTAACGTTATACCAATCATTGAAGATGCTAGACACCCTGCTAAGTACAGAATGCTTGTGGGTATGGTTGATGTCATATTCTCTGATGTTGCTCAACCTGATCAGGTTTGGTTCTTCCTTATTTCTTACTTTGAATGTTCAGAGACTCGTTTATACAGTTATTATATACATGAATTTAGCATTATAATGCATTGCATCTTTTCCCTTGCATAAAAATGAGTACTTTGAGATCGGCAGATGATGATTATACTTGGATTCCCCTTCAGAACATTATAAGTGTTGCAAACTCCAAGTTTCTGATGCTACTTTTAATCTTTTTATACTTCAGTTTTTGTTGTAAACGAAAAGACTTTTTCTGGTTTTAACACTTGCAACAAATATGCATTTCATTTTCATTTTATACGAGTTTGCAAATCTGTTTCAATCCAGTTTTCTTCAGCTTAAACCCTTGTCTCTTTGCTTCATAGATGGTCTTTAATTTCGTTAGGACTCGATTTCTCCAAGAAATCTGCAAAATGAAACTATAAATGCGTTTGGTTCTCCTTTTGGTTTTCTCTGTTTATGTTTTTTAATTGAAACACATTATTTGCGTAACTCTTGAAGGCAAGAATCTTGGCCCTGAATGCCTCATTTTTCCTCAAAACCGGAGGACACTTTGTTATCTCAATCAAGGTAAGTACTTTTCCTTACACCTAATTCTTCTCCTCGCAACATTGAGTATCTCCACCCCTAATCAAACCTTTCTCTGTTCAGGCCAACTGTATTGACTCTACGGTTCCAGCAGAAGCAGTGTTCCAAAGCGAGGTGAAGAAGCTGCAGTTGGAGCAGTTTAAGCCAGCCGAACAGATAACTCTTGAGCCGTTTGAGCGTGACCATGCTTGTGTTGTTGGTGGTTACCGCATGCCCAAGAAACAAAAGGGTGCATCCACATAGAGCCATTCGTGGTGTGTGTGTGTCCAAGCTCAATAGTATTGCGGATTAGTGTGACCAAACCCGCTAGGGCTTCTTCTTGTATTATTCTAAAGATAGATATGCTTTTCTTTCTTGTGTTTGGATTTTGTCTTTTGATAAAGAACCCCGATATTATTGGTCTATGATTTTATCTTCTGCAGTACATTCAATATGTGACGCAATTTTCATTTGGTTATCATTGGTGATGTGGTGGAGGGTGGATAGATCAAAGAAGTATGAACAGATGTCTACAAAGAACAGATGTTTGATTGGTAACTTGCAAAAAGTATTTTGTCGAATGATGAACAAAACCTAAAAATTGTAGCAACTTTGTTGCCTTTCACTACATATATTTCCCCATCAAGAATACTCATGAGGGGGAACTTTAAGGCCTAACTAAGGAGAGAATCGGGTAGATATTAGACCCTAGATGTGACCGCAGTCATCGCACTATTGAAGCACTCGCCAATAATGTAGATATTAGAACCAATAGCGTTGTGAGTCCAACAAAACGGACGAGAAAAATTGTGAGTATTGATTCACCATACGATTTTCACTTGACTTCTCTTCCTTCCTAGTGTGGATTCACTAGGATTCTTTGTGGCCAGGAACTGAACCATCATGAGATAAGGTTAGGGTTAAGGGTTCGAGGTAATCTTTCTTCAGCACAGAGTGAACCAACATGGATTAGATTCAGAGCTGAAACGTAAACTCACATAAAGACACTTCTCGGTGCGTCCTAAAAGCATTCGGGTCTGGTAAAGATCAGGCGATGCAACGAGAGAGCGGAATCTTTTGAAAACTAAGGAGAGAATCGGGTAGTACAATCTCGAGACACGGGCTAAGCAATTCAACCGTAAATCATCAGAAAGATAAGGCAAATGAGTTGTTGAATTCATCATTAGTAGAAAAAGCTAGAGAGTCTAGAGAATACTAAAACTTGGAAACCTTCCTTGGTAACTACGCTTCCTTGGTAACTACTTTATACTGCCCTAAACCTAGTTGAATCGTAACTCTTATCTTGTAGTCAATCTAGGTTTAGATATGATACTATATCCTTTTAGGAACTCCTCAAGTAACAAGATCTAGCCCGATATACCAAATATGAAAAATAATTGTTTACAATGAATAATTCTATTAAGCAATTTTCATGGACTCGTTGCGTCACAAGCAATCTGATTGTTGATGAAATACTTTGTTGATAAATAGAAGGTTTCCAATTTTATAGAAAAATAAATATAAACATTCCTTTTCCAACTCCAATTTCAATAGATAAAACCTACTTAAACCCTACGAACGTATCGATAAAAACCAAAATTACAAAAAGCTTCAACATCGCCATCAATCTTCTCTTTGTTACTTTCACTTTATTTATTTTTTCCTTCGCCCTCGCTCTTTAGCAAAGATGAGACCTCCTCAAAGAGGTATAAGAACCCTAAAATCCGTTTTATAGTAACTCTATTTGACCTAAAGTATAGGGTTGTATTTACCCTAGATTCGTTTTAATCCAAGTTTAATGGAAGATTTAGTAATACTCTATTCTCATTAGTTTATGTTCGGTTTTATGTATATGATTATGCTCAGGACGTGGTGGTGGTGATGGCCGTGGCGGTGGAAGAGGTTTAGCCAGAGGCCGTGAAAGTAGCCGTGGAAGAGGGCCTGGAGGAGTAAAAGGCCGTGAACGTGAATCCGACGGAGGAATTATAGGAGGAAGCAAAGTGTTAGTGATGCCACACAGACACGAAGGAGTTTTCATTGCCAAGAATAAAGGAGATGCTCTTCTTACCAAGAACTTAGTTCCTGGTGAAACCGTTGACAATGAGAAGAGAATCTCTGTTCAGAACGAAGATAGAACTAATGTTGAATACAGAGTTTGGAACCCTTATCGCTCTAAGTTAGCTGCTGCGATTAACATTGGTATTGATAACATATGGCTCGTAAGTCTCATCTCTTAAACATATGTAAAAACTAATAATCTTTTTTTTTTCTTGTGTTATTGAAAGTATAAAGACTTGTTTTTTTCTGGAAATTGTAGAAACCTGGTGTTAAAGTTCTTTACCTTGGTGCTTCTTCTGGAACCACTGTATCTCATGTTTCTGATATTGTTGGCTCTGTAAGTGAATCCTGAACCCTACCCCCTTTTTTTTTTTTTTGGTTTTAATTAACCCTAACCCTAACCCCTTTGATAATGTTTTTCTATGTATGTTACTTATATTTGCTTTTATGATTTGTATAGGAGGGATGTGTTTATGCTGTTGAGCATTCTCATATATGTGGTAAAGGTTTGGTAAGCATGGCGAAGAAGAGAACTAATGTTGTACCAATCATTGAAGATGCAAAACAACCTGCTAAATATAGAATGCTTGTGGGTATGGTTGATGTCATAATCTCTGATGTTAGTCAACCAGATTAAGCTAAGATATTAGCTCAAAATGCTTCATATTTCCTCAAACCTGGTGGTCACTTTATGATATCTATAAAGGTATATATGTAACAAAACTTCAGACACTTACAAATCAACTTATATTCTCTTTTTAGTGTGCATTGTTTGTTTTAACTACTAAGTGTTATTGTTCCAGGCGAATAGTATAGATGCAACGTTAGCAGCGGAAACAGTGTATCAGAAGGAAGTGGAGAAGCTACAAATGGAAGAGTTGAGAGCATCAGAGATATTGCCTCTTGAGCCTTTTGAGGAGGACCATGCTTGTGTTTTTGGTGCATATCGCTTGCCTAGGAAGCATTAAGCATCTACTGCTACTTAATTAGGAACCTAATCTCTTGTTTGTGATTACTATAAAAAAGAATTCACACACATTTATGAAGCTTAATTATGAATCTTAATCTCTAACTAAGATGAGTTTTTCAGATTTGGAGTTTTGAGAGAAAACACAAATACATATTCTGAAGACTAGTACACAATGAATAATCTTATGATTAAGTGCTGCTTTCTAATAAAAATTTACATTTTTGTAGTGAACTTTTCATCCTTGAAAAAATAAGACTTGGTACACAAAAATACATATTCTGAAGACGAGTACACAATAAATAATCTTATAATTAAGTTATGCTTTACAACGATTATTATTAAGTTCTGCTTTCTAATAAAATTTTACATTTTTGTAGTGAACTTTTTATCCTTGAAAAATCAAGACTTGCTTTGAAATTTAGCATGAATGAAATAAAGAGGAAAAATAAAACAATTGTCAGAAGTGGGATTTGAACCCACGCCCTCTCACGAGGACCAGAACTTGAGTCTGGCGCCTTAGACCACTCGGCCACCCTGACTTTTTGTTTAATTAATTAAAAAAACATATAGTAACTATCATTAATTAATATTTTGTCAGATATATTTGGCTATTGTAATATGTACTTTTAGTATACAAATCTATAAAATTTTCACGACATTTGAAAGTAAATTTATTGGCTAAATATATGAGGTGAGTTGTTCACTATTTATTTATTTGACGAGTATTTCTCACTAATTAAGTAAATATCAATGCTATATGTGTGTTGTTGTTGTTTGTTACCGAAAAAAAAAAAATAAAAAAAAATAAAAAAATATGTGTGTTGTTTTGACAAAAATAAATGAGCCTTAAACCAGGGGGAAAAGAGCCTTAAACAGGCCTACGATAGGCCCATAAAAACTGAATCCTCATAGCTAATAAAAAGATATTCCCAAAAAAAAAAAATACACAATTACAACAAGATGTTGATAACGAACTTCCCAAAAGATTCGATCCCATATAAAAGAGACTTGTATGCGTGGGCTAAATTCTCGTTACGCTCCAGTCCCAAATTTCCAGAAATGCATTTGGGACAAAATTTAAATATAGTACAATTTGTATACAGTATACTTACTATACACTATAATATCACAACTATACCATTTACTATTAAAAAAAACCACTAAATATATTAGTTTAAAAAAAAAAAATTAGTTCATTAGCGATTCTTTCTAAGTGTGTTTAAAAAAAAAAAAAGTCAAGTCATGTTCTATAGTTAATCCACTTTATTATGGTTAAGATTTTTTTCTTTTCTTTACTTATATTAGTAAAGTTTTTTTATTAATATAATAAAATGTGAAATTGAAGCTAACAAAAAAAAAATGGTGTTCCACGTGGCATATATCTTAGCTAACTCTAATAGATTATTTGCTGTAGCACTGAAAAGAAAAAGGAAGAAAAAAATGGTTAGACGCGTGGAAACAAATTGCAAAATAAATAAAAACAAAGAGATTGAGGAAAATGAAAATGAAAATGAATGTATGGATTTCGTGTGGCGATGGTAAGCTCTCTATCAACTCCATCATCGAGAAGCGCGTGGCTCTCTCTTCTCTAATTATTTTTTTTCTTAGTATAGTTTTCATTTATAACCTTTTTCTTTTTTGGGTTAATACATGTAACATGTTCATCAATTATTTCTTCTAAAAAAAAAACTAACAATTTGGTAAATTTAGAAAGAGAACGAGAACTAACCGCAATAAATTCCATACCATACCGTTCAAACTGACTAGTCTCTTCTCTTGATTTCTCATTCTCATTTTGCAAAAAGAAGAAAAGTTTTAAGTTACGAGAGAAAAAGTCTTAACTATTAGACTATTTAGTACATGCAATAAATATATTTTTTCTTCAACAAACAAAAATAAAGGTCATGTGTCTCTAGATTTTTGACACAAAGCTAAGAAAGGCACACAAAATAGATCCCGTTCATGTTTTTTTATTTGTCATCATCATATTTAAATAGTTTATGTTTTTAAAAACTGTTATATGGAGTATAGTAGATTATTTATGATCTTCATCATTTATCATTGTTTTAAAAAATTTGACGGTAAAGAAAATATATGGGCAAAAAAGAAACCATAGATTTTTATTAGTTTCATAGCTTTCATTAATTAAAACCTAAAAGTTAAGGCCGTTGTTTTCTCTAAGTTGCTTTACGGCCGCAGAATCAAACGATTATAACCTGTAATTTCCGGTTAGCATGAACAGTCGACCACCAAATCGGGACCTACCCACTCTTACATTTTTTTGCTTTTTGATTATTTTACAAAAATACCCTCACCTGGTCAACTTCACTTTTGAGTTTCTTTTCGTCTTTCTGTACTCTATAATCTACTAATCTATTCCTCTTATAAAAAGTACTATTCTCTAATAATTATATCAAAGCATGGACAGTGGGAGTCTCTCACCCACAAAAAATTATAAAAAATTAAAAAAGTAAGAAAGAGAAAAATCAAATGAGAGACTCTAAGAGCATGTGCAGTGGAGAGAACCTCTCTTAGTCTCTCAAAAATATTATTTTAATAGCTTTTCAATAATTTAATTTTTTATTTAAAATTTAAATTATAAATAAAATTTAAAACCAATCATGATAGGACATGTGGCAAAGGAGTCTCTCATCAGGTTCTTAGAGCATGTGCAGTGGGAGTCTCTCATTGAGTCTCTCACCCACAAAAAATTATAAAAAATTAAAAAAGTAAGAAAAAGAAAAAAGTGAGTCTCTCAAATGAGAGACTCTAAGAACCTGATGAGAGACTCCTTTGCCAAATGTCCTATCATGATTGGTTTTAAATTTTATTTACAATTTAAATTTTAAATAAAAAATTAAATTATTGAAAAACTATTAAAATAATATTTTTGAGAGACTAAGAGAGATTCTACCCGCTGCACATGCTCTCATTTAGCTATTATTGTTTTTTCATTTAGCTATTATTGTTTTTAAATAATTTATTTCGTGGAAAAAAAATAACTTTCAACTCCAAAGTCCAAACCATCTATCCTGGAACTTTGGTTTGTGGAATAATTTGCTCTTTTTGGTTGATAGGTCAGAAATCTAGCTACGTGGTGTTTTTATTAGAACACAAAAAAAAAAATTTCAACATTTTTTTTTTTTAACTTAACTTAACATGCATGAAAGATTACGTTATAGCGAAATACAAGTATACGACTAATAATAAAAATATATATACAACTAATAAAGTTGGAAGTCCTTTAACACCAAAAATTAATGGTTGGAGGTCCGAGTTTGTGTTAATAACTTAATATATATATGGACGAGAAAAGTCGAGTTAGGCAAGGCATAAGTAGGCCACGTGGTGATCAAACTCCGTTAAATTAAGAAACAATCTAAAACAATAAATAAACTACGAGAGACTTCATATATTTTGCCATTAAAATTTATAAATCTTTCAATTTTGTCATTTTACTATTTCAAGGATAAATTATAATAATAATTCAACTATTTATGACAATTTTACCCTTATGGCCAAATAAAATTTTACTACACGAAAACATATGTATATATTTTCTATGCAAATTTTGTCCACCACTAAAACTAAACTCTATTCAACCAATAAAACTAAATCCTAAATTATAAAATAGAAAACCCAAATTCAAAACTAAACCCTAAAGTATAAATATAAAACCAAAACCCTAAATTATAAATATATAATCCAAACCTAAAACTTAGTACACGAAAACAAATGGAAATATTTTCTATGCATATTTTGTCCTCTACTAAAACTAAACTCTATCTAACCATTAAAACTAGATCCTAAATTATAAAATAGAAAATCCAAATTCAAAACTAAACCCGAAAGTATAAATATAGAACCCAAACCCTAAACCAAATCCTAAATTATAAATATATAACCCAAACATAAAAGTAAATCCTAAATTATAAATACGGAACCCAAACTTAGCTATCTAAACATAAAACTAAACTATAAATTAGAAATATAAAACCTAAACAAAATGTCTTAATTATCTCATTATTATTGATCCGTGGACAAAAATATTACACAAATATGTACACGAAAACATATAGATTAAAAAAAATCTTTAACATAATCAAGAGCAAAAAAATTATTTTACCATAGTTGAGTGGCAAAATCCGAATTTTGAACAGTACAATGGCAAAAATCGAATGTCATTGCTACAGTAGTGGCTTTTTTTTAATTAATTCATAAACTAAAGTAGTCAAGATTTAAAATAAAAAAATTAAGGTGGAAAGTATTTTGGATGATATAGTTGCTTAGCGAATTTTTACTCATTAGGTTTTTGCCTTCACGCAACCTACCAAGAAAATGTCAAAAACTTTATGTTGTGGTTTATTTTATGCGAGTAATTCAGATTTGCAGGAAAGCTTTAGTTAATTTTTTTTTTTAAAACATCAAGGACCGACCAATACGGAGCTATTATTACCTTATCTCTCATTGCGTTTGCGAGTTTATATGTAAAAGCAATAGAATTTGCTTTGTAATCTTTAGAGAAAAAGCTGACGAATTCTCTTCTTTGTTGGCTGTTACTAATTCTCATTATAATTCCTTGTTTTCACATAACACGCACATATTTAATGTTTTACTGTTTCAACTCAGTGAAATTAAAGATTTTCACAAACAAAAAAAATTAAAGACTTGTTAGAAAAATAACTGTTGAAACATGAAAATTAATGGAAGGTAAAAGCTTAACGACCAATTAAAAAATATTAGTACTTTTTTAAAGTTTTATTTTTTTTGTTTTGCAAAAACTGCCATTGTCTGTTTTTGATACAGATTTTTTAATATAAATCTCAGTTTTGTTCATATGATTTCATCTTATTAATTAGTGAGATACATTTTTAGTATATTAATAAATAATAGAAGAAAATTTACATGGTTTTTTTTTTTTAAATTTGTGTAAAAGATGTTAGAATAATATTATTGGTGAAACTGATAAAGTATTCAATAGAAAATATCATCTTCTCTCCAACAGCTATGCATTATACGAATATTTAATTTGACGATAACTGACATAATTTTCTTTCCCAACAATAAAATTTTAACATGTTTCATACAAATTGTCTACTAATTGATACTCCTTAATTAAAAGTCAATATCTACCCGTATATGATCTTCTAGATCAAATTGTTAATTATATATACAAAAGTTATGGATCAGTAACATAATATTTGCATCTAGAAACAAAAACATACAATATGCATGGAATACCTATACTAAATATATTTGAGACATTGATTGAAGTATTAAAATCAATAGCATCTCGAGTATGTTAATACATGTAAAAAATGTATATCCAATTATATACCACAATTGTTTAAGAATTATGGTTTTACATTTAAAGACATATTAACCATGTTTTGTGGTTCAAACCTTTTCTTAGAAAGTGCATGAACAAACCCATAACTCTTAGTCCCCAATACATAATATATTTTAGTCCTTGTTTCTTAAATATTTCCTTCAGGTATAAAATAAGCAGCTTTTGGATTTTCGATAGGGCCAACTAGTTGTTTAAAGTGGCAATTTGCTTCTACAAGTTTGGAGGGCCCCTTGTTCTCATAGGCAATTTGAAACTTATTTTATTTTATTTTCTCATCCATTTTCCTCAGTGTCTGTATATATATATACACTTTTTTAAGACTTTGGCAAAGTTATGGAAGGTAGGGCTATTATAAAACCAATTATTGTTTGGAAATATAACCAAAAAAAAAATTCGAGATAACGTAGTATACGAGTATTAATAATATATACATATAGCCGGCGATCGTTTTTTCTTAAAGGTCAACCTGATTAAGACCAAAAGACCATATATTTCGTGCTAATGGCTTTTTGTATTTGGAATAATATAAAATATGTACAAAATTGCTATAAAAAATCTGTACAATAAAATTGAAAAATATATATATACAATCTCATAATGTTATACTTAATTGTAATGAAGAAATATATTGGCTTTTCCAGTTTAAAAAAAAAAAAAACAGTTGTCTTTTACTATGCTGTTTCTAATTGAGATTAGTTATGTCTAATTGCAATACTGACACTGTGTATATATCTATGAGACAAGAAAAACAAAATTATAGGAATATATTTGACTGACTAGAATTATAAATTTGCATTGTGTTGTGACAGTGTCCCATATGTTTTATCGGAAGAGGTAAAAGAAGGGTAGGAAACGGAAACAACGCACTAGCATGTGAAAAAAACTAGTGCTACTTTGAAACCCAAGTGGCATTGTTTTGTTATTTTCCCCTATAGTATAGTGTTTATCTAATGTTCAAAGGATACGCCAAAATTGAGTTTAAAAATAAAACAAAAATTGTCATGGAGATTTCACATATGTGTGTTACTGTGTTAGTATTACTATTACAGTCAGTACTAGGCTACAAGCTAGATAAGTTAAATGTAATTGATTTGCTAGAGTTAGAGTTGTTTTTTGTTTTTTTATAAAGCCACTAGAGTTAGAGTTGTTGATTCTTGTTTTTTTTTTTAAAACTTAGTTCCTATTGCTTGGATCATATCCTATTTTAAATTAAATATAAATATGGTTGACAAAAGAATATAAATTTTCTTACTTCATATATATACAGTAGAACTAAAGAAGAAAAATATGATAGTAAGAAAACAGCATGGAAACAATAAAATTATAAATCAATAGAAGTGAAGAAGAATCAAATATCAAATAACTATTATATACGTTTGTAGAAAATAGTTATATTTGTTTTTGTACTATGTTTATATTTAAAATTCTAGGATAGCTAAAAGTATTTATACATTATTTTGTATGCATTTTGCTTAGCCAATTCGAATATAGCTATCAAAAAAATACAATAAAAATATGTAGTGGTCAACTTGCCGTCAATTGTAAATATTGTAGAGGATATTTGTTACCGTAATTGTGCTATTTATTATTACTCGATTGTAATTTACGTTTAAATGAACTAGTATTTCTTATTTTCTTCAGAATAATTAACTTAAACGTAATTTTAATAACTCGGATTCAATTACAGTAACAAAAATAAAATATACTAAAAAGAAAATGCAAGTAAGTGACCGACACGTGGCGGATGGTCCTTGCGAAATTAGCCGATAATCTTGTTAGAGTAAATCACACAAAAAAAAGAGTTAAAGAAGGAAACTTTTATCATAAAAAAATAAATAAAAGTTTAGAAAGACCGAACTCAGTTTATACACAGAGTTTAAAACGTAACAGACTGTGATCACAAATCCAACGCTACAGATCTTTTAAAAAAAGACACGTGTCGTAATCGTAGTTCAGGTAGGTCTCGTGGTTCGTAAATGACAGAAAACATTCGGTTAGAAAACGGTGAAACTATTGCCGTGGAAACAAGACAGATGCAGGTGTTTGGGAGTCTCAACATCACATCCTCACCGTACGATCTTTTCTTCAAGGTTAATAACGTAAATTTAAATATCTAATCTAACGGTTCTAAAGCCTCTTACTCTTTCCTTTTATATTTCGTCACTATCACCTCAAAATGCCATAAGAGAAAGCAACTTCGTCTTTTCTCTCTCTAGATTTCTTCAGAGTATCTAAATCTCTCTTTCCATATGATCATCATGCCTTTCATCGGAATTCGTTAAAATAAAAATTCCCGATCTCTTTCTTTTTATTTCTGAGCTTTTGAAAGAGATAATAAACAATGACATCTGGATTCTCCGGCGGCGGTGGTGGGCCGGAGTTTTACGGCGTTGGTGGTAATAGATCTATCCCTGGTGGTCCTGGAACCGTTATCAACTCCGGTAACAATAATCCTCAACCGATGTATAGGAATCAGATTCCCGGAATTTTCCTTGATCAGATCGGAAACAGATTCGCCGGGAAACGTACTTTAGCAGATTTTCAGGCGGCTCAGCAACAACAACAACAGCAGCAGCAGCAACAACAACAACAGCCGTTTCATAATCAAGCAGCTCTCAACGCGTTTCTTTTAAGGTCTGTGAAGCCTAGAACTTTCCAGAATCTTCAGTCTCCGTCGCCGATGATCGATCTCACATCTGTGAATGATATGAGTTTCTTCGGTGGTTCGTCTCAGCGTTATGGCTCACCGTTTCTCAGGTCTCAGACGCAGCAGCAGCAGTCGGATTTAGGTCTATATGGTGGGATCCGAATGGGATTCGGGTCGGGTGTTAATAATAATAATAACAATAGTCCGACGTTAACCGGCGTTCCTTGTATTGAACCGGTGGTACAGAACCGGGTTCAAGAGTCGGAGAACATGTTGAATAGTTTAAGAGAGCTTGAGAAACAGCTTTTAGATGATGACGATGAGAGTGACGCACAAGGAGGTGATGATGACGTGTCTGTTATCACTAATTCAAACAGCGATTGGATTCAAAATCTCGTGACTCCGAACCCGAACCCGAATTCTTACCCGGTTACGTCTTCTTCTCCGAGCTCCTCTTCCTCGTCTTCCTCGCCTTCAACAGCTTCGACGATGACATCGGTATGCTCGAGACAAACAGTTATGGAAATCGCGACGGCGATTGCTGAAGGGAAGACGGAGATAGCGTCGGAGATACTGGCGCGTGTTTCTCAGACGCCGAATCTTAAGAGGAATTCTGAAGAGAAGCTGGTGGATTTCATGGTGACGGCGCTTCGTTCGCGGATTAATCCGGCTGAGAATCCAGCTCCTCCGGCGACGGAATTGTACGGGAAAGAGCATCTAATCTCGACTCAATTGCTCTACGAGCTGTCTCCGTGTTTCAAGCTAGGTTTCATGGCGGCTAATCTCGCCATTCTCGACGCAGTTGGTAACAACGACGAAGGTATAATGCTGCACGTCATCGATTTCGATATCGGAGAAGGTGGACAGTACGTTAACCTACTCCACGCGCTCTCCACGCGCCGTAAGGGTACGAATCAGAAACCTCCGGTGGTTAAGATAACCGCCGTGGCGAACAACAGCGACGAGTTCGTGGTCTCTGACGGTGGAGAAGAGAGGTTGAAAGCCGTCGGAGATCTACTGACTCAACTCGGTGATCGACTCGGTATCTCTTTGAGGTTCAACGTCGTGGCGAGTTTGCGACTCGGTGATCTAAGCCGTGAATCGCTCGGATGCGATCCCGACGAGCCTTTGGCTGTGAACTTAGCTTTTAAGCTTTATCGTGTACCAGACGAAAGTGTATGCATGGAGAATCCGAGAGACGAGCTTCTCCGGCGCGTGAAGGGACTCAATCCGCGCGTGGTGACAATTGTGGAGCAAGAAATGAATTCTAATACGGCGCCGTTTTTAGGACGAGTGAGCGAGTCGTGCGCTTGTTACGGTGCATTGCTTGACTCGGTCGAGTCGACCGTTCCTAGTTCGAACTTGGACAGAGCCAAAGTTGAGGAAGGGATAGGCCGGAAGCTAATAAACGCGGTGGCGTGCGAAGGCATGGACCGGGTCGAGCGGTGCGAGGTGTTTGGGAAATGGAGGATGCGGATGAGCATGGCTGGGTTTGAGTTAATGCCATCGAGTGAGAAGATAGCTGAGTCGATGAAGAGTCGACTCAGTAACGGAAACCGAGTTCACCCGGGTTTTACCGTTAAAGAAGATAACGGAGGTGTGTGCTTTGGTTGGATGGGACGGACACTCGCTGTCGCATCCGCTTGGCGTTAACTTCACACTCTTTTTTTTATTATTACCATATTATTATTATTATTAATGTTGCTATTAATTTTCGGGGATATTCTGATATTATTATCATTGTGATTTTCCATTTCGAAAGTGTATTAATATATAAAAAAATGGAGGATCGGAGGAAGAAAAGGGAAGGTAGGAATCTTATGTAACAAAAGAAAAAGGGCTTTTTATATTTTTACTAATAATAAAAGAAAAGAGTGATTGGGTTTTAGGGAATTTTCTTAAGGTTCTTTAATATTCTATTATTGTAATATCTCCTCAATATCTTATAATTAATCACTCAGATATTACAGAATGTATGCCTTAAAAAGCTAATATCTGATGAAATTTTGTACCAGAATCTCGCAGGTGTAGCAAATAACAACTTGACAGATAATGATTCTTAGACATCATACCTACTAATTATTTATAACTTGTGCAATTATAGCTTTTTAGCAAAGCTGCATCAAATCGGTTAATATTCCAATAGCATTGTAATTTTGTATTGAAGCAAATTACTACTTTTACTGGTTTAGAAATAAATAATATGATAAAACTTGTCGTGTCGGATAAAAAATTCCTTCGTCTTACAAAATATACATATTGTATGGTACGTACATATGACTTGGTCAATCTCAATCTTAACAAATTTAGTTTTAACGTGAGTGAATATGTTGGTGAGAATATAACAATTTTTGTTTTTTTTTGGAAATTAGAGGGAAAATATATTATATGGTGACTTTTATGGTCATGGACCTCATAGTTCAATAATTTAAACACTAATAAAAGTTGGCGTTGGATGGGTCCAGTCCTCATGGCATTCGATGTTCTTATTTTATGGATTTAAAAAAAAAAAATTTGAAATTCCTATATTCATCTTGACGCGAAACTTGTAAACTCCGTGTCCTTGGAATTATTTAATGCATATATATGAAAATATGCAAACCTGGTCACAAGAAAAGATAATATTATTATTGTCTGGTGCAAGCTGTTTGCGGCTAAAATTATGCAAAATCTTTTCAAACACACTCTTCTTTAATCTCTTGTTGGTTAATTAAGATGATTTCTTTCTAATATACGTAACTAATACCGTGTGGAGTGTTCGATTGGATTATTAGATTTGTATCACAAACATAAAATTTGAGCCAGAATAATTTATATTTCTTCGTAAGAATTTAGGATAACATTTAATAATAGTAGAGCCAGAACTCTAGTCTCCAGGTTAAACTGTTGATCAAGCGGGTAACTTGATATTTCATACTCTTCTCTGTCCAAATTATATTCGCTATTTTAGAATTTTAATGCTTATTTGATAAACTTTAGAGTATATTAACTAAGGATAAAACATAAAATTTAATTATTTTAATATATATGAAAAACATAGAACGACACTTATTTATAAATGGATGGAGCATAAAATAATATAAGTGGTCATAAAAGTTATATATATTTATTGTTTGCATAACAACTTGAAATTTTTTTCGAAAACATCCTATAAAATAAGAAGAAAAAACTTCTTATTTCTTAAACATCTTATAACATGGGAAAAAGGGAGTATTACATTACAGATTCCTAACATGTTTTTTCAAGTCCTAACATTAATGATGAATAAGAATCCATTTATGGACATATTTGTCAAAGTGATTCACATATTATTAATAATTTAATAAACAAGCAGAAGAAAAAAACATTAATAGTCTTTCAGTTATCAGAAACATATAGACTCTCTGATAAAAATCTAGAGGCAATTTCAGTTTTCTATCTTATGAAACTCCAACCGAGTAAATTAAGTGTTAAATAAGTGTATTGTTTTATAATAAATGGGGAAAAAATCATTTATTCATCGGAAATGCCGAAATGTCATGAAGTCGTAACACTTCCGGTCCTATCTGAACTGTGATGTAACCAACTTTCCCGATGACGACGACATAACATTATACTACATTCATATGAAATAAATGAAGGCTGAAACTTTATATTCATTTAGTTAAGAGAATTATAATGAAAATTTTGAAATAACAGAAAAGTTCATTTATGACAACTCACACATCTTATGCAGTTGACGTTGGTATATCTTTCACTTGATCTGAAGTAAGTAAGTGAACCTAAGCTACAAGAAAAATGAAAAGTAACAAAAGGCTAACACACGCTTGCAATAAATGTAACATTGTTGGAGTCGTGCATGTAATTTACATTTGTATACACTATGTAGGCCTAGCTAGTACATTATGTTGGACCACTAAGTTTAGTATTCATTTTTTATATATATAAAAAAATATGCGATATATTCTTTATGGTTTGGTGTGGCTCTTAAAATAAATTACAGAAAAGAATCAAAAGATGGAGATAATAGCTAGTAACCCAAAGAATTTGATGTATATATGATTTTCCATTATTGGAGTTTAAGAAGTTTATTTATTTATTTATTTTTTTATTTTTTGATACGAGGCTTTGGAGTTTAAGAAGTTGAAAATAGTTTTCAGTTATCGTGTATTCACCACCGATTCATGTGGATTTCGTGTCTACAAAATATTTTATAGAAGAAAACAAAAAATTCTGCATCAAATAATCAATACAATTCTAAAATCAAATAAGCGCAAAAAGAATTAACATGCTTTATGCAATGGACGTGTCATGCACACATCAATACAACTATATATCTCACGAGTATACTCAGCTGTTGTGTTGTAAGTTGTAACTTGTAACTTGTAAGAGAGCTAACAGCACCACACTTAATACACACGTGATTCCTGCATGAAGATGCACATGCGATTAAGCTTAACACCATATATTTTGGGTATCCGATATCCAAATCTAGTAAAATTCCTTTTAGATCCATAGATCCATGTATATATACATCCGTTATTTTAATCTCTTTAATTTCGTTTTTCTAAATCGTAAAAATTTTAGATCCTTAACTCATAAATCATAATCTTCTCCGATATATAGAATACAACCGTTGATAATATTATATTTAAGATGTAAATTACTTATTTCAAGTGGACTCGAATATATGACTTTCTTATTATTTATTAGTGAAATCCACTAGATCAACAACTATTTGTTATCTCTTTGGAGTTTAGGAGGTTGTATTAGTTTTCGGTTATTGTGTCTTCACCGATTTACACGGATTTCGTGCCTACAAAAGATTTCATGGAAAGAAATTTCCACATTAGTCAACTCAATAATCTAATTACAAAATCAAATTAGCGCGAAAAGAATCAACATGTTTCGTATTAAAAACTCATGTGATGGAGCACACCATGCACAAATCATGAAGAATGAGTGACATCACATCAAATACACCTATACAACTGATCACGAGTATACTCATATAACATGTTGTAAGAGAGATAACGGCACCACACCAATTATACATGTGATTTCTACATGAGACCGAAGTTTAACACCATATATTTCGATATCTAAATATCCAGTTAAATTCTTTTACTATAAATACCATTCTAAGCACCACTTAAAAGAGAGAATACTTTTCAGAATTTAGAGAGAAAGCGTATCATTAAACAATAAAGAACACTCAAATAATTTAAAATACATGCATGCAATACTATCTCATACGCTTGTTACACCATTTCATTATTTGTAACCTTTTTTTTTTACTTGAACGTTGGAATCAAAAGACATCCCAAATTCCCAATGTTATTGGATGTTTCTTTATGATGAAGACTCATCTACTCTTCAATGCTCGGCTCTTTCCAAATATCATGCCAAAATTATCCATGAATATGAGATAAATTATGTATTTAGATTCTTACCTAAAATAATATTTCAAATCATTTTTCCACCATTAACACTTTTAGGTTATAATTAGAGAATTGCATGTCTTTTTAATTTTTTTTGTTAATTAAAAGGGAATTGCATGTCTTTTACTATGCATGGTTCTTTATCGTTATATAACTGAGTATATACATATGTAAAATTGATTCATCTAAAATATACATTTACCTAGAAAACGTTAAATCAACTTTTTAACTAGAAAAAGTATGAGTTAATTTCTCGAGAGTTTTTTTAAATTTTAGTTTTTTTTTTTAAATGATAGTTTTACCAAATAACTAATTTACATCAATGTGGATCGAAGTAATATTTTGTAAATAGTAATAAATATTGCTGCTTAAAAAGGTAAATAATTAGAGCTACAAAAGGAAAACAACCAACATTTTTTTATAAATAAATAGTACAAACATTACGATAACAACTAGTAACAAGTACAAGATCAAAGAAGGGATATACAAAGATATGTGCACGCATCATTCACTTTCACAGAAAAAGATCATCATCCCATGTTTCATTTATTATCATCACCTAATTTTTATTTTTATTTCCAAATAATTCTTTGGTACCCTCAAATAATCGTTACTCTTGAGCCTGAGATATTAAATTTTCAAAATATGTGCGTGTGTGTGTTTTTTTTTTTTTTTTTTTTTGACTTTTTCAAATCCTACACCTTTACTTTCTTTTGACACTTCTAACATTATAGTACATATAATTAAAGAGATGATGATACATACATTTTTGCTGGGAAAGAGTTAACTACGAATCTTAGAATCATTCTCATATAGTCATATGATACTAAAAAAAAACATAAAACTTGACAAAAAAAAGCCAGATAAACAGTCCACATTAGGACTTTGTCATGAGCCGCCCGCCTAGGATTGTCCTAAGTGGTTGAGCCTAGTCTTTTTCATACAGTTTCAAGAATAAAATTTCTTTAAAAACGGGAAAGATCAACAGTACCGTAACATAGTATATGATATTAGAGACCTCTTTTACTGAATTAGGTGCTAGTGTAGCTGCATCAAAGCTTAACCGCAATAAAACTGAATAGTGTTTCTATTAGTGCTTTTACTGTTATATCTGCTAAATGAGAGGGATAAAACCTTAAAGTCGAACCACAAAAGGATGAGATTCATAGCTATATATGGATCTACGTTAAGTTGAAATGAATGATACTATTATGATCCATTAATGGAACTGCTGGACAAAAACCGTGAGACATCGAGTTTCTCCTTCTAGTTGAGTACTTCAGCACTGCTACTTGAGAAACATAATGTTACAAAAGTGGCTTCGCGGATTCTTGATTCAAAGTAAAGAACATAGGAGAACACATATGGTAGCTTCTCATCAATTCGGATTAGTATAGAGTATAGACTAATCACTTGTCCCCCAACAAGATTAAAAGAAGCAAAGACAAAAGTATTAACTAGAAAATGTAAAATGGTTTTGCAAAACGGTTATATTTATTTATTTATATCCATTTTAGGTTTATTGGGCTTATCGATCCATTTAAAGCTTAATGGGCTTATCCACACAGAGAGGACAAGTTTGTTTTCTCAGTTCATCATCATCATCATCTTCACAGAGAAGACTAAAACTAAACTCTGACCTTAAAGCAGCAAACACACACACAAAAGGAGATAAATGGTGGCGTCTCTGAGACTCCCTTCACTCACTTCCCTTCTATTTCCCGCCACAACTCGTTATCCATCTTCTCTTCGTCGAACCGTATGTCTGCGGAACAGACATGCTTCTGGATTCGCGACGGCGCCGAATACCACTGCTTCGCCGGAAACCAAGTCGGACCGAGCTGTCACGCCTCGCTCTCAGGACTTCAATGCTTGGTACCTCGATGTTATAGCTAGTGCTGAACTCGCGGATTATGGTCCGGTTCGTGGGACTATGGTCATTCGTCCCTATGGTTACGCGATTTGGGAAGCGATTCAGGTTTCTTGTTGAAAAATTGGGATTTAAACAATTATTTTTTTTTGAATTCCAAATGTTTATTTGAATCGCTTCAATTTTTTTGTTGTGATTGTTTGTTAATTTTGCAGGAGTATTTAAATGTGAAATTCAAAGAGACTGGTCATAGCAATATGTACTTCCCACAGGTATAGTTTGAATTTAAAAATTCGAAAATTAGCTTAATCTGATTTAATTTGTTAGTTTAGTTAGAAATTTTTAGCATAGAGTTAGTATAAGATGGATGCAAACACTTGTGTTCTTGATTAATTACAGATTATTCATGTTTATTTCATCATTGCTCTATTATTATGTTTTAATGTTACATTGGGGTTTATAGTGATGGTTTGGTTTGGGATTTTGTGCAGTTTATACCATACTCGTTTATTGAGAAAGAAGCTTCGCATGTTGAAGGATTTAGTCCTGAACTAGCCCTTGTCACTGTTGGAGGAGGAAAAGAACTTGAGGAGAAGCTCGTGGTAGGCATTTTTCCGGTGTTACTATGTTTTTACCAGAAAGATAGAATTGTGAAAATTCATTACCTAAGTTTTGGGTTTGATTGTTTCACTCGTTGAGGTTGTGGCAGGTTAGGCCTACCAGTGAAACCATAGTGAATCACATGTTTACCCAGTGGATTCACAGCTATCGTGATCTTCCACTCATGATCAATCAGGTGTGGACTGACATTCAAATTGTTGATCGTTATTCGTATTGTAAAATCTGGCACTTGTTACTGCTCTTGGTTAAATTTCTTCGTTCTGTGGTTTAGTGGGCCAATGTCACTAGATGGGAGATGAGGACAAAACCATTTATTAGGACTCTTGAATTTCTATGGCAAGAGGGTCATACTGCTCATGCCACTCCTGAGGAAGCAGAAAAGGAGGTTTGTTCTCTGTTTTGTTGTGGTCAACTTGTGGAGTCTTTTTGTGTTACTCTTTCGTGAGTCTGTGACAAATGTTTATTGTTGTATTGCAGGCAAAACAGATGATCGAAATATACACCAGATTTGCTTTTGAGCAAACTGCAATTCCTGTTATTCCCGGTCGAAAATCAAGATTAGAGACTTTTGCTGGTGCTGATATAACCTATACTATTGAGGCTATGATGGGAGATCGGAAGGCTTTGCAGGCTGGTACCAGCCACAATCTAGGGCAGAACTTTTCTCGTGCATTTGGGACTCAGGTACAGAACTATTATTATCTTAGAAGTATGTCATGCTCGAACCAACATTTGAATTTGTTCGGAGTTTAGCTCTCTCATTTTATGATTTAATGAAGACAGCATTGATACCTACTGGTTCATCTAAGAGGTTCATCTATACGTTCTTTTGTCCCATGTTTTGTTTTGCAACTTAATCATGAAAGAATGTTAAATGACGTATATGGCCATCCCAGTTTTCAGATGAGAATGGGGAAAGGCAACATGTGTGGCAGACATCATGGGCAGTTAGTACACGCTTTGTCGGTGGCATTATCATGACTCACGGAGATGATGCTGGTCTCATGCTTCCCCCCAAGATAGCTCCAATACAGGTTCGTCTTCTGTTTGCTTGGGAATGTCTTAAGCAGTTTCCTTTGCCTTATATCTGAAGTTCCATTTGTTAGTTAAAGAGGATTTTTTATAGGAGAATCAATAACTGCGCTTGTTTTGTTTAGCAAAATTGGTCTTGTTTTATACCAGTAACTCGGTTGGAAATGATGATCGAGAGTTGAGATGGGATTGAATTTCCTTTTTTCTTCTTTTCAAGGTAGTAATAGTACCTATTTGGAAAAAGGACATTGAGAAAACAGGAGTTCTCAGTGCTGCATCATCAGTGAAGGAAGTTCTCCAAACTGCTGGGGTTAGAGTTAAGCTTGATGACACAGATCAACGAACCGCAGGATGGAAGTTCAATTTCTGGGAAATGAAGGTTTGTTACTCTCTTAAAACACTAGAATCATTTCCTGGGTTGAAAATAATGTTATAATCAGATTAAAATGAATCAACCAATATCAGCTCTGATAGTTTAATCCGTATTTGAAAATTTGGGGTTTTGCAGGGAGTCCCTCTAAGGATTGAAATTGGTCCGCGCGATGTATCTAGTAACTCGGTGGTTGTCTCGAGGAGGGATATACCGGGAAAAGCAGGAAAAGTTTTTGGAATATCAATGGAGGCATCAACATTAGTGGCGTATGTAAAAGAGAAGTTAGATGAGATCCAATCATCGCTTCTAGAAAAAGCGGTATCATTCAGGGATAGGTACTGTTTTTTCGTTTTATCTTTCTCCCATAAACTTTCTCCTTAAATTTGTTCGGCATTAATTAGCTAACACACACAAATTGATGTGATTGTGCAGTAACATTGTGGATGTAAACTCATACGATGAGCTGAAAGACGCAATATCGTCAGGGAAATGGGCAAGAGGTCCTTGGTCAGCGAGTGACGCGGATGAGCAAAGGGTAAAAGAAGAAACGGGAGCAACCATTCGTTGTTTCCCGTTTGAACAGACTAAAGGAACTAAAACATGCCTAATGACTGGGAATGCAGCAGAAGAAGTTGCAATCTTTGCCAAGTCTTACTAAAGAAGGTCCTCCTCACTTTGACACATTCGGAATGATATGAAATTTCTCTTTTATTGAAAGGGTCCAAAAGTGTGATTAGATTCAGTTTCCGTGGCTATTGGAATGTGAGTGGATATGTGGGACCCACTCTGGTTGTTGTTACTGGTGGTACAGAATCAGATGTGCTACTTTGGTCGGAGATTGATTGATGAAAAGCCCGAGGGAATCAGTCACACCCGTATAGAGGAAAGTTTTAAGAGTCTTTTTCAATTCCACAATTCATCATAATTTGTTTCTATTTTACAATTGAAAAATAACTTCTTGACTTTATTTATTGTTATTTGTCTGCATCTTTGATTGTTCAATGTGAAAAAAAAAACAGTGAAAAAGAAATAAAAAATTGGGAATTTTGTCCATGATGCCACAAAAAAGGTTCAACATTTCTTTTATGCCCTTTTTTTATCTGGCTTTCATTTATACTTTTTATTGATGGCATTGGGTGTTGATAAATGACAAAAATACCCTCGATGATTTTGGTTTGTTGTTGCGCAGACTTTTTGATTTTTTACGGAATTAATTGATTTTTTGTTTAGTTTTTTACAAGCTGTAAAAAGTAAAAAAGTAAAAACAATTAAGAGGACATTTAATGAGGACAAAAAGGGGTTGAGAAACGTAGTATCAAATGGGGTCACTGTAGATAACAACAAATACAGACATTGTTAAAAAATTCAGATCTCGAATAGAGCAGTTTTCTTGGGGTATCGAGTATACAAGTGTATAGACATTCAAAAATCGGCAGTGGACAAGGTCATTGCGGTGCAAATAAATTGAGAAACCTACGATTAATTGATAAAACCAAAGTTTGATAATTTAATGTTGTCCATGAAAGTGGTAAAACCCAAAGTATATTGTTGTCCATGAGACAGTAAAGTTGTCCATTTAATGTTGTCCATGATAACTGAAGTGGTCTATGAGTTTTCTATTTAATGTTGTCCATGACTAGTTAAACCATACACACTTGGAGGGATAAGGGCATGTAAGACTGATGCCACGGTACAAATAAATTGATAAACCTACGATACAAAATGTGTCCATTTACTTGATAAAACATTACAAAACACATGAACAATTTATAGACTGTCATTTACTTGATAAGATAAAGTTGTCCAAATCAACATAATAAGTTGTCCATGGGAACATAAAATTGTCCATAATAACCGAAGGTAGACAAATAGCAATAACCGAGAATTTTAACTTTTTTTATAAAAACAAAATGAATCTGAAATTGAAAAAGAAATCACCAGAAAAGGTTCCGACGAAAGTATATGAAATGCGAAAAAGAAGATGAAGCGTCCTTGTTTGATAGACAAAAAATAGATTTGAGAGACATATCTGTTTTTCGAGTAGACAAATTAATGAAAAACAACAAATAATCCTAGAAAACATAACGAAATCTATCGAAAACTGGATTAAAAATCAACAAAATTACCTATTTGAACAACATAAAGAGAAAATCCGGTGGAAGAAGACTAGAATTCCGGCGGAAGAAGCGGAAAAGTGAATAAGAGAAGATGGAGAGTTGGGTAGATATTTTTACTCTTAGCCCAATAAAAAGTAAAAAGAAAAGTTTTTTTTTTTTTTTACCGAGATATCAAAAAATTCAAGAAGGAAATACGCGTGAGGGTTAAGACGCGTGAGGTTGGGATGATGTAGTGTAAGGCTAATTTTGTCATTTTACAATGCAGAAAGGGTATGAATGAAAGATGGATTTTAAAAGGGCATTGCATCCAAAAAAAAATAAAAAGATGGCATGATATCTAATTTTCTCTAAAAAATTTGGGAAAGCTTTATAATTTTCCTGATGAAAATATTGATTTACGAAAAAAAGATGATTATTATAGCATTTGACTTTGCGTTTGACTCTTCGTTTGGTAAGAATCATTGTTCCAAAGGTTATTAGGATTGCTGCTTGTTAATTTTATTTTATGAATTAGTTTCTTTTAAGAATTTTAACAAGCCAACGAGTCTCTGAAAACACAAGAAGTATAACTTAAGTTTAAAAAATTGTAACATTTTAACTGTTTAGTTGAGTTTCATTTATTTTGATTTCACTTATCTGATGAACTGATGAAAATCACGACAATATTCGTATACTTAGTTACTTGATTATTAATTTGATAAAATGTAATATTACCATTGATAAAATCCAGAAAGAAACTGATAATTTGATAATATTCTCAGGTTAGAATCTTTGTAATTTACTTTTAGAGAAATTCCCTCAAATAGCACCAAATGATGTTTTTGTTCCATAATTAGCACACATTTTTATTTAGGACAAAAATAGCATTTTATAAAGTTCATAATTTAATATTTTTTGTTTGGGTTGATTATATTAGTATTTAGGGTATAGTTTTTAGGGGGTAGGGGATAAAATTTAGGGTTTAGGGCTTAGGGTTTTCTAAACCCTAAACCCTTAATCCTAAACCTTAAAAATGTGAGGTTATAATTATCCTTTACTAAAAATGCTATTTATGTCGTAAATAAAAATGTGTGCTAAATATGTCACAAAAACTATATTTTGTGTTATTTTTGAGAATTGCCCTTAATTTTACCATTGATAAAAACCATAAAGAAAAATTCAAGAGAAATTCCCTCAAATAGCACCAAAACAAGTTTTTGTTCCAAAAATAGTTCACATTTTTTTTTAGTACAAAAATAGCATTTTATGAAGTTCATAATTTAATTTTTTTGGTTTGGGTTGACTATATTAGAATTTAGGGTATAGTTTTTAGGGGGTAGGGGGTACAATTTAGGGTTGAGGGCTTAGGGTTTAGGGTTTTTTAAACCCTAAACCCTAAATCCTAAACCTTAAAAATATGAAGTTAGGATTACCCTTTAATAAAAATGCTAATTGTGTCTTAAATAAAAATATGAGATAAAAATGTCACAAAAACTTCATTTTGTGCTATTTTTGAGAATTGCCCAAAATTCAATTAAGAGAAAAAGATTAAATAAGGAAATCAATCCATACTTGTTCGGTTTGATTAAAGAAAGTGAATCCAAAGCAAAAAGAAGATAGTTGGGATCCAAGACTCATCTGTAGTTTGTATGTTGGTTAAGACTAACTGGAGAGTAAACATAATCAGTCGGAGGGAAAAACAAAGTGAAAACATGAAAGTCTTTAGATTTGAATTTTGAGAAAATTAGGGAAAACATAACTACAAATGGATGAGTAAAACTAGGAGAGACGACAGAGGTAACTCTTCTGTCAGTATGGGAATGAACTACCAGCAATCAGAGTCGAGAGGCAGAAGCTATTCTCCAGTCTCGTGGAGCGGTCGAAGCAGATCATCTTCTGCTCCTAATTCTAGTGGGCCGAGAGAGGAGGAGAGGATCATGAGGATGCCTTTCAAGAAACGGTTTCCTATAGATCAAGAGAAGGCTTTCATCAGTTCACCTTCAAGAAACACCATGGTTCTTTGAAGGGAGGAGGAACAATGATGCTGGAGAGAAACATGATGATAGCTTCAAGGAAAGGAAGTCTCGGCCTGGACAAAGATATGGTTCTGTGAAAATACCCAATCCTGATGATCTCATCAGGCACCTTAAACCATTAATTCGCAACGGAAGATTTGTGGATGCGGAAGAGAACACTACTGGCATGAACAGGTTTATGAGAGCTCAGCAGCAGCGATCTCTGCGTTCTGAGGTAATAGATGATGATATTCAGTGGTACAGCTTTAACAGACAACAGCCGCCGGTGGTTGTAGCCGCCGACAACAACAAAGAGCCATGATAACAAAATTACGTAAGAGACTCATTTTTGGTTTTTTTCCAAAAGGGATATTTCTTATGTTTAGTTTTTGTTTTGTTTTGTTTTGTTTGTTATTTTTAATTTTTAAGGACATCTCAGTTTAAGAAGAGGAAAGAAAAATGTCATGGCGTCATTTGTTGCTTATCATGACGCTGTTGGTGTTTTTGTTTTCTTTTTCTTTTTCTTTAAAAAAAAAAAAAAATTCCTCATCTCTTTCTCTCAGGATTTTTAGGGTTTCTAGAATTATTGGCTGCTGGTTTCCTTTTCTGGAAATAGTTTCAATATTTGTAGAAAAACAACCAAAGAAATCAATGTTTTTGTTTACCATGTTTGTGAGTTGAATTTTTAATTTTTTCAATAAAAATGAATGCAAAAGAGCAAATGATCAGATAAAATATTTGTTTGAGGATTCACTAATATTTGATGGCACAAACTTATCCCAATCCTCTACATTAATGGGATTTAAAACATCACATGAACTTTGAGGACTTTAATAACCAAATGCAATCCCTAGGAAAGTTGCAATGGCGATCCCAAATATTCCGACAAGAATCCCGGGAACAATCAACGAGCTCCATCCCTTTTTCTGTAGTCATTCCTGCAGCACTTGTTGGGCCTTAATTTGATGCAAGAAGCAAAAGCCTTAACTCAATCTCTATCAACTTCCCTATTACACCCCAAGATGTATCAATATTTGTAACAAAGTAAACAAAAATATGCTTGGACCCTTATGTTTCCACTTGCTCCCAAGTCCCAACACAGCAAAGAACACCTGTTTTTCCATATTTGAATTGCTTTTGATCAAACACATATATAATAATGTAATAAATATATATAATAACTATTTGCATGATCACATCAGAACGGAAATATAGTTATGGCAGTTATGGCGAAATTCCGATATACTTTGTGAAAACAGTTGCAACTTTGCATATAGCATTGGGAAACAACTATTCCTTTAGCTATTTGTATCACAGCAATGGCAACTATATATTTCAGGTTTCTGTTGAGATTTAAATCTTTGAATATCATCGAATATTGGAAATCTAAAGCTTTCTTGTATGAGAATTCTTCTATTGCCAAGGTACTACTACTTGAATATTTTGATTTTGAAGAGTATAGTTAATTATGAAAGACTTTTCCGGTTATTGGGACTTGGTTGAACCATCCTTATATTCTCCGGTTAAGCTCAGACATGCAATTATTGGAAAAATGGTGTAGATGCTTCAAATTCTCTTTTCTGGCTAGGGGAGAAGATCCCGGCCAAACATTCGCAATTAAGGGATTTGTGATTTGTGAAAAGTCATTTAAGACAACTTTTTTCTATCCTATTTTAATCCGAAAAGTCACTCCTTCATCGATATGGAAGCTCCATTAAAATTTTAAAACCCAAAAAAAAAAAAAAAAAGGGTTCAATTATTGTAAAGCTGAAGTTATGAAAACGACGTATCGAGCATTATAAGCACAATCTTGCAATTTTTATGTTTGTTTGCGTTTGGTTTACTTGTTTCTTTCTTTCTTTTTGCTTTAACTTTACGTAGAGCTAATTCAAGTTTTAGCAAATCCACCTATAAATTTAAGTAGCACATGTATTGCATGTCTTAAAACTCGTTTTCTTGGTTATTGCTATAACGATATTCTACAACCATCACAATCCTACATCTCTGTTGCAAACACAAACTCTAAATTATATTAGGTTTTTTTTTACCAACCAAAATCAACATAAACACAAGACTGGAGAAGATACTGTTCTCTTTGTTAATGAAAGATGCAGAGACAGAGAGATCGAGAGAGTAGACTCGAATCAATAATTTAGTGATATATTAGCATCTTCACATGAACTTGAGAACTTTCACTCCAAATGCAATCCCTATGAAAGTTGCAATGGCGATCCCAAATATTCCGGCCAGAATCCCGGGAACTATCAACGAGTTCCATCCCTTTGCTGTCGCCATTCCAGCTGCGGTCGTGGGTCCACCAACATTAGCATTTGATGCTAGAAGCAGCAACCTTAGCTCGATGTTGAGCAGCTTTCCTATCCCCAATATCACAGCAAGATGTGTCCCAATTTGAACCAATGCAAACAAGAATATGCTTGGCGCCGTGTTTATCACACTCCATATGTTTCCGCTCGCACCTACCACAGTGAAGAACACCTGAAACACATAGTAGTTTTATTAAAATTTTCAGGATGTTCTTGAAATTGAAACTCTTGTAGTTGTCTCATACCTGCATCAGAATTAAAGCCATGGCTTCTCCAGATGGAGCAAGACGACCAAATTGAGAGGGAAAGACTGTTGCTAATACAACGACAACCGCGGTTATAGCTGGTAAGCTACCACCCGAAATCCCGAAATACTTTGTTAGCAAAGCCCCTGCCTTGCATATAGCTAATGACACAGCAATTCCAGTAGCTATCAGTAGCACAGGAATTTTGTTTTTCGTTTCAGGACCTTTGATTATCTCTTCATCTGCCATGAGAGAGCAAACATCTTAGTCAGAATCTATCCACGGAGTTGAAAGGTCATAACAATAGAGCAAAAGCTGGCCATGATCGACAAGAAACATGAATAGAACAGAACATTTTCCTCTGAATATCTAAGCCAATAGAAGTGAGTTCCTAACTGACTACATAGCCTCGATGATCCATTATCCAAAAGGAAGCCAAATCAAACTCAAAGCAACATTCAGACTTACCAGTAGTTGGTGGCGGTACAGATTCCGCAGGTATTTTGGAGCCCAAAGCAAACAATGTCGTGAAATACACAGCGCATATAACATTATCAGCAGCTAGTCCAGCAGCTAATACTGATGGCGTAACTCCAAGAGCATTCGATATAGCTACGTAGTTGACAGCTGGACAAACAACAAACAAAATGCAACTTATAAGCCACTATAGACGGAGGAAAGGAAAAAGATTGGCGATTCAAGAAAACGTTAAACACAAATCTCTGTGTTTCAGACATACTCAAAATCCATATAGAATGTTATATTACCTCCACCGATATGCCTTCCCATGAGAGCAGCTGCAATCTTCCAACTATCCGGACCAAGTGATCTCATTGGCACTAAATAGTAGGCCAGAGCTGTACCGACCGTTGTAGCAACTGTTACAAAAAACCATGAAAACAGCAAAATTCTCGCTGTGTCAACAACTCAAGAACATAACCATAGGGAACAGTGTGAATGTTGAGTCAAATATGAGGCCTTTTTCTGCCACAGTACAACAAAAGAAAGGACCTTTTTTTACCTGAACCAATCAGAAAAGCCAAGAGAAGTTTTCCAGTAGACTGAATCACACGGCGCAGATCAGCTCTAAACAACAACAGAGGAACAGCTAATGGAAGCAGGAAATTCAACACTACAGCAAAAGCAGGAGCTTCTGAAGAAATAATCCCTATGTTGCTAGCTACTAGTCCAATCAGAGTGCTGACCAACGCACCACTCACCGCACTTCCGATCTTCGTCTTCTCCGACCTGTACAATCAATCACACCACTTGTGATTCATTTTCCTAAAACTCCTATGGAAACAAAATTTGACACTTCTCTTGATTAATAAATACAATTTATGCAGCAATCAATTTTTTTTAAAAAAATTTGCCGAATAATAAATGAAGTGATCGGAATGTGCGTCAGCGAAGAAGCAACATGACGTAAGTTCAAAATTTCCGATCAGATAAACTAAACGATCGAAGTTTATAAAAGAGTGATGGCGTTACCAGAGACCGAAAGCTCCAGTGGCGAAGAGAGCAGTCCAAGTTCCCCATTCATCGTTAGGAGAAATGAGAGGCGTACTCAACTGCGATCTCACAGTTACCGATCGGATCGGAGGAGATAATTCCGGTAAAGAGTCCGGTGAGAGAAACCTGTCGCTTCTGTTACGAGATTGAGACAACGAAGCAGGAGAGAAACTAAGCCGCGAAGAGACTGCTTTAGCTGAGAATTCAGGAAGATCCTGGCGTGAAACAATGTGTGAAAGACGCCGGCGAATTGATCCCGACGATGGTAACGAGACTCCGGTCACGTTTAGTAACGGTAAGCTCGTCGCCATTTTTCGCGTCTGCTTCACAACGAGAAAGATGGTAAAGGCGAGGGAGGGAGTGATGATTAGTGGGACTTGTTGACTCTTTAGTGCGTCAACTTTTTTTTAGGAATATATCACACTGAGCTGAACCGAAACAAAAATCAAAATTGGTTTAGATTAAACCAATCAACCAAATCGAACCAAACCAAAGCTGAAGTATCATTTAATTTCTTATCAGTTCAGGTTATTTGAGTTTTGATTCAGGTTACGCTTGTATAATTGGAACCAAAACCGGTTAATATTCCTCCAATTCAACTCGGTTTAACTTCAATATTTTTATTACAAGTGTGCCAGAACTGAAACAACAAAGCACTGATCCAAAAACGTTAAAACTCCCTGTTTGATAGAGAGGGACTCAAAAGTTCTAATTTTCAAACAGATTCTCTTATCTCTTCTGTTTCTTGGGATCTCGTTTCTCAACATCCTCTAAAGCTTTGAGTTTGTTCTTAATGGCAGCAACTTTCTCATCACGGCTCATTTGTCCTGAGCTGTTCCCGATTACAAACCTCGTTCTGTTTGCTTCTGTTAATGATCTTTTGGAATTATCACGAGACGAATCTTCTAAAAGCTTCTCACTAGCTAAACGCACCACCAAAGGCTTACCACAAGCTAATCTCCCATGCATCTTCTCTTTAGCCAATTCAGCTTCCTGTGTACTCACTTTAGATGTAGAAATCAGGAGATTACTCAAATTAAAATCAAAATCAAAAGAATAAAACAATTTTACACTTCTTGACAAAAAACCAAGAAACTCAGATTATTAATTACCTCTTTAGAGCTGTATTGAACGAAAGCGTAACCGCGAGGTTCTCCTTTCTTTGGCCCGCGTGTGTGCCAAAGGAAGTCTTCTGATATGATCTTCCCATATGGAGAAAACATTTTTATCAACGCAGCCCTGTGACGAAGAGAACATTATAAGGTATGCTAAACAAAGTTTTGTTTGATCTATGGAACGGAGGTAATATAACATTTGTCCTTACTCGTTTATTCTAAGATCCAAGTTTCCAACATATAATCTGCTCTCGCTTTTTTCATCTACAAACCCACCAGTAATATCCTGAAGCATATATGTAAAAATATTGAGAAGACAACAGAAAATAAGATCAGACAGAACAGTAAACAAGATCTGTCAATCTACAATGAGTTTCAATCGAAGTGTTTATGAGATTGAACGTCAATAGACAATAAACAAATTGAAGATATACACATAAACTAACATGAAAATAATGCTCTAGAATATTGTAGTTACCATTTAACTGCAGAAACCAAGAAGAGTGAAAATAGTATTATTCCAAGCTCAATCAAGAACTTAAAGAAATGTATTCTGCATCCACCTGAACACAAACAACCTCAACATTAGAACAAAGACTTTTTCCTCTGATATAAACAAGTTCACCGAGTACAATTCTCAAAGGCCCAGAAAGCAAATCAAACTCGAGATGTTAAAGATTTATAAAATAGAAACTTGATAGTAATAATGACCAATTCTTCATCAAAAAGCCAGTGTAAGCTCCAAAAGAAAAGCATAAACCAAATTCAACAATACTCAGTTACTACACTCTATAGATAATGCTTAAAAACAGAGGCTTCTCCATGAGAATTGCAGTTATTGACTAAGCACAAAACAAGAGAAACCTTTAGCTCTAGGGAGCAAGATCTCTAGTCAAAATTCATTGTCCATTCCAAGTTGTGATGAACTAGAGTAACTCTTACCGACATAATCTTAATCGCACAATAATCAATTAAGAGAGAGACCAGAAAAACCTAATTTCCTCGCGAAAAATATTCTAGAAATTTAGACAACTTCCATGGAAGCAACTTACGGAGCTAAAGTGCGATCTCGAAGACTTCAATAAAAAAAAATCAGAAGCACCAGAATTTTCTGGCTGTAACTAGTAAATACCTAACCGGTTAAGTTGGAAACCGAACCGGTGATTGAGTCTTTGAGACGTCAGGTGAGGGCAAAAATTGAAATTGTAGTCATCTATATCTACTAAATCAGCAGTCACTTTCTTAATAACTGCAACTTTCTCCTTTCGACACGTCAGTTTTTGATGACATGTCAACACCAGAAAATTTCACAATATAATTTTTTTAGGTAAATAATTTCAACAATTATTTTTACTATCTTTTTCAGAGAAAAAAAAGGAAACGCAATATCTTTTTTTACTTTTTTTTCTCACCCACGATTTTTTTCAAAAACTGCAACATTCTCTAATTGATACGTATACTTTTTGTGAGGTGTCAACACTATAATTATTGATAATTTATTTTTTTACTTTTAAAATTAATATTTAATTATGAAAAAGAAGTGATTAATTAATTGTTCCTATTTTTAAGGAAAACCATGATCTTCGCAAATCTCTTATTTAGTTATTTTTTCAATAATCACATTTTTCTAAAATTCTTTTCACGTTTTTTCTCTACAATTTTCATGGAACTGTCTTCTTTCTTTTTTTGAATTAGTACTAAAAACTATTTTCTTTCTCCAGATGCAGACTCATTTCTTCTTCTCACTCTGCCCTCACGTCACTTTCACAAGAATTTAATTTTATTTTTTTTGAGATTTTGGATTGCAATTACTTTGAACTTTTATGGCGATCATATTGCTCATTTGCTCAAGTTCATTCAAAAGTTACCAGGTTAACAATCAAAACGTTATCTAATACTAATTATATCCTTTCTTTGCCATCTTTTATTTAAAAAAAAAAACATGATCCAAAGTCAAAATTATCTCTTAATTATTTTATTTTTAGTGCAGATCAGAGAATACGCAAAACCTAAACAGCAAAGCAAGTGTCCTCATGATTGGTGTAGTCAATTTTCCTGTGAGTTAATTTTTATAATTTTAAGCATTTATAAACATTTTTATTATAATAAAAATAGCTGCATATCCCACAAATATTAAAACTAATCTCAAATTATATTAACAACTAATATGCCCCTGCATAGCAGGGCCATAATGCTAGTAAAGTTAGAAAGGCTCAGTTGACTTAGTTAACAAACGACGTCGGTTTCGTTTGATCCCATCTTATATTCCGTTGACTTACAAACTATACAAGTTCCATTAAAGTCGTCAGCATTTTCACACACGCTGCTGAAATGCCAGTGAAATGAGATTAGAAGATTTAGTAAAGTACAACAACAAAAGAAACAAAAACAGAACATATCACACAAACTTTAATAGTTATAATGCTTATTCTTTTAGATTAACATCATTGTTCTGTTTTTAATTTCAGGATACTAAAACGCATGTAGCAAAACAATGGAGTCATCCTCTTACTTTGATAGATAGAATACTTATTCTTTGGGAATATGGTGCTACTGTCATCTTCTGAACATCCCATTGAGAACAATGGAGTCCACACCAGCATTCTCAGAAATCTGAAGTGACGACACAGCTTGAGCAGCAATCCAATCAGCTGATATTCCCATGTTGTTGTTATCCCATCCCCTTGCGAAAGGCTCATATGAGACTGGCGAAAAGTTACAGTATCTTTGTCTGTTGCTACTGTGAACCGCATAGCTTGAACAGCGCTCGTGAGGAAACAGTCTGTTACTTCCACCTGTAAATAGATTGAATTTGGTAGTATAATCCCATGGCTTGAAACCCGTTTCTTGGTTTAGCATGATTCCATACGAGCCATCATCACAATCTTCGCCAAGTAAGACGTGCAAAGCAACAGCCTCTGCAATGGCGGCACCTTCCTCATCTAATCTTCTTTGTTCCTCTAGTTTCTTTAGTTTCTTCTTCTCTAGCTCCACTCTGATAGCTACAGAAGTAGCAATGGATTTCTCAAGATGAATTTTTTTCTTCTCCGCTCGTTTGATACGCTCAAGTTCGTCTTTCTCCTGCTTCTTCTTTGCTGCAGCATCTGCTAAGTTTTCTTCTTCTTCTCCATCTAGTGCCTCTTGCTGTCCTTCCTTCTTCTTTTGCTTCTTCTTCTCTAACTCAGCCCGGATCGCTACAGAAGTAGCAATAGCTTTCTCAATACGTCTTTTTTTCTTCTCGGCTTGTTTGATTCGGTCCACTTCATCTTTCACTTGCTTCTTCTTCCCTTTTCTAACAATCGGCTGAGCTTGTTTGCGCATTGAGCTGCAGCTATCCATGGTTCCTAAATATTAACTGGCTTCTTCTTTTCTTGGTTATTACTTTGATTCTACTACCAACTGAATAATTGAACCCAAAACTCACTGTACGAAGGCGCTATGATCTCTCAATGACTACTACTACACCCACTCAGGTATGTAAGTATACCTCATCTTACGAACGATACAATCCCAAACAGAAACAACCGGAGATAAACGAAGAGAGACCTTGTAGGAATTTGCAGAGTTATCCTTGAGAAGCATTCGTCCTAATTTCCAACATCCCTTACCTTCTCCCATTTTCTAAAAATAAAACTTACTTTATTAGATTTTTCATTTACAGATGAGAATAGCAGAATACAGTAATATGCCAAAATCAACACAGTTCTATATTCAAAACATTCAACAAGAAAGCTTCTTTTTTTTTTTCCACAACTGAATCATTAAAGTCAACTTAATTACGAGGTTACTCAAGTTGACCTATCAACACAATTTCACAAGGGCCCTAGAAGAGACTGCGAATTCAAAATCTGGAAGAAACTATGGCTAATCAACAGATCTGTTGCAGAAACTAGTCATATACCAAAATCAAACCAAACACGACATGAATAACTCCGTTCAAGGATTACAATATCGACTAGTTTCAGAGATCAAAACGTAAGCCGATCAAGGATTACAATATCGACTCAAATTGGATTGATCTATGGGAAAATTGAAGATTATTAAAACAAGGAATCGGATTCTAACCTCGGCAAAATGGCATAGAAGCAGAGTACCTCGAAGAACTCCAGAGATTTATCGGATAAGGGAAGAGAGAGACCAAAACGTAAAGTTTCTATTTGGATCGAGAGAGAGGAAAAAAAAAACGCAGAAGCGAGAGAGACGATTTTCGCGCATTGATCGGATTAAAATAGACGAAGATGACGAAGAATAATACAACAGACTGGAGCCCATATGCAGTATTTTATCCAATTGAAACAAGACACGTGGCATATGATGCGTTTGGAGTAGAAGTTTTCGATTTGGACTTTGGGACTTGGGCGGTGTGCTATTCCCGTCTGAGTCACGTGACTACTAAGACATGTGTGGGACCCGTTTATCTTTATTTAGCCGTTAGATTAGAGGTTCACCCGTTGTTTTGTTTATTTGTTAACGGCTGAGATTGGATCTTGGAGAAGAACCAAAGCTGTGGGCTTTTATGGGCTAAGCCTGAGGATGGGCTTTCAGATAAGCCAGAGCTCCAGCTCGCCATCCAGATTATACCGTTCATCCCGTTTCGTTTAGTTATTCTGCTCAAGTTTAATTTTAATTGCGGGTTTTAGTGAATTGATCCATCAAAACTCGCGTGTGCTGCTAACTTGTCCTAAAGTTATATGATCACTTGTTGTTAGTTAACATTTAACAACAAGGAAAGAAAAATAAAGTCTGAAAATGTCACTTTTGTTGTTGCGATAGTTATCATAATTTTACTATGGTCTTCACTCTTCATTACTCAACAACACATATATATATATATATCCTAGACGCAACAACAAAAATTATAGATCCATCAAATTTAAAATAATTTTCAGTACTATGGCTTTCATTTTTTGTTTTATGAGCCAAAAAAAGACACACTTATTACGCCAAAGCCTGAATGCGAAGCTCAGAAAAACAGCGTAATGCCTAATGGTTAGTGATAACGACGCCATGACAATACAATTAAATTGAATTGTGTGATCCATTAATTAATATTTCTTAAAATACATGTTGCTTTAAAAAGTGTAGATTTTATTCTTCTGGTGAAACGAATCCTTAACGCTACCTATATCGCGATTCACTTTCCAATTGATTATCTCTCTATCACGATCAGCTTCTTCTCTTCATCTTCCAAATCTTCAAATTCTGGCCTTCTCTTTAAAACTCCTCTGATTTGTTTTGTTTCTCATCCTCTTCAATCTTCACCCACACAAACCATCTTTTCCTCTTCTTCTTGTTCGATTTCTCCAGAATTCCCCATAATCGGAAGAAGCTAAGGTTAACCAAAAAACGATCTCATCTCTCATTATCGCCCTTGTTTTTACTAAATCGAGAGATCGGAGTATTTTTTTTTTTTATCTCCCTGTATTGTAATTTCTGCGCGAGATTTGTTCTTCTACATCCGAGAAATTTTTATTTATCAATGGCAGTTTTTTTTCGTTTTCTTTTTTCTGAGTAATAATACTTTTTTAACTCATCACCAGCTTTGCATTTGCAGTTCTAGTTCTCCTCCTTTGTTCCTTGGTTAAGAGCCTTTCCTCCATGGCTTCTTCTACTGTGGATTCCTCTGATTTCTTCTCATCCGCACCAGCTCTCCAAAGTAACCTCGGAATTTTATCTCCTGATCAGGTTTGTTGTTGAGACTAATGATCCTTCTTTTCTTGTTATATTGCCATTTTGTTTCTTACGAATGGTTGAATCTGGTTTTGTGGCAGATCGAATTGGCGAAGATCTTATTGGAAAATAATCAGAGTCATCTCTTCCTGCAATGGCCTGAACCTGGCGTTGATGACAAAGAGAAACTAGGTTTCTTCGATCAGGTTTGATGACCACAAATCTCAAAATGTTTTGATGAATGAACATAGAAAAAAAGGATTTAATAATTTTTTTTTTTTTGAAATAATTTGATTATTAGATTGCTCGTTTAAATTCAAGCTATCCTGGAGGTTTAGCAGCTTACATTAAGACTGCGAAAGAGCTACTCGCCGATTCTAAATTAGGGAAGAATCCTTATGATGGTTTCTCTCCTTCTGTAAGTTACACTAATCTTTTTTTTTTCTTTTTTTTTTTGTGTTATGAATTTAAAAAGGTTTTATTTTTGTGTTGTCTCTATTGTTTTTAATAAGAAGGTGTTCATGTGAGCTTGCAGGTTCCTTCAGGAGAAAATCTTACTTTTGGTAATGAGAACTTCATTGAAATGGAAAAAAGAGGTGTTGTTGAAGCTAGGTATTCTGCTTTTGTTCTTGTTGCTGGTGGCCTTGGCGAGCGTCTTGGTTATAATGGTATCAAGGTAAATTAGTGAATTATGTTTCATTGACTTGATCACTGTCGTTTCAAGAATATTACCTCCAGAGATATTTGACACAATTCTGAATCTATTTCTTAGGTGGCACTTCCAAGAGAGACAACTACAGGGACATGTTTCTTGCAGCACTACATTGAATCTATATTGGCTCTTCAAGAAGCTAGCAATAAAGTCGCTTCTGGTGTGTTTCTAATTCTTTTGACAAAATGCTACCACATTATACATATCCTTTTTCATCGCTACAAGATATCTGTCATCTCACAATCAATATAAGTGAGAATAAGAAGTCCTTTTTCACATTTCTCATCATTATTTGTACTTCTACATTTTGCAGATGGAAGTCAGAGAGACATTCCTTTCATTATCATGACATCTGATGATACACATTCACGTACACTGGAGCTACTAGAGTTGAACTCTTATTTTGGGATGAAACCTACACAAGTGCATCTTCTAAAACAGGTAAATGATCACTACTGAGGGCCTTGTAAATTTTTTGTTAAAACGTAAAATGTTTTGAGAATCAGTGCATTATTAGCTACCTTTTTTTCTAGGAAAAAGTTGCATGTCTTGATGATAATGATGCCAGGCTTGCATTAGACCCTCACAACAAGTACATGATCCAGGTACATGTGTTTAGCAGTGTTAACGTTTCCAAATCTAGTACAATACTTGCTAGCTGAGTGTTGTTTTCTTGGCTATTCATAGACAAAACCTCATGGACATGGGGATGTACATTCACTTCTTTATTCCAGTGGCCTTCTTCATAAATGGTATTATTCTATCATATATATGGTTTTTAATAAGTTTGTTGCCTTTAATTTCTCCCTTTTTTTAATTTGTTGCAATTTCAGGCTTGATGCTGGTTTAAAATGGGTTTTGTTTTTCCAAGATACAAATGGACTTCTCTTCAATGTTAGTAGTAGCAACTCAACTCGTGTGTTCAAGTATTCATACAGTGTTGTTGGAAATTTACAATTCCTTAATGGGCTTCCTTGGTCCAGGCAATTCCAGCTTCTTTGGGTGTGAGTGCTACGAAACAGTATCATGTAAACTCTCTGGCTGTTCCCCGCAAGGCGAAAGAAGCTATTGGAGGAATTACTAAACTTACCCATGCTGATGGTAATTTTAGTGATCAGTAAGTCCATAATTTCTATACATTTTCTGAATGATAATTGAGAGTATGGATTCAAATGGTTTCCAGGCAGATCTATGGTGATCAATGTGGAGTACAATCAACTTGATCCTCTACTTAGAGCAACTGGATTCCCTGATGGAGATGTTAATTGTGAGACAGGCTTTTCCCCTTTCCCGGGAAATATTAATCAAGTGAGTTGTCTTCTACTCGATGTGCCCAATTTGTCTCTGATCAGGAAAATTTCAAGACTCCTGATATTTTGTTAATGTTTTTCCTATGCAGTTGATTCTGGAACTTGGTTCATACAAAGAGGAGTTGCAAAAAACTGAAGGGGCCATTAAAGAGTTTGTTAATCCAAAGTAATTCTTCTTTTCTCTCCCCTTGATTCTTCTTTTCTTATTGTTCCCGTGCTTGAATGTATCATTGTCTTCAGTTTTAGACAGAAACTCTGATTCTATGCTTTGACATCCACTTTCTGGATTATATAATAGATACAAGGATAGCACCAAAACAGCGTTTAAATCTTCAACTCGTCTAGAATGTATGATGCAAGATTATCCAAAGACATTGCCTCCAACCGCACGAGTTGGATTCACGGTAATTGCTATCTGTAGAGTAAGACAATACTTTAACTACGCAAGCTTCTTGTGACAATATTTCTTCATGTAGGTGATGGATATATGGCTTGCTTATGCACCCGTCAAGAATAATCCCGAGGATGCTGCTAAGGTTAAAATACTTAATGCACAGAGAAAATATTGATTTCTTAAACTGAACTAAAAAATTGAAAGGTGTATCAGTTCTTGAGACTAATCAACTTGTTGTCCTTTCTCTTTCTCTGCCAAATACGAATGATGGTGCTTCCTTTCTGTGTAACCAATGCGGTTTTTTTCTATCCACTGAAGGTACCAAAGGGAAACCCATATCACAGTGCAACTTCTGGAGAAATGGCGATTTATCGTGCTAACAGCCTTATTCTTCAAAAGGTAATTTAGTTGTATTGATCTCTGTTTTACATATGCTTCTGAAGTGTCTAATTCGTTTCTCATTTCTGGCAAATCATATGCTAATACTCCCTAAAGACACTTGATTCTAGTATATATCATTAAATAATCCGGTTTGAGCCACAAACACTTCTAAATAGTCTTCTCCATGATGGTTTATAGTCTCTAAAGCAGCATCTCTCATCTTTGGTTTTACGAATTCCCCAGGCTGGTGTCAAAGTGGGAGAGCCTCTGAAACAGGTCTTGAACGGGCAAGAGGTTGAAGTATGGTCTCGTATCACATGGAAACCCAAATGGGGAATGATCTTCTCTGATGTCAAAAAGAAAGTCAGCGGGAACTGCGAGATCTCTCAGAGATCCACGATGGCTATTATGGGTCATAATGTAATTATTGAAGATCTCTCCTTAGACGGTGCTCTTATTGTAGATTCCATTGATTATGCAGAGGTATGGAGTGTGTTCTTGAAAGCTGTCATGTTCCATTGTTATCTCTTGGATTATCATAATTATTAATTAAGACTTATGCGACATTTTGAATTTAGGTAAAACTGGGAGGTTTGATCAAGAACAATGGTTGGACCATGGAGACCGTAGATTACAAAGACACATCGGTTCCAGAAGAAATAAGAATCAGAGGTTTCAGATTCAACAAAGTGGAGCAACTCGAAAAGAAGTTCACTCAATCTGGAAAATTTTCCTTGGAAGATTAAACTTATCTGCAAATGTGAAAAAGTGTTTATTTCGCGATTTGATCATTTGAGCAAAGTAGCAATTTGCAAATGCCAAATGATCCATTTGTTTTTATGATGGAGCTTAATTCTTTCCTTTTTTCCTTTTTTTTTTTGTTCTAACGAAACATTTTTCAACAAACGGCCAATATGTATCAAAATATCATATCGACTTTCTATAAAATAGCATGAAGTGTCAATTGAATATTGTAGTGTAAGAATTTTAATTTCGATTGATGAAACTATTTTCTATGAATGGAGTTGACACGCACCTAAGCTTAGCTGTGCTGTGCTGTGCTTGTTTCAATTTAGAATCAAGTGAGAAATTTGATTCAATTGGCTTCAGATTATTATTACACACTCAAAAATTGTTAGTCATGTCAATTTGTTTTACTTGGATTGAGTTGTATTTTGGTATGATTGAAAAACAAAAAAGCTTTGGAATACTTCAGTTATAATCTATTCTTGTTTGTTTTTTGTTTGAGAGGCTAATTAGCTGAACTTTTCTTCTACTTCACTTTTATATATTTACTAAAACAAATATTAGTCATACCAGATTAAACAAAAAAAAAAAAAAAAAAAAAAATTAAAGTTGGGATTGTAGCAATTAAGAGGTGGAAGAGCCCTTGTTGTATAATTTGATTCTCCGGCTTATCTCTTTTTCCAACTCCTCTTTTCCTCCCACTTCTTCCACTTCCTGAACAATTCCCAAAAAAACAAACCATACAAACAAACAAAATCAGATCACATGTTTAACAAATATAACATGCAATTATAGGTTGTAATATCTCTTAGTTTAATTTTTTTTTAAAGGAGTTTTAGATTCTTGCCTTGGGTCCAAGAAACAACCCATATGGTACACCCTTGAATTTGTCTGTGTGGTGTAGCTGAGAAAAGTGTTAAAACCATATCATCATTGTTAAATTAATATTATAAAACGACAGTAATTATGGAATTAAGAATAATTAAGAACGTTGGTTTATGATGATGATGATGATGATGATGATGATGATGATGATGATGATGATATTAAACCTGGTGAGCGGCAGCGACCTTTCGGAGGTAAGGGACGTTGGCAATGGGACCTACAGGGAATCTCTTGTGCACAAGTCCATCGTGGACGAACATGTAGGCCATTCCAAACACCGTTATTCCCAATCCCTGCCCATTTAAAACCAAACTCCTAAGAGAATCAGTAACGTGGCTATACGCTGTTTTGTTTTAAACGGGTAATTTCCGACCAAAGTGTAAATTTAAAATAATACCGTCTGTATAAAGTAGTATCTTCTTTGAGTTAAATTATGACAAGCTTGGCCATTTGGTTTTGTTTTGGAATATACTGTATGCCCCCAAATAAAACAGAACTATATTTCAGTTTAAATCTTTTTTTTTTGTGGTTTGGTTTAGGATAAATTTTGATTTAGGTTCGGTTATATTTTGAATTTAAAATCATAAAATATAAAGATCACCAATTAATTTTGATTTATATCATAGATTTTAGTGTCTTTGAATACTCGTTTAGTAGTTTAATTTAATTTAATTAACCCATCTTTCATGCTTGGACGGTAGATCTCACCCAACTCACACTTTTAAACTTTTGTGGGACGGTGAAAAAACCCACTGAATTCTATACTTTCGGTTTCCGTGATTTTAATTAAAAATTATTTTAAATTCCAAAGAAGTCAAAGACCAATTAGGCAATCAATTACTATATGACTCATCTCTCATTTCTTTTACTTTTTTTTTTCTTTTTCTTTTTTAAATTTCGGATATTGTCGGAGAAGATAAAAAGAGGGATGGGACTTACGGCACCGAAGCAGAGACCAGGAACAAGTCCTTCATTAAAGAATCCATAATAGAGCAGACCAATCGCAGGAACCGCGTTTATTATAGCAAACACATCGTTTAACTCAAACGCTCCTTCTCTAGGTTTATGATGAGACTGCCACAAAAACCAAAATCATTTATACCAGTAAACCGAAAAAAAAACAGAATAATGAGAAAATAAAAATTCGAATTACCTCATGCATGTTCCACAAAGAAGCATGCCAAAGAGCTCTATGAGCCCATCTTGCCCAAAACTCCATCCCAACCTTCAAAATCCAAACAAATATTTTTGTTTTAATTACAAAAAAATGTGAAAAAAATCTGAAATTTAATAACAATATTAAAAACTTACAGCAGCACCAATGGATAGAGCAAATGTACCAACCATCTCTAATACAGGCACTTCACCTCCCTAAGTCAAAAACCAAAATAAAGTCTCAATTTTGATATTTTTTGTTAAACGTATTAAATTATTTTGATATTTTGTTACGAATAAAACTGAAAATTTCAGATGATTTTTTTCAGTGTATTATTTATTAGATTACCTTCATTTGCCAGTAAAAACGGTAATAAACGGCCATAACTGCCATAGAAGTAATACCAAAGCTCGACATAACAGCTGCTATTAAATAAGTGAATCTCTCAAATTTCTTCTTCTCAGCTTTCTTGAGAAGCCGCGACGTCGCCAAGATCTCGGAGGAGCTTGTGGTGCTTTCCGGTTTATCATCCATAGGAGAGTCTTGTTTCCGCTCTTCAACGACGAAACAGACGGTGAGGATCTTCCGCCGTTTAAAGCCGTTGAATCTGAGAGACGGAGGGAAAACGGCGGTGGTGATAGGGTGGTTGAGACGGGTGTTGGAGGAGGAGAAAGATTGGTTGAGTGGTTTGAGTGTTACGGCGATTGATGAGAGTCCTGCTGCCATGGGAAAGGAGCTCGTCGGAGGTTTATGGAAACTTTGAAAAGAGAGTTATTGAGAGAATGAGAAAAATAGGAAAGCTGTGTTGATGTTTGTGTGGTGAAGCTTACAGTGACAAGAAAGAGTTAAATGCAGAGAGGCCACAATTTTTTATTTTTTTAGTTGTGATATTTTTTTTTTCGCTTTATTGTTTTTGTTAGATTTAAATTACAATAACGTTTTTAAAATTTATCAGTACTATTTGATACCTTTTTTGTTGTGTTTACAAAAATTGCTTGGTTTTCTATTTTCTATTTTATATATATCAATAAGATATAGTATAATGTAATTTTAAATTATTTTAAAATATATGTAGTGTTGTAAATAATTTTTAAAAATGGGTGAAAATGATCATCTTATAAAAAAAATATATGGAAATTTTATTTATTTATTGCAAAGTTGTTTAAAATTTTAAAACTTTATTACAAACTTTAAATTAGTTTGATGGTTTTTTAATCAACATATGCATATAAATGATCAAACATTTTTAGTTGCATATTAAAAATATAACTTTTGAAATATAATAATTTCATATTGAAATATTATTGTATAATTTTATAATCTCAAGTTCAACATTTTCAAATAAAAAATGTATAAATCTACAATAGAAGAAGGCACAAGAAACAGAGCAGATGAAACAAATACAAAAAGGGACAAAAAAAAATTGGTAGTGGGTTTCGAGTTTGAGGTTACAAGAGGTGAGGGGCCATTTCTGGGATTTTTTCCATATCATCGACAGCGAATCACTCCCACTTCTATTAAAATGGCTCCACGTGGCCTCTTCTTCCACCGAATAGGCAAAGGAGTATCACCATCTTCCAAATGTCGTATCCTTATTGGTTGATTCTGTTTCGTCAGATTACACACTTAAAAGGTTAATTAGGTGTATAGCTTATACTTCTCGATGTTAAAATTGTGACTTTAAAGGATCTCAACAATATAAACTACAAGTGATTTAAATCATATGTTGATTTTACACCAACCACTGTCGATCGATTTGGTAGAGTTTGAACAATAGTTTCTAAGTTATTATCAAAACAAAATTAAATTAAATATCAAAACGTTATGACTAATATATAAGTGATTGATCAGAGAGGCCAGCGAAATTACCAAAAATGTGTAACCTTTTCGCCATCCCATGCTATAGCATTGTCCTGGAGCAGATGAAACACATTGTATTTGAGGCCAAATAGTTTGTACACAAGAAAAGTAGGAATATACGAATAGAAAATGAGTAAGAAAAAGTCTTCACCTTAGAGTTGTCTCAAACTATTTGTAGGTTTTTCAATTTCTTTTATTAAAAATCTATCTATCTACTAATATAAGAAAGGTACAATTATTGGGTGTTTTCAAACAATTTTATAAAGAAATATGAATATGCATATATCCAAACATCACATTATCCATAGAGATATTTACTTAAACAGCACAGAAACGTTGTTAAATGACTACCATAGTTGATATTTTTTGAAAATTACTTAAATATCAAAATAACTAAGGAAATGTCTATTAAGGATAAATTAAAACTCTAATTAACAATTATGCCATTCTGATTTATTTTAATCATGTTTTACGGTTTCTAAAAAAAATTAAAACAGTTTTGGCTCCTTAAAATTGAAAGAACGTTTCAGTTTCCAACCCCATTCAGAAAAAAAAAAAACGCAAACACCCCTCTCCTCTCTCATCTGCGGCGAAGATCGAAACCCTAAACTCGCCGCTTCTCCACTGTTGCATCTCTCGCATCTCTCATTTCCGCATCTTCTTCTCCTCATCTCCAGTCGCGTTTCATCTCCCAAAGTTTTGTCAAAAGACCTTGAATAGGTCGGCAAGGAAAACTGAAGTTCGCGAAGGATAACTGAATTTCGGCATTCGAAAACTATAAGAGGTTTTTGTTTTAGTTACTCTGAAGTTATTGTGTTGCGATTTGATATCGATTCTAAAAAAAAAACAGTAACGCACATTTCTATATATTTGAAGGATTTTCATTCATTGTCTCAAGTGTTGAAGATAACTAAGGTATACGATATTCTGAACTTGTATATTCAATATTCCGGCGATATTCCGGCCATTCAATTATTTTAAAACTTTGGCGCCGATTGATGGCTAATTTACATTTATGTCGGATTAATGTTTCATATTATGGCTGATTTAGTGGATTAATATGTTATGTGATGGCTGATTTTTTAGAGCAATGTGTTTATATAACGGCTGATTTAAGGTTATATATATGTGAATATGATGGCTGATGTATTCATTGATGCTTTATAATAGCTGATTTTTGTATTATGATGGCTGATTTAGTGGATTAATGTTATGTGATGACTGATTTTTTAGAGCAATGTGTTTATATAATGGCTGATTTAAGTTATATATATGTGAATATGATGGCTGATGTATTCATTGGTGCTTTATAATAGCTGATTTTTGTATTATGATGGCTGATTTTCGAAGTACATAATGGCTGATTTATGTGTTTGCTGGCTGATTTATTATTTACTGGCAGATGGATTCGTCTAAAGAAGCAAAGAAGTACCCTCTTAGACTTTATGAAAATGGGAAATCTCCACTACAGAATAGAAGCATGAATCACAACAGTCAGCTGGGCAACTTCTCACGCGTTAGAGAAGCAATAGGAATAGATGCCTGGGAAGAAATTAAGAAATCATCTCTTGGACTCATTCCTAAGCTAGTAGATAGCGATTACGTGTGGTCTGCTAAGACTGTACATTATCTACTCACCCGTCAGTTGGCAATACATAATGAGAATGAGATTTGGGTTGTGATCGGTGGTCAACCAATCAGGTTTAGCTTATACGAATTTGCTGAGATTACGGGGCTAAATACAGATGCAGTGCCACCACCTGAAAGTTGTGAAGCTGACCACACTAGTTTCTGGACAGAGTTAGGTGTTCCGCATGGAGTTGGACCAAAGTATGATGAATTAGCTAAAGCATTTGGTAAATGTCGTGGATGGGATTTACCAGAACGGAAGATGTTGGGGTTGTTATGCATTCTACACATGGGTATTCATGGTTTACATCATAACTCGAGAATACCTCTTGAAACTGCAAAAAGAGTCTTCAAAGATGAATACATTGATGATTATCCATGGGGTCGGGTGGCATTTAAAAGTCTTATCAACGGTATAAAGATTGTTCAGTATGAAGGAAATTCGTATACCGTCAATGGCTGCGTGCACGTGTTGCTCTTTTGGTCGTATGAATCAATTAGAGATTTTGGAGAGCGTTTTGGGAGAATATTACAACCGAATGAAATTCTATTTCTTCGATGGGGTGGATATCGTACGCGGGAGGATTTAGATAAGATTATTAGTCAGGATATTACGCTGACTTATCATGTAATTATTGTGGCTGACTTATCATATAATTGTTGTGGCTGACTTATTATGTAATGATGTTTTGGTGTGGCTGACTAAATATATAATGATGTAGGTGCGTGTTAGGAGGATGATTATGAAGTCTGTAGATGAGGTATATCCTACTTGGGATGAGAAAAATGAAGACACAGAACTTCATAACCTTATTTCCGACATTATTGAAGATAACTTTGTTCGTGGTTATTGGGATGTCAAGCAAGGTGAATCACATAGGAAGAAAATCAAAGTAAAGAATGTGGAAGTGAAACACAAAGGCAATAATGTTGACGTATCAGAACAACCGAAGAAGAAGGAGAAAAGAAAGAATAGTGGGAAAAGATCTCTTGAGAGTGATCAAGAATCTAGAAAGGTCAATCAAATTGAATCAGCAAGTAAGAAACACAAAGGAGGAAAGAATGTCGACGTATCAGACATCGATGATTATGAGAGAAATTTGTCTGTCTCTGGCTTTGTGAGATTGGTGGAAAAACTCTACACAAGATTTGATTTGATGGAGAACAATATCAGTGGAATAGTTGGAGGCATAGAAAGCAAGGTTGAAGCCAAAATTGATGGAAAGTATGACCATAGAATAACTGATGTTGAAGAGAAAGTTGAGTTGTTGGTGAATGAAATCAAATGGATGAAAGATCGCTTGGGACCTGCTGCAATGGAAAATTCCATTATTAAAGATGACAACTCGAAGAATTTACAAGATCAAGAGTTCACTAGCCCGGTATGTTGAGTAATGTCCTGCTTTATATAAAGAGTATGCCAGACCATACTCTTATGAAATATGGGTTGTGGCTGACTTATTCAGCTGATCGGCTGATTTATTAGTTGTGGCTGACTTATGAAATATGTAATAGCCGATTTATATGTTTCGTAGCAGACTTATGGAACATGTTATAGCCGACTTATTATTAATATATGTACCCTTTTATTTACTTTATACAGATGCGCCACCATCAGTCATCTGATAAAAGTGCTGCTAAAGTTATTGATTTGGAGAACGAATCTATTAGAGATTTTGTTAAAGCAGTGTATAGAAGGAAAATTCAAAAGAAGGACAAGAATCTTGGGAAGCAAGGCAATGAAGAGAAGATAAAAGACAATGTGAATGTTGAGAAGGAAGGGAATGAACCGGTGGAAAAGGACAAAAAAATTGAGAAGAAAGACAATGAAGAGAGTAAAAAAGCCAATGTTGATAAAAAAGTGAAAGAAGAGAAGGAGGAAATAAAAGATGATAAGGCAAAGAACGAAAAGACTGAACAAGCGAATGCAAAAAAAGGTGGATTGGGACTTGATAGTGATGTGTTTGATATAACCGATCAAGTTCGTGAAGAGAATAACAAGTTTTTGGCTGAATCTGAAGAGAACGATGAAGACAGGATTAGGCAAGCCAAACTTTCAAATGCACTAGATGCGTTGCACACCGGCTTAGTTTGTTTTGATGCGATTGGTCAAAAGAAAAAGTTTCCTCCACCTCCACCGTATCCATATATTGGAAACACTGGATTGACGTGCATGAGGAAGGGAGTGACTCCTTCACCAGCAATATATGATCCTTTGAAACCGGTTGATCCAGTGAAAGTGGCTAAACTTACTGAGTATCTCAGACCATATACGTATGTTAAATCATAAATTTTCATCTTTAATTATAACTTCTCTTTAACTTTCACTAACTATCTTATTTGTTTATTTCATCAGGAACATTCCTCTTAAGGAAAAACTATCTGAAGACATTCAGTTCTACAGGATTCTCATCGCTCCGATAAAGGATTGGCCTACCGACCAATATGGATGGTTGTACGATTATGTAAGTCAAAGTCAGAGCCGGAATATTTTTTCTATTAAGGCTGATTTATTTATATCTAACGGCTGATTTATTTCTATTTAATGGCTGATGTATTGCTTTCAACGGCTGATATATTTCTATATAACGGCTGATTTATTTATATCTAACGGCTGATTTATTTTCTATTTAAAGGCTGATTTATTTCTATATAACGGCTGATTTATTTTTATCCAACCGATGATTTATTTATAACTAACGGTATTTTGTTGCTTACAGCACATTTCTGCATTTCTTCGACTGCTCCGGAAAAGGTCTTTGCAAGTTCCATCTCCTTTTTACACTGATCGGATTGCGTTTATTGGTCAATGGTTCGTCAGTTTGTGGGTGAATGATTACGTACAATTTAATTTGAATCCTAAGAACTGGAAATTCCCTCAAACGTATATTGATTTAGCAAACGGTTTGTCCCCTGCCGACATGCCGACACGAAAGAGGTGGCTTTACGATGTTGATCGCCTGTTCTTGGTTCACCAAGTAGATGGTTGTCACTGGATCACGCTGGACATTGATTTGGTTAGAGAGAAGATAGATTGTTACGACAGTATCATGGGAGCAGGAACACCCGAACAAGACAAGAAAATTCTTGATAAATGTAGAGTGTTCACACGCATGATACCTGCACTGTTGAACGAAGTGATTCCTCATGAAACTCGAAAGGTAACAAATAAGCAATTTGTGTTTAGACGAAGGAAAGGCATCCCTCAAAACGATAACCTAGGTGATTGTGGCGTGTATTCGCTCAAGTATATTGAGATGCTAGCGCTTGGTGTCGTTTTCGATGGTCTTAGCGATAGGAACATGCAGGCCTTACGGGTAAAGATGGGAGCAGAGATTTTAGATGAGGTACCTGATTTGTATGCACAATTTAAGTGATTTATTAGATGTCGCCGTTTGGGCTGATTTATGTATGTAATTTGCAAGTTATGACTGATTTATGTATTTATCTATTTAACATGTTAAGGCTAATTTATGAATTTATTTAACAAAGTTATTTATTAGATGCTCGTCTTATGGCTGATTTATGTAACAAGTTATGGCTGATTTAACAAGTGATGGCTGATTTTAAAAATTGTTCACTGAAGGAGTACCTCTTTAAAATCAGATAGATCTACTTTCACAATTAAGTCACTTTCAGCGACACTCTTCAACATAGCTCTCTTTTCCTTTTTCCCTCATTTATCTTTCTTCCCAACGAGGAACCTTCAATCCCGAAATTTGAAATCGAGTTTAAGTATTTCTCCGTATTTATCTTCCCGTAGTTATACTCGATTTCACTTTACAGAATCTCTCTTTTACAATTAACAACTGATTTCGTCGATTAAAATGAAATTCGATTTCTGGGTTTCTCTGTAGGTTGAAGTTAAAACCAAGGATGAGCAATATCTCTGGATCTTCTACTGGATCTACAAGCACCAGGCGAGGAAAAGTTATGGGTGTGCCTACTGTGTGTTGGTGTGGGGCTCAAATCTTGGGAAAATTTTCAAAATCAGACTCTAATCCTTACCGTCGATACTTTCGTTGTGCTTATGCTGCATCCATTAAGGTTATACTCTGTTTAATGTTCATTCTGATTGTCATTCTTGTTAGTTATCCAACGTAATTAATTTTTTAGCTTATGGATGACAATCACGTTTTCAAATGGGTTGATGAGGCATTGTTGAATGAGGTACAAACATTGAGTCCCAAAGCTGATAGACTTGAGCAAATGGTCAGAGAGAGTGAGATTGTGTTTGATGGTGTGGAATATGAGAAGATGGTATTTGATAAGGTGCTAATGAAGGTCGAGAAAGAGGTCTTCGAGAGGGTAGAATGTGTATTGACTGAAGCCAACACAAATATGAAGAAGATGATGATACTTGTTATCGTTGGATGTATGATCATTGTAGGGTTCGTTAAACTTATATGATGTATGATCATATAACCTTCAAGTCAGTATCTGTGTTCTTACTGTTCGTTATAAGTTTCATGGTCAGTCGGCTGATTTATTACCTCTATATATATATTTATGGCTGATTTATTTATTATACACAACGACTGATTTATTAAAAATGGCTGATTTATGATGAACACATGGCTGATTTATTACTAGATTATGGCTGATTTATTACGATAAACATAAAACCAAATATGTAACAAAAAAGGAAAAAACAAGAAAATATAGTAAATTAAGTAGGGTAGTGTAATTACATCTTGATACAAAACACACAATCTCTTAAATCAATTCTTAAAGTTTTTACAAGTTTTTGCATTATGTCCAACCTGTTGACAAATAGAGCAAGTGTGTTGTTTTCTTGAGCGTTTCTTCTCACTTGCCAATTCTAAACAAGATTTAATTCTAGAATTCTTAGGTCTTCCAGGTTGGTTACGAGCAATTGGGGGATTGCACACCTGTTCAGCTACATGATCTGGAACGGGGAACGCCGAATCTATAGGCATAACTGAACCACCATATGCATTAACCAAATCCATACTGTAATAATATGGGTCGCATAATGAGATACGACAAACATTCTTGTGCTCCGCAGCAGCTACTGCATGTACACATGGTAACTTATCAATGTCAAAACGACGGCATGTGCATCTTCTCAAATCCAAATTCACAACATGCAGAGATGTTCCACATATAACTTGTATATGGTAAGCATCAATCGTTTGTACCGTCGCAACTTTGGCACCACTCACTCGGTCCTGTCAATCCAAACAAAGTATTATACAAAGTAAATGGCTGACTTAATAATTATATGGCTGACTTATATAATTACATGGCTGACTTATAACAATATATGGCTGACTTATATAATTACATGGTCGATTTATGAAACGTAAATATTACCTCCAACAATTTTTCAACACCACGTGTAAGCGTTGTATGCATCGATCTTGCATCTTCTCGCCGCTCATTAAACCATCGCGTCATCATTGACCTAATCGATTCTAAAATTCGAACGATTGGGAAACTTCTTGATTTAGAAAGTACCTTGTTCATCGATTCCGCTATATTTGTTGTAGTTAGATTATATCTATCGCCTGGAAAATGAACACGAGCCCACATTCTTACATCCGCTCTTTGTAGGTAACCATGAAGTTCAGGGTTCAACGCTCCAATCTCATTGAAGACGGCATCAAATTCATCCATTCTATAACAATTCGCAGCTCTCTTCACCAGACGAAACAAATTTCCCCCTCTGAACCGTACCAGAATGTTCTTATATAGATGATACGTGCAAATTCCACGAGCGGCCAATGGAAACACATTTCCAATTGCTTTTCCGATTGACTTATGCCTATCCGATATTATCGCAAGACCCTTATCGTCAGGAACCACAAGTTTAAGTTGAGTAAAAAACCATTGCCAAGAATCATCATTTTCAGTGTCAACCACACCAAATGCTAATGGAAAGATCTGAAAGTTACCATCTTGAGCTAATGCTGTAAGAAGCGTCCCTTTATATCTTCCATGGAGAAATGTTCCATCAACGATGACTACTTTGCGCATAAAAGGAAAGCCACTGATGCTCGCACCAAATGCAATAAATAAATACTTGAATCTTCCGCATTCATCAATCTTAAGACGAGTGATTGTACCACGATTTGCCCTTCTAATCATGTATAGATAAGAAGGTAATTCTTAATACCCCTTCTCAAGACTTCCCATATCGATCTCTCTTGCAAATCTTAATGTCCTATGGCTCTTCCAGTAATCCATCTAGTAAATAAAATCAGCCGAAATTGAATAAAAAGCATTCATCCATAATTGTATAAATAAATCAGCCGCAAATGTAAAAATAAATCAGCCACAATCAAAAATTAAAATCGGCCGCATTGTAACAATACCTTGATACCAAATTGCTTAGTGATAGCTACTCCGACATGTCTAGGCAGAACTGATGGATCAGTGTCACCAAGAAATTCCCTGTATAAGGCTCCTAAAATATCTGGCGTTGCTTGTCGGGATCGAGTAGAACGCTCTGTTACAGAACATGTGTGTTCTGAATCGTATAAGCGAATATAGAATTCTGAGGATTGCCCTTATCTAGAAGCACGAACTCTCCATCTACATCCGTTTACCCAACACTTAACGATCAGAGTATCTGCATTTGATACTGGTACATCAAAATCAAACCGATCTCTCACAGTCAAGAGTTTCAGTCGTTTCTCCAACTCTTCTTTACTCTTATATCGCTGACCTACAACGATATGTAGCTCTGACAGCTCAAACTTGATAAACTCATTATTTCCTTTTGATTCTGTAATCGCAAAATTCTGCGGTCTTTTCTTTGGAGGCAAAGTTGGTGAATCTTCATCTTCTTCTTGAGGTTTCCCAAATAAGCTGAAGTTATCATCATCAAATGATGCACCATCTGGGTCGTCAAAAATATCAAATCTGCTGTCAAATTCGTCATCTTCTTCATCTTCAACTTTGTCTTCTTTATCGTAGATTCCTTCATTGCTCCCAATATATTCGCCATCTTCTTCATCATCAACTTCATTCTCAAACTCAGGTTTTGCTGGTTTACATGCATAGTCAATAAACTCATCTTCATAACTCTCTATTTCTTTCTTTTTTCTTCTGTCTATTAACTCCTCATTTGAGACATGAATGAATGGCCGTTTCATCTTCTCCTCCGCTTTGTCTTTCTGAATAACTTCTCTATCCTCTATATCAGTAATCTCTAAGCAAAGGCGTAGTTCATCGCTCTTTCTTAAGCTTAGAAAACCTTGCAATTGCCGAGAATTACATATATATACCGGTGGAGTATCGCGCGCGATTTTTTTCAACGTCTTGCTCGAAAACATGTAGCTTAGCTGAATCTTACAGCTACCCTCATCTAACCCATAATCCTCCATTATCATCTGTATAAGATCGACAAATGTTGTTTGTTCAGTAACTTCTAGAACTCTACACCCTCTCTTGTCGGCGTTGAAAACATATCTATTTGTGTGGATCCATTTCCCGCAAACAATAATTACAGGGTCCATTTGTGAAGGATGAAGAACAGAGATAAAAGACGAAGAACAGAGATGACTGACGAAAAAAATGGATATGACTGATAAACAAGAAGAACGGCGGCTACACTAAACCTAATTTTGGAGCTGATGTAATTGATGACATGGAAACATGCCACCAAAAGAATACATAAATCAGCCATAATAAGTCAGCCATCAGATAAACGATAAGTATGTCGTCACTGAAATACTATTTAAGTAATAATAAAAGTTTATATAAATCCGCCACTTAATACAAATAAATCAGGTGAAAAAGTTAAGTCGGCTACTACATCAAGTAAATCTGTCATCAAAAGCCCGATATTACAGTAATTATTTATTAATTACTTAGTCAGCCGTAATTAACCTGACTTTTAAGTTAATCTGCCTTATAATGGCAGATTTAACGAAAGTCGGCCACAATAAGACCGTATAAGTCAGCCATTGAAAAATAAATCAGTCAAATAAGTCAGCTGGATTATCGATAAATCAGCTAGCCAAAAAATAAATCAGCCATGTCAGATCAATAAGTCAGCCAAAATTTTTATAAGTCGGTCATATTAATAAAACTCGGCCGTGTCGTAAATCATAAATCAGCCAATATCTCATAAGTCAGTCAAATTCTATTATGTCAGCCGTGTCGTGAATAATTAAATCAGCCGATATCTCATAAATCAGGTAAAATTTCATAAGTATGCTGTGACTTCAGGCTGACTTAAGAACATAAATCAGTCGACAGGATAATAAATCAGCCGTTTTCTTAAATCGGCCAATTTTCTCTTAAGTCAGCCGTCACTAAGGCGAAAAAAAATTCGGCAGACTTTCATAATACACGTAAGCAGTTTTTGTGCCACGTAGGCCGGACGCCTACTTTTTGGCTGATGTGGAAATAATTAGTAATGGCATTTTTGTAATAGCGTTTTTGTTATCAAATGATTAAAAGGGTAGTTTGGGTAGCGCGAATATTTAAGTAATAAAAAAAAGATTTCTTGCATTCTAGTCATTTTACTTAAGTTTTGTGCTGTTTAAGTAAACTTACCTATATTAAATAGTTTTTTATTTTGTATAGTTAAATATTTAATTTAAACAATCCGTCTAATAAAAATATTATTTCACAATAGTAATAACCACAAAAACTAAATTTTTTATGAATATGATTATTAATAAAATACTCTTCAGCCTACGATTTTCTTCTTATGTGATTCACGATGTTATCTGTTTTTTTAAATAGATTTGTGTTCACTGTATTTCTATGATCTTGCTTCAGTTCCGCCTTAACCTCCACATTTCTACTCTTTTAACGTGACTCTTGCTAGCTACCGAATATCTTCCGAGTCGTTTGATTCCTAACAACGTGTGGTCTATGTTTTCGCATCATCTCTGCATCCAGATTATTCATCTGGTTGGTATGCTTCTGGAAGTTAATGAGCTCTTGCCCTTTGCAAGAACCTTGATAGTTCCTGAGTTTCATGTTTTTAATTCTGTCAGATCAATTTAAGAAGTTGAACATGATGCAAATGCGGTAGTTGTTACAAGTAATTGTTTAATTTATTAGTGTTTGAGATATTTTCTATTATTTTGTATTGTCTACCACTTTTGTAAAACTATATTCGGTAAATGCTTTTAGATTATGATTAGTAAAACTAAAATAAGAAAGAAAATTAATTAATTAATTAATTAAATAAATATGAATTTCTAATAAAATTCTGTTTAATTTGGTTCAGTTGCACCAAATTCACATTAGCTTACTTAGAGCATCCTCAACCGTTAAGAAACTCAATTGAGTTTCTTAAAATTAGTATATTATTATTTTAATTTTTAAAAAGAAATAACCAATCAAAACAATACACCTGTAAAAATAGTATCTTAAATAGTTTAGAGTCGTTTCTAAAGTTGCTTATTTAAGAATCGTTTCTTAACTTTTTCCAGCTTCTCTCATACTTTTTCCTTTTTTTATTATTATTATTTTTTTAGAAACAAGAGTCAGCGTTGGAGCTGCTCTTACTATCTTTTGATATTATTCGGATTATAATAAAGTTAGACCGAATTCGATTCGATTGAATTTGTTCCGGTACGAGTCGGTTATAACGTCGAACTGTAATTAGAACCTTTTTTTATCTGCAAAATTAAATTAAATAGATACTACATACACACGTAATAGAATATTCCCGACGACGCGTAAGCTTCCTCTTCTCCTACGCTCTAAATTACTTAGTCTCCAGGGTAATCTTTCTTCTATCTCTCTCCCGTCGTCAGATCATCATCATGAGTATGGAGGCATCGGAGCTACAAGATCTCTCTGACGACGCCGATTACGCTGCATCTCAACAACAAGTTCGCTCTATTCTCTATTCTCATTTTTCCACGATTTTGATTCCAAGTCAATCGTAAATTCCAAATCAAAATCTCCGCCGACACGAATTTGTATTTCATTCTGTGTATTTGAGTCGATCTCCAAGTGATTTCGTATTGTATTGATCGTTTGATTTTTTTTTTTTTTTCTATATCTTAGGGATCCGCTAGTATGATGCGGTGCGATAGTTCAAAGAGAAGTTCACCTAGTGAACACGAAGACGCTGAATTGATTTATTTGAAAGATAATGTTGCGATTCATCCTACTCAGTTCGCATCGGAGAGGATTAGTGGTAGATTGAAGTTAACTAAGCAAGATTCTATTCTCTTCCTGGTAATTTCAAGTCTTTTTTTATATACTAATCTGCTTTCAGATTTCTTGTTTATGTATGGAGTATGATCCAAGAATTAAGAAGACGAATTGATTGCTTGATGTATAGTTTTGTATTCATATCCTTACTTGGATTTCAATTTTTGATTCTTGATGGTTAGTCGTGGATTCCGTATAAGGGACAAAGCTCAAATGCAAAGCTATCAGAGAAAGGTAATTAGGATTAGTTTTAGCTAAATTAGTATATGTTGGGTAATTAAAGAAAATGTCCTTAACTAGTTTCTATATCTTTTCTAGATAGGAGTCTTTATACCATCACAGCAGTTCCATTCACAGAAGTGAGGTCCATTAAGCGACACACTCCTGCTTTTGGATGGCAGTATGTCATTGTTGTGCAGTCTTCTGGTAAGTTAATTCTTTGGCTGTTACTTTCGTTGAGATATTTTTATAATGACGATATCGAATCACTATTTGGGATGATCAATTGCGTCAACACTATCATTAAAATGATTTACATTTCTATTGGTTTTATAATTAAAGACGAAGTTAAGATATTTAGAACCCGAATTAGCGAAAATAGTCAGTGTATTAACTGCTAAAACTATGTGGTCTTCCTAGTGGGTTTTTGACACTGGTTAACGGGATGGGATTCACTTTTCCCTTCTCTATCAGAGAATTTTAAGCATTTAAAATGACTTGCAGGACTTGCACATCCGCCTCTGTACTTCTACAATGGAGGAGTCAGGGAGTTTCTGGCCATATTAAAACAGCATGTTTTTCTTGCAAGGTTTGTGTCTATTATTAGATAGTTAATTTTTTCCCCTGGCCTGTATTGATGTTCTTATTTATGGAAGGCATCTCTTTATGTTCTGTTTGGTTACTGTATCAAACCAGGGTTTATCATTGTATGGTACTGGATAAGTAGTTAAATAGTTATGCCACAAAGAATATATTCAGAATTCATAGTCTTACATGTTATTAGCTTTTTTATAGGTCGGCAGAAGATGCTAGTGTGTTCCTTGTGAATGATTTTCAGAGTCCCTTGCAGGTAATTATTTTTAACTTATCTCATGTTGGATCGAGGGATGATTTTGGTTTATCTTATGGGCTAATACATTTTATGATCATATCCGACAGAGAACTCTGTCTTCATTGGAGCTGCCAAGTTCACTGCCTGTTGCAAGTGGACAATCTACATACCCATCAGACGGAGGATCTCTTATTGAAAATCAAGGGAGAACAAGTTCAGATGTTGGTAACAGAGTTTCTAGTGTTTCCCAGTATGGCTTGAGAAAGCAGAAGAGTCATGATCCTACTCGGGATCTGTCAATCCATCTTCTAGAGAAGTTTTCTCTGGTTACCAAATTTGCTCGAGAAACAACCACTCAGTTGTTTTCCGAAAACAATGGCTTTGGTTCAGTTGACAGGAGATGGAATAACCAACCTGTGCATAGTTATCCTGAAAAGTTGTCGAATATTGCTGAGGAAAAACATCATGAAATCCCTCATAGTTACTCTGAAAATGACCTTCTTAAGGATGAAGAAACTTCTAATGACATTGATGTCCCTGCTGACCCCTTGGAGGTGAGGATCACTTTTTTTGTTATAAGCATTAGCATGTCGGTGTATATCATATCCGTATGTTGTGAATCTTCCTGTCCATCATGATGCTTTCGCCTCTTGGATAGATTTTCATTTATCTTAAATGTGTAGTTGAAATTTATATCTCACCTATTGACTAAATTCCACACATTGCAAACTTTTTCCTTGTCTATAATTCATTCTGGATACCAGAGTGACAATCACAGACCTTGGTATTTTAGTTATCCTACCACCCGTAACTTGATCTATAGTGTGTTTCAAAGTGTGGACTTTATGTATTTCAGTTGTGCTTGTATTTTCAGTTTGGAACACTCCCTAGATACTAGTGACTAGTGTATTACTGCACTTTTTCTTGTTCTTGTTAAAGTTTGGTGGAAACACAGCTTTGAAAGTTTTTTTTATTCAAGGCAATCAATTTTTTAATTAAGCATGTTTAGTTGATCTTCACTTCGGCAATATATGAGGATGCTTCACATTGTTTTGGCAATATGAAAATTTGCGGATGGAATGCTTTCTATACTTTATTAGCACTAAATATCTGGAACTGATGATTAATTGACCACTTGTAATTGCGCTTACATGTAAACTATGAACCTTTTGAATTTGTGATAGATTATGCTGTATAACTGTTCCTCTTTTGCAGTTTAATAAGCTGAGTTTGGTGTGGGGAAAACCAAGGCAACCACAAATGGAGTCGAAAGAGGTAAGCACTTTTGAATTCTGTAGCTTTTCCAAAGTCCGGAGAGTTTAGAGAGGAAATTCTCTTGGGTGCTGTGTTACTATTTTTACTAAATTTTAGAGAATAAATGGTATATCACCAACTGTTGTGGTGACATGTAAAATATCGACAAAGTATGTGCACCCTGACAAAATATGTTTTCCTTTTGCTTGCTAACTGTGTACGCATATCCTTTCTATGTTGTTTGAATCTTTTGTTTAATTTCAAACTTTTGGTGGGTTTTCAGTTCACAGCCTTCTTGGATTCTGAAGGGCGAGTTGTGGAATCAAAAGCTCTTCGAGAGAGAGTTTTCTATGGAGGCATTGAGCACCAATTGCGAAGAGAGGTGAACTTTTCTGCTTCATATAAAATTTAATTTAAAGTTAGGCTTGCGTTATTATTATATGAAGATTAATTTTGAACTTAGTATCATCTCTATAGGTCTGGCCCTTTCTCTTGGGATACTATACATATGACTCGACGTATGCAGAGAGAGAATATCTTCGATCTGTCAAACGGATGGAATATGCAACATTGAAACAGCAGTGGCAGGTTCGTTCATCATCATATTACTTATTTTCTAGATTCCATAGTTGGCTATGTAGTTCCTTGGCCCAGTGATGTCAGAGCTATATATATATAATTTCGAGGCATTCGTAGCGTAGCTTGTTTCCCGCATGTGCGATGCACTCTTAACAACTTTTTATTCTTTTTGACAGAGTATCTCCCCTGAACAAGCAAAAAGGTTCACAAAATATCGGGAAAGGAAGGGGCTGATAGATAAAGATGTGGTAAGACGAGTTTGAGAATATTGTTTTATGTGGTGTGCCCTATTTATCGAATTCCTATTAAGCTAGTGGTTTCTTCTTGTGTAGGTAAGAACTGATAGGGCGTTTGAATACTATGAGGGGGATGACAATCTGAATGTCAATAGCATGCGTGATATTCTGTTGACCTACTCCTTCTACAATTTTGACCTGGGTTACTGCCAGGTACTCATTCGTTTTCAAAGTTCATTCCTAGCACTGAATTACAAGTTGGCTGTTATTTTGTTTCGGTTGGCCCCAATTAGCGTATAAGCAGGAATGCTGGACACTCTTCTATTTTTGGCGTTTGCTTTCAATTTTCCCATACTCTGTGGCTTAACTGAAAAATGTTTTTTCTGTTTGTTAGGGAATGAGTGACTATCTGTCTCCTATCTTGTTCGTGATGGGGGATGAATCAGAATCCTTTTGGTGTTTTGTGGCACTGATGGAACGCCTTGGACCCAACTTTAACCGTGACCAGAATGGGATGCATACTCAACTCTTTGCACTCTCAAAGGTCTATAATTTATAATTTGAGATCTCCTGCTTTCTGTGTGCATTAAGCATCAATGTTGGGATCTGAATCTAAAACCTTTTCATTTTCACTGTCCCACAGCTGGTAGAATTGCTCGATAGCCCACTGCATAATTACTTTAAGCAGAATGACTGCTTGAATTACTTCTTCTGTTTCCGCTGGATCCTGATTCAGTTTAAAAGGTTTGTTTCTTCTTTCCTGCCTCTTTCTTGTGTTATTGCTTAGATGTTTGTACCATAATCCCACAATCTCATCTGGGCTGGACAAAAAAAATTGCTACCCTACAAAAAAATGGGCTATCCGAACTAACAACTATTGGTATTTCACTATTCATTGGGCAATCAGTATAATTTGTTTTTAGTGAACCCAACCATTAACCCTACAATGTCAGAGATATCTGTCTAATCCGGGAAATATGCTGTCTAAAATACCGGAAAAATACAATTATATCACACTTTGAATGTGAATGACTATAAGCCCCAATATTGCTTTCTATTTTTCAAGAACAAATCGTATTATAATTGTTTGCCCTCTTGTATTTGATTCTGGGGACAATGTGTCTCAGGGAGTTTGAGTACGAGAAGACAATGCAGCTGTGGGAGGTGTTATGGACTCACTACCTCTCGGAACACCTTCACCTATATGTTTGTGTGGCGATCCTGAAGAGATGCCGCAGCAAGATAATGGGAGAAGAGATGGATTTCGACACTCTCTTAAAGTTCATCAATGAGCTGTCTGGGCATATCGACCTCGATTCGACAATCAGAGATGCTGAAGCACTTTGCATATGTGCTGGTGAAAACGGTGCTGCTAGTATCCCTCCAGGAACCCCTCCTTCTTTACCCCTTGATGAAGGTATCTTATATCCGCAGGATGATGATGTTTTGTAAGTATTACAGCTTTCCTTTTTCTTCAGGACATGTTACCAAAATTTGGATTTCTTTTACTAGAAAATCCCATAAAATGATTTAAGTCAATGGACATATGCTTTTTTCTTATCCCACTTGATTCTCTGGTGTCGAAAATAGTTAAAGAGACAGGTATTGTGCGACAGTTGATCATGAGGTAACGAATTAGGACTTGTTACATAAAAATTAATTCTTGCGTAGACTACGTCCCTCAAATGTAAACTGTATAACTAAAGCCGATATGATTTGCAAAGTCTATGCAAGAATTTATCCCATAGAGATTAATGCAAGGAAAGTCCTAAAGCAGAGGAAAGAAATCGGTAAAGGCAAAACATGGGTCAAACACGAGAGTGTTGTCTGGGTAGTGGGAAATGAGAGGCAATGGAGATCCTATGCGGACGTCATATCCAAAGTGGTTGGTCTCCTCCATCCAGGTATTTCTTACAACACCGTCCTCTTCTCCTTCTCCTTCTCCTTCTCCTCCATGGTTTCTTCTCACTTCTGTACACATAACTGGCTTATCGGTGAAAGGAGTGGCGCCGATTGATTCAGGTGCATTCTGTTTTCTGGAATTGGATTTCTTGTTCAAATGAGTATTCCAGTAGTTCTTGACTTCGTTATCAGTGCGACCTGGAAGGCGACCAGCGATCAACGACCATCTGATAGAAAAGAATAAGAAGTTAACATTTGAGAAAGTGATGAAAGTGAATATCAATGGTGAAAAAAAGAAGAAAAACCGGTTTCCGAGAAGCTTATGCATGCGGATAATGAGATCTTGTTCTTGAGGTGACATGCTTCCTCTTTTGATATTTGGTCTTAGATAGTTCTTCCATCTCAACCTACAGCTTTTTCCTCCTCTCTTCAACCCTGAAATAAACAACATCAGACACACAAATTCCTAATTTCATTTCTCGAGTATAAATGAACAAACTCTCACTATATGGAAAAATTTGGAAACCGGACCGGATTTACGGGAAATGTCTGCCCAGTTTCCTTCTCCATGAGTCTCAACATAGCTTCTCAATATCATATCTTCTTCAGGTTTCCACAAACCTCTCTTCACGTAACACTTGTCTTCTTCTCTTATCTGCTCCATCTTTTCTTCTTCTCTTTGGCTCCACAGTTCACAAGTGAGGCTCGTTTAATTAAATTATATACACATAAAGTTTGAGTTTCCAACTTTAACTCTTACATGTAGGGACTATCTACTAAAATTATTGAAGGTAAAGAGAGGACAGTGGTTACACTTTTCCAACAGTAAAATTACTGTAAATTCGTGCAACCTATATAGCTGTAAAAGCTCAAGTTCCTTTGTTTTTATCCTCAGTATTTTTTTTAACAAATTATTGGCTTTATAGAGGAAACATGCAAACCAAGGCAGATCAGAGGTTGGAGATTGCCATCAACCTCGATACCTGCGTAATTCCATTACCACTTGGTCGCCTATCTTCATTCATTCTCAGTAATATTTTTCATTTCTTTCTCTAATACAAATATATAACATCTCTACATTAAAGCAATATTATACCTAGAGACTAAAAGTCCGTACGTATATCATTTGTGCGTTTACAGTTGTTACACTGCAACTCTGCAACACTTGTTGTCCGCTCAAAAAAAGTAAATAACGCGTGCAGTTTTAAATATGTTTGCTCTAAATGGTTGTTGGGACGTGCCTGATCAAGACTAGTTGCATAATGGATAGCACAGATTAAATATCCAACATTCTCGAAAGCATTATAATAACTTATTTGATGTTACTAAAATATCAATTTTACAACAAAACCATTCATTTGTTTTTTTGTTTGTATGCAAAGTAAGGCTAAACAAAATATATGTGATAGATATTCTATTCGATCCGATTCAATTTTTTTATAAACTTGAATATTGGTATAGAGATCTTAAAAGAACCTTACGAAAGAATTAAATTCAGTAAATGTAGGATAAAACATTAAGAAAACCTGGAAATAAAAATGATGAAACTCAAAACGAAACCAATAGATGAAAAGTCACACTTAATTACAGGCAAACTAGATAGACTCTGTCTTATATAAACTTGAAATCTTCTGTATAGTCTATAAAGGTTTTAACTCTACCACGATTCTTAGACGATTCAAAACCTTGGATTTCAACTTTCTTAAGAGTGTTTCTTTCAGGATTGAAGTAGAAAACAAAGAATGGTTTAGATGTAGAGTCCATGGACAGAATAATTTCACCAGTAGAAGTCACTCCAACAACGGAAACATCGCCCTGATCATCAGTTATATCCACAGGAAAAGTGTATTAATAGATAAAATGGAACCAAGTTATAGAGAACTTTTTGAGATATAGATATAGTCCTCTATAACTTGGTTCTCTCCATTTTATCTATTAAAGTCCTAGATGAAAAGAAAAAAATATTTGATAGCTAGGGTCTAGGGACTTCAAAACCAAACAAGCTGAGTGAATGTCTTTCTAAAATGCATTAACTCAAGCCTCTAGTTTAATTGCTGTCATCATCATTGTCAATTGCCTTTCATATAAAATAATAGCAATCATATATATAATGGGAGAGTTTTCTCTCCATTGAGGCTATCCACATCATCATCTTAATCATCCAATAAAAATAATACATGTCATCAAATAATATTTTTTATTTTTGTATTTTTATTAAGAATTAATTACTTTGTAAAAACAATTTTTTTATTAGCATTACTTAAATGTAGTAGTTAATGAGTATTAAGAGATTTAACAATAAAAACAATAAAAAAAGTGAAAGTAAAAAAAAAAAAGAATTAAAATGATTAAAAAAAACACTTTGTTACTACATTTTTTATATTTTTATTAACATAATATAATAGGGGTGTTGAGATGAACACAAAAATAAGATAAAATAAATTAAAATTTATATAAACGATATTACAATAAAAAAAATGACAGAGCAAATAATGAAAAATTATAGATAGCCACAACCACCACAATTAAATGATTCAATATATAATGTAAAGTAAAACAATAATAACACAAATGTAATATATATATATATATATATATATATAATATGTAAGCAACTTTTTTTTTGAATTAAAGACAATTTAAAATATTCACTTAATACATGTTTATTTATATTTATTAAATGAATCTTAAAATTTTATAAAAACTATTAAATCAAATGTGTAAGAATTAAAAAAAAGTTATAGATAATGTTAGTAATCAAAGTGTTGAAAGGATTTAATAAATTGAGAGTGAAAAAAACTATAGAGCAATGATAGTTAAATTTTTTCCAAAAAATAGAAATATCTACACTAATATTTTTTGGAATACTGTATATGAACATAAAAGTTATAGTTAGATTTTTTTAAAACATTTAAACTTTTTAAAACATTTGAAAGTGTTATAGTTTTAGTATTTTAAGTAAAAGATTCTAAAATTTTACACTAAAAATAACAAATATAGAATCGGTAAATACAAACTCAAATGTTACACAATAAAGCATCCAATTAGGGATGATACATAATCTTTGTAGTTTATCATGAGTGAAAATGTGGTTTTGTCTATATATGTTGTGATAAAAAAAATATATGATTGAAGATATTTTTAAATCGAATGGTTTTAACCTTAAGGTATGCTAAGCTTTGTGCAAAATAATGAATTGGCTTTATAATTATATTTGTAATTAATGATTTATTTATATTTATAAATAATTTAAATTTTTATAATATTTTAATATTAGACGCGGGTTACTATTCTAGATATATATTTAATTGACTTTTTGTGCGTATACACAAACAATAATGCATAATATTACGAAGTACAAAATTTAAAATAGTGTATTATTGATTCTACTTCCCCCGTTTGTCTCATGAATCATGATGTTTAAATTATATTGAATATTGATAATTTCAACAAAAATATATGATATATAAACGTTACATGCTTAATGCTTGTACAAAAATTATACTATAATGCATTAACATCTTGATTACGAAGATAGTGTATTATTGGTTTTTTTTCCCTCGTTATCTCATGATCTTCAAATTATATTGGATAGTGATACTTGGGGACAAACAATCATTTAATTTCTCAACTTTTGCAGTATCAAAGATTTATTCCCTAACTAACATATTTGCAAAAATAAATCTTCAATTATACATTGAATTTGCAAATTTGGGTTTCGAAAAAGTCAATATTAAACAGTAAACGTCTCACGTTTTTTAAAAGATCAAATGCTCGCTTTCTTCTCCATTTATTTCCTCGAGTTTTAATTATAATATTACAGATTTATTCCTAAACTATCAAGTTTGCAAAATAAATCTCAGTTTTGCAAATTTGGACTCCGTAAAAGTCAACATTAAATAGTACTCTTTAATAAGAAAAATCAGATGCTCTATTTCTTCTCTTTTTTCTTTTCTTCCCCCAAAAATCTCCAATTCGATTTATAAGAGAATCCTAAATTCGAATGTAACTCCGACGGCAATCATGACCGGAAAGAGAAAAAGAGCTTAGTATCCGACGGGGACAATGAGCGAAAACTTCAGATTTTTAATTTGCAAATGGGAAATAAATCTGTAATTAATATTGCAAAAGATTAATGAAGAAATAAATGGTTATATTCCCGTGATAATTAAACCAATATAGTATATGAATATATAAACGTGACATGTTTAATGCTTATATAACACTATCTAAACGTACGGTCAGGGGTGGCTAAACTGAAAACGGTCGTCATCAAAAGTTGAGTGTGAATCTCTTTCGGGCCATACTCGAAAAACAACATTATGTAAAAAATTTATTTAGCTGACAAAATAGAAAAAAAATAAACACGATTAAGAGACGGAGACGCCACGATCGATGAGTAGAATTGACACGTTGGAGCTGACTCTGTCTTTATCTCTCCGCTCTATAAATAGAGAAACCATGAAGACACTTTTGAAAAAGTACTAAAATTAAGAGTGGGTGAGTTCCGTCTTCATTCACCTGACCTACACCTCTCTTACTTGTAAAGTGGTGCGTTTTCTCATTTTTCATCTTCTTCCGTTTCACCATCTTTTTAAAACAAACAAGCAACTTTGATTTATTTGTTTAGAATTAATGGTGCGTTGCGCGGGTTTGGTTACAAAACTTTACTTGTGGAAATGGTGTATGTAAAAGTTTAATTATATGAATATATAAATTCTTTCAAATGATAAAGGATTCAAAAACATGGAAAACACGAAAGGGGAAAAACAACTTTGCTTTTTGGATGAAGGATAACCAACAATCCATTAAACATTTTAGGGAATATTTAAAACTGTATTTAAAAAGCAGCTTGTCCAACTCTATAGCTTGATAAACTTAAACATTTGCTTGATGTAAAAAGTCTTTGCGTCAGAGCTTTGGGACCTCTCCTCGAGGCTCAGTTCAGACTGTCGGGACTCCTCGATCGCACTTGCATAGTAGCTTGCTGCTTCAATCAAAGCCGTGTTGAATGTGGGGTTTTTAAGTAATTGTTCAACCTGGTATTTTGGAAACATGAAAGAGGATTATTTGTCGATTTTTTTGTTTCGTGAGATATTGTATAAATTTACTTAAATATAGTTACCTGAACCATTTTCTCTGAATGTGTAGTGGCATTAGTCATATTTGACACAGTGAAAGTACGGTGATTTTGAGTGAAGTTAAATGGTGTTACTCTTATTTGGAATAAGAATGCTTTCCCAATCATTGCTTGAATACAACTTGGTATATCATTTTCATCTCCTCCACTACCCTGCATGATTTGTATTGGAGTAAATTTGTGGGTAAAATATGCAGAGTTATTAGAATAAACATGTACCTAAAAAGATGTTTGTTTTAATTTCGGTACTACTTACAACCTCTAGCATGAGTGTAGCAGCTGGTTTGTTGGTGAGCTTAGTCATCTCAGAGTCAAACACAATAAAGATTGATTTGTCTTGACCATCATGCACAGCGAACTCAACCCTGTATCTGGAAAAAATATTAAATTGTGGTTAATTATTTGCTTAGTTTTATTTTGATTTGGTTGCTTGTGATTTACTTATACCTCACAACACCGGTGACATTTGGTGTATTGCATTTGGTGCAGCGTAAAGTTGTTCCGTATTTCTCGATTTTACGGGTACACCTAGCACATGAAATATAAGACCATCCATTTTCCCTTATGATGTCAACAACTCTTGCTTTGCACAAAAAAACTGCTTCCTGTGTCTGTTGAAATGCGAAATAGTAAATATAAGATTAGTACTATATTCAGATATTTTCTGCTCTAGAAATGCAATCAAAATTTGATCTCACTTTATGGTTTTCACTTTGTAAAAGTTACCTGTTCATTAGAGTTTGATATAAACTCTGAAAGTTCAGCAATAGACCGTGTTTCTTGTTTATGTATTCCCGCCGATGTGTCTTCCTTTGTGAATGACTTGGTAACTTCTGTTCCCATCCTGCATGAATAACAAATCTGTTAGATATTAAAGTGTATTTGCCGATTTAAAATTGTATTGAATTAGTTGATTGCTAAAATGAAGGTAAGAGACATTGTGAACTGAAAGATAATTAAACTTGTTAACATCAAAATTCCAGCAAATAAATAAATTCAAATAGAAATCTACGGGAGGAAGAGAGGGGAGTTCTAACCTTAAATTAGAGTATGTTATGAACATTCACGGTCAGGCGATCAAGGATTTACTGAACTGCAACAATATCTACGACATCAGTTTTTTAATTCTTAGAATCTGTATCGGAATAGTTTGATTTGGGTGGTGGTGAAGTGTCTTGTCACAAGTGAAGAGGTTATATAGTGAGTGGGTGGGAAGAAAAGAGGATGATCAAAGGTTATTATCAAAGTTTCACAAAATTTATGCTGATTTAATCAGAAACGTATACATTTAAGAGAGAATTTTTAACAACGAATGATATATCAATTTAATTTCCGTTTCAAGAGATAAAGCTTAGCAAAATATGTTTCAGAGCCTTAGCAATAATAAGTTAATTAACTGATGCATTAAAATACCTGTTTCTCGGGCGTTTCTTCGTGTTCGTCGGCGTTGGAGACGAAAGATCTCGAAGATGCAGAGATCATGGATATGGGCTTTAGGTTGCAGATTTGTGGTTGAAGTAATGTGGTTTTTTATTTTTTGTCTAATTCATTTCATAAAATATTAGGCCTGCCATCTCATTATCTATTACAACGAAGCCCATATTGACCCATTAAGTGAAATGGATAGAAGAGTTTTAATGAATGGACACGTGTTCGGTAAAGAATGAAGGAAACTCACACTGATGGACGAACGTAGGAGCGTCACCAGCTCCGCCGTGATCTCCGACCACCACCAGCTCCGTCTTGGCTGATCATAAAACTTTACAATATCTTAACCTTTTTTTTATTTCATTGTCGTTAAATATTGGATATTGTTTGGACTCACGCTGCTTGTTTACTTGCACAAGGGGTAAGGTGGTATATATTGAGATCAATTAAGCTGTGTTGATACTCCCAATGAATCATTTTAAAAAAAGAAAAATGAGTCACCAAGTGTAGATTATTTTGTTTTGATGTTTTTCCTTTATAACTTGTTTAAGTTGGGGACTTTAACGGCTTGTTTCGGTATCATCCAATACTATATTAAACAAAGAAACAAAAATATTGCTATAGAGGAGATGCAATAGAATCTTCAAGATCACACAAGTCAATGCCAGAAAACAATTAGGGTTCATAAATTTATTATTTGTCTATACTTTGATCAATATAAACTATTCAACATCGAAATTTCGTGGGTTTTACACGAATCAATTGCCGAAACAGTCCCCAAATAAGTAAAACAGTAATTTTGAGTTAGCTCGATAATTTGCAAATAAACACAAAATTAACATCTAAGTTCTAGTTTTTATTATTAGTTTTTTTAAATATTCTAGACAACAAATTTTACGGACAATAGCATCCTTTCTAAATTGTAAGGCTGAACAAAATAACTGTGATATTCGATTCGATCTGTATTCCTCCTCTTTGATCCGATTTGAAAAAAATTGTATAACCGTAAATTTGCAGGACAAAGAAATAATAAAACTTTAATGTACAGAATAATATACGGTAATATATGGTAAAGAAAATTGTATATGGTAAATTTGCCAAATGCAAAGAAAATTACAAATACCAAATTTTGAAACTAATATATGGTAAAGTAAAATGTATATTAATTACTTTTAGTAGGAGTTTTCCCTGGCCTATAGAATCTGTTGTTATATAAACTTGTAATCTCCTGCATAGTCTACAAAGGTGTAAACTCTACTATATTCAGGCGCTTCAAAACCTTGGATTCTTACTTTTTCAAGAGTCTTCCTTTCGGGATTGAAGTAGTAAACAAAGAAAAAGTTATGTATATGATCCATGGACAGAATAATTTCACCAGTAGCAGTCACTCCAACAACAGAAACCTCGCGGCCACAAACTATATTCTTAGGCAAAGTGTATACACGTTTCAACCATTCTTGTTTATAGGCATCATGTAGAATCCACAAACATAATTGATTATGGTACCAATCCAAACTAATCTCGCCAAGTTTACCCTTGTAATTTATCAGTTTAGTAGGCGAATAACAACGGAATATGTCCCTTGTAGAATCTGTTCTAAGTAACCAAAAATATTCATTCCTAACATCAAAGCAAGCTATCTTCTCATGATCAGTCTTGTAATACAAAACCCCATTGATATATATCCCTCCATTGTTAGAATCAGTTAAGTGTTCCGGATCCGGACACTGGATCTTCCTCCATGACATTTTTTCAGTTCCTAATGTTAGAATATTTTCTGAATCAAAAGATGAACTGGTCATGGTTGGTAGACTTAGTACCTTGTATTGTTTGCCAATCGGATCATACCCTAATAAGCTTCTCGCATTACTATTCTTACTTCTCCTTTGAGTTAATCTCGCGCACTGTCCCGTGCTAGGGTTACATATCACCGGCGCTTTATATGTGCATATACTAGGGAAATAGAGCAAGCCACAAACAGGGCCAAAAATTTCTTCGCCCACGTCTCCAAGTAACTTCATATGAAAATCGGCTGATACTACTAGAGAATGATTCTCATCTGGATTCTGACGTTGAGGCGATGAGTAGAAGCAACACTTACTGGAATTTTTGATGGCGAATAAGAGACGTGGCTGAGTCCTATACCTAGTCAAGAACAACTCGGTGAAATCTCGACGTCTAAGTATAGACGCGCAGAACTTGGATGCCAGACCAAACCTAGCTATTAACTTAGGAGAAGATCTTGAGACTATCTCAAGAATGATGTCAAACGGGATGTGATATGCTTTATCTTTTCTTTCCATCGAGTTTCGAAGATCTCGTGTGTTTTTAAGTTCCAAATGTGTCGTAACCTCTAAAGGATCTTGAACACACTTACCTTTCAATAAAGAATAACTCTATTTATTAATGTTTAGAAAATCATTCAAAACTAAACACCTTAAAACTCTCTATATTCTTGATATCAATTGTCACAACTCAACAATTGTATTTATAGTGCTAGCACACCTTTGCTAACCCTATTCCCATTCCTATTATTAGTAGAACTAGATAACTCCTAATCATATTAGAAATACATTAAACATATTTTATCCTTAACCGACTTGTTAGGGATTTCTTGTGCGGCAAGCTATTGAAGCTTATCCAACAGCCTCTAAAGTCAGGTTTATAGATATAGATTACTTTAAAAAATGGGCCTAATGGGCCGAACATATTAATGGGTCAAATCCCAATAGAGATTAAAACCCTTAAAACCTTAGAGATCTTGTTTCTTCCTTGCTGAGATGGTCCAATGCAAAATCAACTCATTCTTCATGCCAATGGTTCTTCAGCTTTCTTCATCCCATGCTACAATTACCATCGAATTTGCGAGCTTCTTCTTTCTTCAGCTCGATCCAAATCTACTGTAAAAGGACTTCAGCTCCATGGCTATGTCATTAAATCAGGCCTTTCTCTTATCCCTCTCGTTGCTAATAACCTCATTAATTTCTACTCCAAATCTCAGCTTCCACTTGATTCTCACCGAGCTTTTGAAGATAGTCCTAAAAAGAGCGCGACGACTTGGAGTTCAATCATCTCTTGTTTTGCTCAGAACGAGCTTCCATGGATGTCTATTGAGTTTCTCAAAAAAATGATGGCGGGAAACTTTAGGCCTGATGATCATATTCTTCCTTCAGCTACAAAGTCATGTGGGATTTTGAATCGTTGTGATATTGGGAGATCTGTTCATTGTCTTTCTATGAAGATTGGGTACGATGGTACTGTGTTCGTTGGGAGTTCTTTAGTTGATATGTATGCGAAATGTGGAGAGATTTTAGATGCGAGGAAGATGTTCGACGAAATGCCTCAAAGAAATGTGGTTACTTATAGTGGGATGATTGATGGGTATGCGCAAATGGGTGAAAATGAGGAAGCTTTGTGGTTGTTTAAAGAAGCGCTGTTTGAAAATCTCGCTGTTAATGATTACTCGTTTTCATGTGTTCTCAGTGTATGTGCCAATTCGACTCTGTTTGAGTTTGGTAGACAGATTCAGGGATTGTGTGTTAAGTCCAGCTTTGACTCATCTAGCTACGTGGGAAGTTCTTTGGTCTCGTTGTATTCCAAATGTGGTGTTCTTGAAGGAGCTTATCAAGTTTTCGACGAGACAGCCATGAAGAATCTTGGTATTTGGAACGCTATGCTTAAGGCGTGTGCGCAACACTCGCATACTCAAAAAGTAATGGAATTGTTTAAACGGATGAAACTCTCTGGAGTGAAACCAAATTTCATAACTTTTCTGAATGTGCTCAATGCTTGTAGCCACGCGGGTTTAGTTGATGAAGGAAAATACTACTTTGATCTGATGAAAGAATACAGAATCAAGCCAACGGATAAGCATTACACTTCATTGGTGGATATGCTGGGACGAGCTGGTAAACTACAAGAAGCACTCGAAGTTATCACGAATATGCCAATTGATCCCACGGAATCCGTATGGGGAGCTTTATTAACGGGTTGTACAATCCATAAGAACACAGAGCTTGCAGCATTTGCAGCAGACAAGGTCTTTGAATTAGGACCAGTGAGTTCTGGTATGCACATTTCGTTATCCAATGCTTATGCGGCAGATGGTAGATTCGAAGACGCAGCGAAAGCCAGAAAACTGCTTCGAGACCGAGGGGAAAAGAAGGAAACAGGGCTAAGTTGGGTTGAAGAAAGGAACAAAGTTCATACATTTGCAGCTGGAGATAGACGCCACGAGAGAAGCAAGGAGATCTATGAGAAGCTGGCTGAGTTAGGAGAAGAGATGGAGAAAGCGGGTTACGTTGCAGACACGAGCTATGTTCTGAGAGAAGTGGACGGAGACGAGAAGAATCAAACCATAAGGTATCATAGCGAGAGATTAGCTATTGCTTTTGGGCTGATCACGTTTCCAGCTGATAGGCCGATCCGTGTGATGAAGAACCTGCGCGTGTGCGGCGATTGCCATAACGCGATCAAGTTCATGTCCGTTTGTACAGGACGAGTGATGATTGTGAGAGATAATAATCGGTTTCATAGGTTTGAGGATGGTAAGTGTTCTTGTAATGACTATTGGTGAAGAGTGAAGACAAATGAGAGTTGCCTGTTGGTTTAGATTCAAACACAACGGTTACTTCTTCTTCTTGACCATCTTTTTTTGTAAGGATAGAATCATAAATATTTTCGAAGACAAATGAGAGTTGCCTGTTGGTTTAGATTCAAACACAACGGTTACTTCTTCTTCTTGACCATCTTTTTTTGTAAGGATAGAATCATAAATATTTTCGAAATACAATCATTATTTATTTATCACATTGCACAACGTACATAATGAAGCAGTTATATGTTTTCATCAGGGACTATGTTTTGTAATGAATCTGTAGTTTTCAATTATGAAAAAATTTGGGAGACATTTGGACGAATTAATAATTTAAAAGCATATGTTGTATTGAACTGAAGTAAATAATTAAATTTAATTGAGTTTGATGCTTCAAACAAAGTGTGTATATATTTATTTTTAAATCACGTAAATTATAAATTAAATATATTGAACCGGATTCAGTTATGGGAAAAAAAAAAAAAATGAACCGGCGAAATTTCTTAAGTCGAGTTGGGTAGGGTCATAAGAGCAGACGACTTGGGGTTGAATAATAAAACTGGAAACGGAGAGAAGTTTCTGGAATTGGTTAGTCACAAAAAATACGGTGGGTCCCTCCCTCATCTCCCAAAAACGGTTTCCTCATAGGAATGCAGCTAAAAAAACGACGACGTTTCATGGAACAATCCAGAATCCACTTGGCTTTGCTCGCAATTCAAAAGAAGAGACTAGAACTTTTATTCCCCCTCTATATAATCTATACGTCCTCCACTCCTCTCTTCTTATCTCAGCAAAAAAAAATAATCACAAAAACGCTCTTTTGAAAACAGTTCTCTCGATTCGTCTTCTCTAGCAAATTCTCAAGATCGTTCGTTGTTGCGATGGCGGAAGTACAGATGGCTGATGCGGAGACTTTTGCTTTCCAAGCCGAGATAAACCAGCTTCTTAGCTTGATCATCAACACTTTCTACAGCAACAAAGAGATCTTCCTCCGTGAGCTCATCAGTAACTCTTCTGATGTATGTTTCTTTATCTCTCTCTCTCTGCTCTTTTGATTCATCTCCGCTTCCTATTTTCGTGCATTCTATTTGTTTTTTTCCCATGTGTGTTCCTGGATTTTGAATTGCTATGTGTTGAATGTTCGAAACTCAAATCGTGATTTAGCTTGTGCATCAAGTTAGTTTAGGATTCACAAGTCTGTTTTCGTCTCTAAATCTTGCTATGAATGGGTAGATTCGTATGCTATATGTTTTAGCTGGAATGGTCTTAGGTTGGATTTATCTTTGAGATTATTGCGAGGATTTGTAGTTTTTGGTAGCTTATATTCTCTGAAGATGAATGGATTAGACTGTAAGTGATAATAGATAGGGCCATAGTGTTGTTTCTCATACTGAGAATGTGGCTTATTTGCTTGCCATTGTGCTATTTAAGTGATCAATACTTCTGATCATGTTTTTGTAGGCTCTTGACAAGATTCGATTTGAGAGCTTAACCGATAAGAGCAAGCTCGATGGACAGCCTGAGCTCTTCATCAGGCTGGTTCCAGACAAGGCTAACAAGACACTCTCGATTATTGACAGTGGCATCGGAATGACCAAAGCAGGTAACAGATCAATGCTTAATAATTATCTTCTTGTTGCCAATTTTGTGCTGTTGTTCTGTTGTTTGACTCTTTTTTTTGTTTACTTTCAGATTTGGTGAACAACTTGGGAACCATTGCGAGGTCTGGAACCAAGGAATTTATGGAAGCACTTCAAGCTGGAGCTGATGTGAGCATGATTGGTCAATTTGGTGTTGGTTTCTACTCTGCTTATCTTGTTGCGGAGAAGGTTATTGTCACTACGAAGCATAATGATGATGAACAATATGTATGGGAGTCTCAAGCTGGTGGTTCCTTCACTGTCACCAGAGATGTTGATGGGGAACCTCTTGGTAGAGGAACTAAGATCACTCTCTTCCTCAAGGAGGATCAGGTAATGAATCGTAGTCTTTTGAGTGTTTTGAGGTTTGTTCTTTTTGTTTATATGTTTGTTGTGTTCTTACAAGAGTGTTTAATCTTGCAGCTTGAGTATCTGGAGGAGAGGAGACTTAAAGACTTGGTGAAGAAGCACTCTGAGTTCATCAGTTACCCGATCTACCTGTGGACTGAGAAAACCACTGAGAAGGAGATCAGTGACGACGAGGATGAAGATGAATCAAAGAAAGTAAATGAAGGTGAGGTCGAAGAAGTTGATGAGGAGAAGGAAAAAGACGGTAAAAAGAAGAAGAAGATTAAAGAAGTCTCTCACGAGTGGCAACTTATCAACAAGCAGAAACCAATTTGGTTGAGAAAGCCTGAGGAGATCAGCAAGGACGAGTATGCTTCTTTCTACAAGAGCTTGACCAATGACTGGGAGGACCACTTGGCGGTGAAGCACTTCTCCGTGGAGGGCCAGCTTGAGTTCAAGGCCATTCTCTTTGTCCCAAAGAGAGCTCCGTTTGATCTCTTCGACACGAGGAAGAAGTTGAACAACATCAAGCTGTATGTCAGGAGGGTGTTCATTATGGACAACTGTGAAGAGCTAATCCCAGAGTACCTCAGCTTCGTCAAAGGTGTTGTTGACTCTGATGACCTGCCACTCAACATCTCTCGTGAGACGCTTCAACAGAACAAGATCCTTAAGGTGATCAGGAAGAATCTGGTGAAGAAGTGCATAGAAATGTTCAACGAGATCGCCGAGAACAAGGAAGACTACAACAAATTCTACGAGGCTTTCTCCAAGAATCTCAAATTGGGTATCCATGAGGATAGTCAGAACAGAGCCAAGATTGCTGATCTTCTCCGGTACCACTCGACAAAGAGCGGTGACGAAATGACAAGCTTGAAAGATTACGTCACGAGGATGAAGGAAGGTCAGAAGGACATATTCTACATCACTGGTGAAAGCAAAAAGGCAGTTGAGAATTCTCCGTTCTTGGAGAAGCTGAAAAAGAGAGGCTACGAAGTGCTTTACATGGTGGATGCAATTGATGAATACGCTGTGGGACAATTGAAGGAATACGATGGTAAGAAACTTGTTTCTGCAACCAAAGAAGGACTGAAGCTGGAAGATGAGACTGAAGAAGAGAAGAAAAAGAAGGAAGAGAAGAAGAAGTCCTTTGAGAATCTCTGCAAGACGATCAAGGAAATTCTCGGTGACAAGGTTGAGAAGGTCGTTGTCTCGGACAGGATTGTTGACTCTCCGTGCTGTCTTGTAACTGGTGAATACGGTTGGACTGCGAACATGGAGAGGATTATGAAGGCACAGGCGCTGAGAGATAGCAGCATGAGTGGTTATATGTCGAGCAAGAAGACTATGGAGATCAACCCTGACAATGGAATCATGGAGGAGCTGAGGAAGAGAGCAGAGGCTGACAAGAATGATAAATCTGTTAAGGATCTTGTGATGTTGCTGTTCGAAACAGCTTTGCTGACTTCTGGGTTCAGTCTTGATGAACCAAACACATTTGCGGCTAGGATTCACAGGATGTTGAAGTTGGGTCTGAGTATTGATGAGGATGAGAACGTTGAGGAAGAGGATATGCCTGCGTTGGAAGAGGATGCTGCTGAAGAGAGCAAGATGGAAGAAGTAGACTAAGAGATGAATCAACCTCTCTGGTGCTTCTGAGTTTTAAGATTCCATATTGTCTTGTCTTTACGTGTTTTTAAGAGTCGTTTAAACTTGTTCGGTTAATGTCCGGCGGGTCTGTTTTGTTTAGTGTGTCTGTGTAAAACTGTTTCCAGTTTTTGTTTTTCTTCTCTTTCAAGTGAATATTACCTTGATTCGGCTAAGTAACCACTACCTTGCTTTCAAAAGAAGTTGTTCAGTATGTATGTCTCTATATTAAGGCTTGAACTACTAAAAATCTTGCAAAGTGAGACCAGCGAAACCATATCAAAAGTTAAGTTCTCCTTTTACGAATCCAGACGGAAGTTTTTCACATTCCCAAATTGTAACCTACTTGTAATTGTCCCAATGGCGTAATTACTTTTTCATATGCTTAATAGGAAGAAAACGTAAATAAAAATGGGATGTTTGCTCCAACAACAAAACTAAACTCAGATAGATTATGAAGGAAGAAGGATTCCGGAATTTGAATTACACAAGCAAAATTTAAAGCTGAAACAAGTCCCCCATTGTCTTACTGCAAACTAAAAAACCTTTCCTTTTCAAGGGAAACCTGAACCAGATGGTGCAGCTGCGCTGTAACCGCCAGCACCACGGCCAAAACCAGTCCTACCACCACTTCCCTGCACGACAAAATACCAAAGGTTGTTAAGTCAAATGGCAACAACCAAACAAAGAAAGGGCAGATAACGTCATAAGCTATATATCATTAAACATAAAGACTGAAAAACTTCCATTAGTAAAGTCAAGATTGTAACTAATAGTATTCACGAGATGAGAGACTTAAAGGTTAATGGTTAAGCAGGTTCATGTGTTATATGCTAAAGACATGTAAAATGAAGTATGTGTGACAGAAGTAAATGAAAGACATGGTTAGTGAGGATTTACTTGGAAAGATGGCTGGTAATCTGCTGGAGCTCCACCCTTTTCACCTCCAAATTCACCACCACCACGAGGACCTCCACGGTACCCATCACGGTCACCAAATCTGGGACGGTCTCCTTCAAAACGAGGTCCTCTGATATACAAAAACAAACCCAAACCGTGTCATCAAACCAAATAACCAAGTTTTTTTTGCCAGATACGTAATGAGAGCTAAGCAAATCATTTACTCACCTTGGGCGATCACCAGGTGGGCCACCAAATGGACGCCCAACAGGTTTAGCTGACTTCTTCAAGGTAGCAGGAACAACATCAGATGGAAGGTTAAGATAAGTTCTCAAGAACTCAATTCCTTCATTGGTCAAAAACCAATAGTAATGCATCCATGCGAATGTCTCCCTAACATACTCCTTGGATTTGAAACTCTGCATAAGCTTGATCACTTGCAGGTTAGGAACTGATTCAATCAACGGATGCTTAGCAAGATTGAAATCTTTTTTCGCATAGCAAACTCCTTCTGCAAAACCCATAGAAAATATGATTATCAACACAATCTCATCTAAAGGACACAAGACAGACATCATAATTACTAGCAAAAAAAACTCATGTAATCTTATCATTTGGCTATTATGAACACATAATTTGAATTAACCTTATAATTTGAACACAATATAGTGGATTTAATAACAAAATATCCTTCCTTAATATATATATATATATAAGGCAAATTTCAGAGTTCTACCATAACTAGATTCAGATGTAATACGAAACCTGAACCAGATAAACTAATTCTAAAATCAAAATGTTAATCACTACGCCAAGAGTTTTGAATAAAACTAAGAATCAATCAATTCGCATCAACGTCAAATCAGCTCGCAGAAGCTGAAGCAGTCTTAATATTACAGATTTATGGAAAACGAACCTTTGAAAAGGTATTTGCAGATTTCTTTGCGGTTAGCCTCTGAGATAATCTGAGAGCAGAACGAAGAAGAACAATGGTTAAAATTTAATAACACCAATATAAGGGAATCGATAGATTGATCAAAAGTTGAGCTCAGGTGTACCATTGTTAACGGTTGTAGATCTTGCTCAAGCAGAGATGCACGGAACTTCGAGAGAGGAAAACTAGGGTTTTGCAGGAAATGAGAAGACGACGATTTTATATGCTTTGTTTTTGGGCTTATAATGGGTTATCCATTCTGAAATATGGATGGGCCTTTAAGTTGTGGCAGTATCATAAGAAAAAGTTTGAGAAATAAACTTCACTGGAAAAAATGAAGTTAAAGAAGAGGCACGTTAATCAATTAGAATCTTACAGATGATAATCCAAAAAAGTATTTTCTCTATATCTAAACAACGAGTCCTATTGTTGCTTGATAATATAATGAATTTACCAAATCTTTAGTTTTATTGCTTAAAGTCGAAGACGATTATATTTGAGTATTCATGGTGTCCTGAACAAAATTGGCGGAAAGGATATGGAATTGCGACTAGTTTAAAATGTACACCAACACATCCCAGTGATTATTATATTGAACCAAACCAAATCTGTATATCATTTTTTTAGAAAAAAAAAAGAAATGCATGAAAAGGAAAGCTAAGACAACTTTATTAAGAGATTTGGTCTCCTCCATCAAAGAGACTGATGATACATGCTTAAACAAAAGCTCAAACAAATTTGAGACAAGAGGAATGGTATTTAACTTAGGATAATACACTGTACATATACCATCCATAACACAAAAGACGTATATTTATAACAAAAACAAACAACAAAAAAACTACACCCGCTCAACGTCAGCTTCATCTTCTTCATATGTACAAACAAAATACACCCACCCAATCTGGGGTTTTGCTCACCTGAGACATTTTCATAATTCTCCTCTTCTATTTAACTCCTTCAAGTAGAGATTTCGGGTGGGTCTTTCTTTAAGGTTTTACTCACTCCACCATGATCAGTTGCTGTCTCACAGCCAATGTCATAAGACGCAAGAAGCCGTCTCTGTTGTTTCGAAATCAATCAGAGTTTTTGAGGTTAGTTCTGAATTAAGGGTTAATCGTCTTAGGAGTTTTTGTGAAGGAAGATACTTACATGATCCTCGAAATCAGGACTAGACAAGTTGATGGATAGATTTCTCATCAACAGTAACACCTGCTTGGTGGGAGGGGCAAACAAAAGGACACAACGATTAAGCTTAAACCACATGCTCCATTGGACCGACGTTGTTTCAACTGAGATTAATTTAAAACTTAAAAGACAAGAATCGTACTGTTTCCACATCTATGGGGTCCATCTTCTTCAGCTTTTGTAGATGGTTACTTGCATATGGGTCAAAAACACTTCCTATGAAGCTGTATACTTGGGCAAAGTCCGGTAAAACTGAAACAAAGAAGATGCAACTGTCTAGTGGAAAATAGTAAAATATGGTACAAATATTAAGATAAATAGTAGACTTAACGATACTTACCTCTTAATGAATGGCCAGGATTTCCCTGGTCACTTGTGTCTCTGTTCGGTCGTGGTCTTGGCGTATTTTCAGAACTACTAGAACAGTTGTTATTCGCTCCTGCTACTGCTACTGCTCCTGCTGCTTCAAACAGAATATAGAAGAACAATATGCTTCATTTAGTTAAATTTGAAAAAGAGATTATATTAATAGAGTAATAGTAATTGCATAATGCTTGTAGATGAGAATATAACCTTTAGGGAGGGATGTGAAGCTAATTGTTTGCGTATTATTTGTCCATGGAGCCGCAGTGGCAGCGGCAGTGGTTGGAGACGTCATCAGCATCGAAGAAGACTCGGGCCTAAACATATAACTCGGGTCATTTGGTTCAGGTGTTGATTTGAAGGACCCTGGTACTTGAGGTTGTACTGCACATTGCCATAAGATATAGTCTTTCAATAAGCAAACAATATTACAACTTCAAAATGTTATTTGCAGTAGCTATTACGTACCATTTTTGTGAGCCTTCTGAGGATATGGATGAGCGGCTTTCCTTTTAGGTCGAGGGGGAGGGAGATGTTCACCCGTCCCACTCTTTTGTACCTTAAGAAAATACTTCTGAGCATGACTTCGTATCTGCGATATGAAAGGATTTCGTATAAGTAAACACAATAGAGTTAAACAAGCTCACTTGTTAATGCAAAGTATCTAAAGATTACACTTCCTTAAATTCCATGGTAATCATAGACAAAAGCATGTGCCACTCTTGTTACCAATAGTTAAAAACAGTTCAGACAATAAAGTTGTTTTTAAAAGAACACTTTGTGGAGATATCAAACGAGAAGAAACAACCTCAATCCAAGGTAACATTGAGGGCCCAAGAGAAAGATGACAGAGTTCAAACAACTAGAGAAGGCAAAAGGTATGTATTCTTTTTACTGCACCTGAATCACTGTCTTTGACCCAATAAAAGCTTCAATCTTCTTCCAGTCTCTGTCAAACCTAAAATGATAAAACATAAGCATTACATACATAAGGTCAAATGCCAAACAACCAAAATATAGAATGTGTCTAGTCCCACATAGAACACTGTATGCATCGCAATACACAGCGGAATATGCAATGAACAGTACCATCATCACAGCCTCCACTAGAACTACTCCAAGACCTATACCAACCTTAGTACTTCAATAACTCCCTTACCAATGTTAATAAACCTTTGTTACAAGAAAACAAAAAAAAAAAGCATCTCAAATAGTCTTCATTGAACCTTCTTCACTAACATACAAATAATTCCCATCACTGATCCCTCATAATCAACCCACGAATGTCTTGCCCGTTTCTTGGTTCACTATTGATGAATGATGATCATACACCGTCTTAGAAGATCTCAGCTCATCCAATTTCAGTAGCTATTACACATTAACATTCACAAACCATCATCTCCCATAATCCAACTCTTAATTCCAATTACATATATCTCAAGAGAGACCAACCTGATTCCACTGTTCATCACAGCACATTCAAAATCTATCGATTTCAACATATTGCGTATTACACGAATTCCAACTCGACGAATGTTCAGGGAATTCTAAAAAGTCCATCAGAAACCCTAGTTCAGCAAAATCGCAGCTAATTCTCACCAAATCGAAGCTCCAAAATGGTCAAAAAACCAAATAAATTTAGAAATTAACGAGAAAATGGTAAAGCTCAAATGATAAACTCACAATTGAAGAGCTTCGAGGAATTTATCGTGCTCAGGTTCCGTCCAGCTCTCCCTCGACTTAGTGATAGTATAAGGCTTCCTAATCTTCTTACTAAGATCCTCCGAAGAAGAAACCGTCGCCGTCGCATCCGCCGCAGCCACAGCGGTGGAAGAAATCGTCGGGGAGGAAGAAACGGCGGCGGTAAAGGAAGGTGCAAGGCCAGGAACGGTCATACCGGTCGGATCCAAGAAATAACCGTCAGAAGGATTCGGATTTCTAGAGACCATGAAAAATTGAAGAGAATTTGGGGATTTTTGGTTTGCTCTGTTGAGTTTTCTCAATTTTTTTTTTTTTTTTGTTTGGTTTAAAGCTGTGTAAAAAGAGAAGAGAAAGAGAAAAATGTGGCTACTGAGAAGAAGACGGCAGAGATTTAGATATATATATATATACTATATATTATATAAAAATGTATATAAAAAAAAAACTATATAGTATATACATGTGTATATGCGCATTTGCGTTTCACGAGAGACTCTTGTGATTGTTTTTGAGGTCGGCAAATAGCCTTACGATCTAATTGTAACGTGCCACGTATTTGAAACTTAATATTAAAGTAAAGTAAAGAGTTTTCCTTTTATGGCTTCCGGCGTTTATTACAAAAATGGAGGGTCTTTTAATTTAATTCAACGTTGTTTTATTTGTTATTGATCGTGATTTTAAATTATGCGAAATTGGTTTATGTAGCCTATTATGACACATCAATATGAACAAAATAGTATGCCATCACTATGTACTACTTTCGATTTGTTTAGGGTTGACATGTCAACTTGTTTCATGATGATATATATATTTTGTTTTTGATAAAACATTTGCATTTTTTGAGTAAAAGTAGCCCACCTTGTTTACAAAAGACCCATAATAGTGAATTATCCAAAACTACCCAATTCAGAACCCAAGATGAACCATAGAGGAAATGCCCAATGACTTAAGAGCCCAATAATAAACCTAAATCATTTTGCTTATGACAAAACAGGTTTCTTAATACTTACGGACTGGAAGTGTCTCTGTTTTATTTGCTTTCAACTGATGGCTTGATCTCTTTGTTTTCCTTCGATTAATTTGTTCACAAGAATTCAATTCCATGGTTTACGTTTATTTATAGTGATATTATTACTATGTATTGTTATTGGGTTGTTGATAAATAGGTTTTTAAAGAACCGGGTCTATCAAATAAACCTTATGTACGTTGTATTACAAAGGGTATCGATCCACGGAGACTAAAGATCACACACTATAGATGCGAGATTCTAATTAATCTAGAGAAAAAGAAAGATTTGGTTTTAGAAAACAAAAGAAATGAAATGCAAGAAGGAAATTAAAGAAAAAGCATTGGACCATGAGTTCAACTATCAAAGGAATGAATTGACTATCAAATAATGATGGAATATGTTAAATTAAATACAATCCTAGAACATGAAATTCACAACTATGACTAATCCACTTCCATGACACTAATCACTTCACTAATTATCCAATCATCAATAACTTCCGTTAGCGATTAAAATAATCAATGAGCATTAATAAACAACTCCAATAAGTTCACTAAACACCCTAATCAACAACTTCTGTTCGCTAGGTATGTAAAACTCATAGAAGGTTCATTTAAGCATTTCATCGAACACCTTCCGTGCGTGAAATGCCTAAGCTCTAAATTACCAATTTCTTGGCTAATCTAGCATTATGATCAACCTAATATGAAGGATCTAGCAATAATCAACCTATACAATCAAAATCTAACCATAAATTCATCATAATCTAGCAAACTCATGTTCCAATTAAAAAACTGACAATCTAAATGAAGAAAAGAGAAAATGGAAAGATAAAGAGATGGATTTACAAAGATAGGGATGAAGAAATCTTCATTAGAGTTGCATAAAATGAAAGACATCAATCCAAAACATCTAAAGAGTGTTTGAATATCAAAACCAACTCTAAGGGGAAGAAAACTTAGGGTTTTAGATGAGTTTAGACAAGTATTTATAGAGAGAGGTACAAAATAATTACCATAAACATTTTTGTCAACATAAAATTCTCCTTCATTTTTCATTTCCGACAGAGATGATATGTGCTTGGTAATTCGACCATAACTCTTGGAATACAGCTCCAAATGACTCGAGGTCAATTCCATTGGAAAGCTAGCTCAATACCCTATAACTTTCATCAAGGACTCTGGAGCTAAATATCAAGGAAAAGCCTTCATATAAGTCAATCTTTGAGACACTTTGAATTGGTTCAACATCATCATTTTTCTTATTTGCATCCAAATGATCTCTTTTCCAAGGTTCAAGTTACAAGTCTCCAATTCACCTAAAAATGACTTAAAACTTATGCAAATGCAAGACATGAAGTCTAAAACTTCTAAAATGCCGGATAATGCAAAATGAAACTCTATACTTTTAAATGAAGTTAAATGGAACAAAATGTGATAAATATGAATATTAAAAACATGTAAAATAAGTGGAAATCAGTTGTGTACACCAAACAGGGTATTTCGCATCTTTTTAATTTTTCATTCTCATGCAAATTTAATTATAAAATTCCTTTAAAAAAAAATTATAGAAACTCAACGTAAGAAACTCGAGATAACGACAAAAATACCACATATTTACTACAACACGGTATAAGCTGAAGCCACTAAAGTAAGAAACTCGGCCACCTTCTCATCATCTATTATTTAAGAAAGACTCAACTTGTTTTGATTCTACAATCAATTATATAAAAAGACTCACACTGTTTGTTGTGGTCTTGATGTAAGAAATTGAATATTTCCTTTTAATCGTTACTATATTCACTGGCTAAAGACAAAATATTGTATAAATATACGACGAGGAAGCAAAGGGTTATTGAACAAGCTGCGAGGTTGCAATCATATCCATCCACGCTATCTCTCTTTACTCTCCAATCTTTTTAACATTACGAAAATGCAGGTTTGTTTTGCAACTTTTATTAGGATAGTTTTTAAGCAATTAAAATTTCTATGGTTTAGTATTATTTACGATATATTCTGCAGAATTAATATATAAAGTTATATCTACGAACTGCTAATCTGCAGGAGGAGATAGTTGTATACAAGTTGGATTTTGCCGATGAACGAATGAAACAAAAAGCTATGAAAATTGTCTGGAAGTTTTCTGGCACATCAACACAAATCTATGGTTAGTCTTAAACCAAATTATTAAATCAATTATGGCAGGATATTCAGTTTTTATACAGAAACAAGAAATTAATTTGATCTATTTAATTAGATTAAAAAAATATTTGTTGTTTTTGTTAGGAGTTACTTTGGTAGATATCAAAGAAAGAAGTAGACTAAAGGTGAGGGGAAATTTTGATAAGTATGAAATGGGATCGAAACTAAAGAAGATAGATAAATCTGTTGCCATCATCGAGGGACCACTGGAGCAAAACTACAATCCGGTTATTAATTCTTCATTCTCTCGTTTCAACGTTTCAAAAACGCAGGTTCGTTATTTCAATATTCAGATTACTTTAGTTTTAAGCTATTAAAATTTCATGTGGTGTAATATTATCTACTGTAGAAATTCTGCAGAAATATATACGCATATATATATAAAAAAAACAAATAAAGTTATTGCTTAATTATACCATGAACTACTAATTTGCAGGAGATATTTGTAATCAACTTTTAAAAAGTTCTTGATGGAAGCAACTTACAAAAAGCTAACACAGTTATCTGGGAGTTTCCAGGTATACACCAATACAAATCTATGGTTATATTAAACAAAATAAATAAACTATTGCAAGATAATCAGTTTATTATATACAGAAAAAAGAAATTTTTTTAATATATTTTGGTTAAAATATTTAATCTATTTTAGGAGTTATTTCGGTAGAAGTCAAAGGAGCCAATCAACTAGAGGTGACGGGAAAATTCAGTAGTCTTGACATGGGGATGAAACTAAAGAAGATAGATAAAGATGTGAACATACTCAAGGTTGGAGAATATGTAGAAGCTCCACACCATCCGCCTCCGACTAACCAATCCTATACCGGTGCGTATGCTGCTGAAAGAGCAAAGGCGGATACGCCAGTAATTAATCAGGGTGCAGTGAACAACGCGATGCAGTGGAAGCTGCCTCACAATGGAGCTTTCCGTGAAGTGAACAATCAACAACCTCCAATCAAGAAGCAAGAGCAGGAAGGAGGATTACTTGCATTCCTTGGTTTGAATAAGCCACAACCTCAGGTCGAGCAGCAGCAGAAGATAGGAGGTGTGCGTGGAAACCAAAATGCTCAGTTCTTCGATGTGAATAAAGCTGAAGAGCTACGCATCGAGAGAGAAAAAGAGAATAATCTACTTATCGAGAGAGAAAAAGCGGAGAAGCTACGAATCGAGAGAGAAAGAGCTGAGAAGATACGAATCGAGAGAGAAAAAGCAGAGAAGATACGAATCGAGAGAGAAAAAGCGAATAAGATACGTATCGAGAGAGAAAAAGCAGAGAAACTACGTATCGAGAGAAACAATGCAGAGAAGCTACGTATCGAGAGAGAAAATGCGGAGAAGCTACGTATCTCAACATGGAACACAGGTACAATACGTAACTTTTTTTCTAGTTTATTAGGTTCATTTCAAAGGGATGAATATTTGAGCTAACGAATGTTCTTAAGTTTGTCTCATTATTTGTTGTATATTTGTTTTTGTTAACCTTAAGACTTGTGTTAAACCATCTGATGCAAAAGGAAAAAAGACACAAACGCAAACACAAAGTAGCTGGTTTACGGGCTCAAGCAGTACTAATCATCCTACTCAATCTACAGGATCAAGAAGTACGAGTCATCCTTATCAATCCACAGGATCAAGCGGTACGAGTCATCCCTATCAATCCACAGGATCAAGCGGTACGAGTAATCCCTATCAATCCATAGGATCAAGCGGTACGAGTCATCCCTATCAATCCTCAGTAGCAAGCGGTACGAGTCATCCCAATCAGTCAACCAGAACGAATGGATCCACGCAAAACCGAAGTTCGACGCAAACATCACGATCAGTTGCAGATAAATGGAAAGGAAACTCTAAGCTCTGAAATTTTATGACAAATAAGAGGTGACACGTCAGAAAAATGGTCGAGCATACTTTTTTCTAGTCTATTACAGGTGGTGATCGTGTTTGAGTTTGAGGTCCATGGACTATGTACCGAGTTCTGGACTAGAATTTCCTATCTTCTTCTAAAATAAAGTGGGTCTTTGTTTTTGTGTGGTGTTTATTACATTTTGGCATTTGATTACTTTTGTTATAACTTTAAGAATTTGATTATCCATATCGCGTGTTGTTGAGTGATATCGTTTTGTAACTTTTGTTAATTGAGATTAATTAAAGATTTAAGTCTTCCTGAAAATCATTATAAATACAAGCTGCTTGCCAAAGCGCAGCAAATGAAATGAATAGCACGGCAAAATATCATTTACATATGATAAAACACGATGTGTGTTTTTACATAGTTTATAACATTTTGGCGTTCTATTGCTTTTGTTAATTTGATCATCCAAGGCCGGCTATCGATAGGACAAGTCAAACATCTCAAATCAGAAATAAAATCAGACCTGTTTGTAATTTTCAACATACATTATGTACTTATAATTAGATATACCATAAATTAGTAAGAACACATGGAATATCTAATCTTCAACCGACCTTGAAGGCCATTACAATCTCGAAATTACAAATCAATATGTAAAGTATATAGTCTTCTAGTATAATATATCTTATGATGTTTTAATTTTCTTGGCAATCTTTTATCACCTTCCATAGAACATGTACAATAAGGAGAACCTCTCATTATCTCTCAAATATGTTATTTTAATAGTTTTTAGATAATTTATTTTTTATTTAAAATTTAAATTATAAATAACTAAAACCAATTATATTGAGACATGTGTCAAATGGGTCTCTCACCAGGTTCTTAGAGTCTCACTTTATTCTCTTTTACTTTTTCATCTGTTTATATTTTTTTTTTTGTGTGAGACACTGTACATGCTCTTACATTTTCACTTCAACTAATCCATGACACAATTAATTTTGTTTTGAATTTATTTATAGCAAATTGGATACTTCATTTCCTAGTTTTGAAGAAATTGTGATGTTCTTTCGTATATCCTTTTACTTTAATTGTTCTTAAATTATCGAGATAACGACAAAAAATCACATATTTACTATGACACAGTATATTTGTTTAAGCCACTAAGGTAAGAGACTAGGCCACCATCTAGAAAGAATTAACTTGTTTTGTTTCTACCATCTATTATCTAAAAAGACTCACATCGTTTGTTTTGGTCTTGATTGTCCAGAATTAATTATTTCCTTTCAATTGTTACTATATTGACTAGCTTTTTTTTTTTTTTTTTTTTTTGTCAAGCTACTATATTGACTAGCTAAAGACAAAATTTTGTATAAATATACGGGAAAGTAAATGTTTATTAAGCAAGCTGCGAGGTTGCAACTTGCAATCATATTCATCCACGTTATCTTCCTCCACTCTCCAATCTTTTTAATTTTCCAAAAATGCAGGTTCGTTTTTTCCAACTTTTATAGAATAATTTTAAGCAATTAAAATTTCAGTGGTTTGATTATCCACGGAAGAAATTCTGCAGAAATATATGAAGTTATTATTGCTTATACTATATGAACTGCTAATTTGCAGGAGGAGATAGTTGTATACAAGTTGGATTTTTCTGATGAACGAATCAAACAAAAAGCTATGAAAGCTGTCTGGATGTTTTCAGGTACACCACCACAAATCTATGATTAATATTAAACCAAAAATAAATCAGCTATGGTAGAACATTCAGTTTTTATACAGAAACAAGAAACTTGATCTATATATACTAAAAACATATTTGTTGTTTGTAGGAGTTACTTTTGTAGACATCAAAGAAAGAGGTAAACTAAAGGTCAGGGGAAATTTTGATAAGTATGAGATGGGGTTGAAATTAAAGAAGATAGATATATCTGTTGACATCATCGACCCAATAAGACAACCGGAGCAAAATTACAAACCGGTTATCTCTTCCTTCTCCGATCGTTTTAAAGTTCCAAAAACGCAGGTTCAATTTTTTCAATTTTAAAATTAGTTTTATGCAATTAAAATTTCATGTGGTGTAATATTATCTACTGTAGTCTGTAGGTATTGTGCATAAATATATACGAATATATATATATATATATATATATATAAAGTTATTGCTTAGACAATGAACTGCTAATTTCAGGAGATATATGTAATCAACTTTAAAGTTCTTGATGAAAGCATCTTACCAAAAGCTAACACAGTTATCTGGGAGTTTTCAGGTATACACCAACACAAATCTATGTTTAAGTTAAGCCAAATAAATCAATTATGGCAAGATATTCAGTTTATAAACAGAAATAAAATATTTAATCTATTTTAGGAGTTACTTCGGTAGAAGTCAAAGGAGTCAATCAACTAGAGGTGACGGGAGAATTCAATAGTCTTGACATGGTGATGAAACTAAAGAAGATAAATAATTACGTTAACATGTCCAAGGTTGGAGAATATGTAGATCATCCACAACCTCCAATCAAGCAGAAAGGAGGGTTATTTGCATTCCTTGGTTTGAATAAGCAACAACCTCAGGTTGAGCAGAAGCTACGTGCTGAAAAAGAAAGAGCGGAGAAGCTAGTACGTGCTGAGAAAGAACGAGCAGAGAGACTACATGCTGAAAAAGAAAGAGCTCTACGTGTTGAGAAAGAAAGAGCGAAGGCGCTATGTCCTGAAAAAGAAAGAGCTCTATGTGCTGAGAAAGAACGAGCGAAGAGGCTACATGCTGAGAAAGAAAGAGCTCTACGTGCTGAGAAAGAACGAGCGGAGAGGTTACGTCCTCAAAAAGAAAGAGCTCTACGCGCTGAGAAAGAACAAGCTGAGAGGTTACGTGCTCAGAAAGAAAGAGCTCTACGTGCTGAGAAAGAACGAGCGGAGAGGTTACGTCCTCAAAAAGAAAGAGCTCTACGCGCTGAGAAAGAACAAGCTGAGAGGTTACGTGCTCAGAAAGAAAGAGCTCTACGTGCTGAGAAAGAACTAGCGGAGAGGCTACGTCCTCAAAAAAAAAGAGCTCTACGCGCTGAGAAAGAACAAGCCGAGAGGCTACGTGCTCAGAAAGAACGAGCTCTACGTGCTGAGAAAGAACTAGCGGAGATGCTACGTCCTCAAAAAGAAAGAGCTCTACGTGCTAAGAAAGAACAAGCTGAGAGGCTACATGCTCAAAAAGAAAAAGCTCTACATGCTGAGAGGGAAAGAGCGGAGAGGCTACGTGCTCAGAAAGAAAGAGCGGAGAAGCTACATAGCTCAACATGGAACACAGGTACAATGCATAATTTTTTTTCCCTAGTTGATGAGATTTATTTGAAAGGGATGAGAAGTTGAGGTGGTGCTCGGTTTGAGCTGCATGGGTTAACGAATAACGAGTGTTTTTTTTGTCTTCTTTGGATTAACGAGTGTTGTGGACTAGAATTTCATCTCATCTTTTATAATAAAGTTTTTCTCATTATTTGTGTTATTTTGTTTTGGTAACCTTAAGATTTGTGTCAAACCATCTGATGCAGCAGGAAAAAAGACACAAACGCCAACACAAAGTAGGTTTACGGGCTCAACCAGTACGGGAAATACCTATCGATCCACACGATTAAGCAGTGGGAGGCATCCCTATCTGTCAAGCAGAACGATTGGATCTACGCAACACCGTGTTTTGGTTTGAGTTTGAGGTCCATGGACTACCACCGTGTTCTGGACTAGAATTTTGCATATTTCTTCTAAAATAAAGTGTATCTCCTTGTTTGTTGTAGAGTTTATTACATATTGGCATTCGTTTACTTTTGTAATAAACTTTTAAGAATTGAGAGTGATATCGTTTTGTACCTTTTGTTGATTGAGATTAATTAATAAAAATTTAAGTCTTCCCGAAAATCATTATAAATACAAGCTGCCAAATCGTAGCAAATGAATAACACGGCAAATATCATTTACATAAAACACGATGCAATTTGAAAATCTTCAACCGACCTTAGTGGCCAATACAATCTAGGGGTGGGCATAATATATTCTCGAAATTACTTGTCCATATATAAAACATATACTCTCTCAATTTCTAATTGTTTGTACTTCTAGGAAATTTCTCAATTCAAATAGATTCTATTTTTCAAAAACATCTACTCCCTCCATTTCTAATTTTTTATATTTCCTATTATATCCTTTAATTAATTATGTTTTATTTGTTTTATCAAAAGTAATTAAATAATTAATTAATAAATACAAGGTTAAAATTTTATTTTTTACAAATTTCTTAAAATATGTGAAAATCTAGAAATACATATAATCAGAAATGGAGGGAGTATTTTATTATTATGATGTTTTAAATTTCTTGCCAATCTTTTTGCACCTTCCTTAAACTTTCTCTTCAACTAATCCATTATACAATTAATTTTTCTGAATTAATTTTAACAAATTGGATACTTCATTTCCTAACTTTGGAAGAAATTGTGATGTTCCTTCGTATGTCCTTTGACTTTAATTGTACTCATATTGTCGAGATAACGACAGCAACATATATACTATAACACGGTATATTAGTTGAAGCCATAAAGTAAGAGAACCAGCCACCTTATCTGTTACTATTATTTAGAAAGACTCAACTTTTATTGATTCTAGTATTTATTATATAGAAAGACTCACACTGTTTGTTTTGGTCTTGATGTACGAAATTAACTATTTCCTTTTAATCGTTACTATATTCACTGGCTATATATAGACAAAATATTGTATAAATATACAAGGAAGCAAAGTTATTGAGCCAGCTTCGAGGTTGCAATCATATTCCTCCACATTAGCTCTCTCCACTCCCCAATCTTTTACACATCCCAATAATGCAGGTCCGTTTTTTTTTTTTTTTTTTTCAGAATAAGCAATTAAAATTTCAATGGTTTATATATATACTAGTAATTTGCCCGCGCTAAGCGCGTGAGTGTTATTCAAATATGATTAAGTTTTGTTATTTTTTTTATTTTGTTTTTAGTTTTCCATTCATCTTTTTTTATTTTATTGCATTCGTTTAATTTAGTTCATTATTGGTTTTATCATTATTATGTATGAAGGGTTAGTTGTAGTTAATATTACAATTGTTTATGAATATTTACAAAAAAAAATTTAATATTATTTGTGGTGTTGTTCTCATAGTTTTTTTTTAAATTATTTATTTGTTGATTTTATAATTTTATGTGTTTGATGAATTAATTGTAATTAATATTATGATTTTATGAGTGTTTAGGTGGCTAGTGATTTTTCATATATAATTAAGTGTTGTACTTTTTTCCATTTTTATCTTTTTTATTTTTTTATTCATTCGGTTTCTTTCAATTTATTTTTTGTTGATATTGTCTTATTTATGTTTGATGAATTATTTTTAATTAATATAATGATTTTTATGAGTACTTAGATCAATGACGAAGATTTATATATATAGATTAAAATTATTATTTTATTTTTATTTGTAATTTATCTTTTATTTTTATTTGCGTTTATGTTCCAATAGTTAATTTTAATTAGTTTATTTGTTGGTTTTATATATTTTTGTAATTAATATATTGGTTTAATTGTTTTTTTTTATGTTTGGTGAATTAGTTATAACTAATATTATTTTTATGAGTGTTTAGGTGATTAGTGAAGACTTATATATGATTAAGCTTTTTTTAGATGTTTTGTTTTTCATTTTTTTTTACTTTGTTGTTCCCATGTTTTCTTTTATTTTTTTAATTTGTTGCTTTATTATTTTTTGTGTTTGATGAATTAATTGTAATTAATATTATGATTTTATGAGTGATTAGAGAAAATAAAACATTTAATTTGGTAGATGAAGTGTCTGATGATGTGGACGTTGATGTGGCATCATGAGAAGAGAGAAAAAGTTAACTTTATATATATAGATATATAAATATTTAATGAAATTATTGCATATACTATGAACTGCTAATTTGCAGGAGACGGTTGAGTTCAAGATGGATGTTTCTGATGAAAACATCAAACGGAACGTTATGAAAGTTGTATGGATGTTTTCAGGTACACCAACACAAATCTATATATGGTTGTATTAATGAAACCAGAGAAATCAATAAGTAATTTAATCTATTTAGGCTTTTAATTAAAGAAATGAAGCAATAATATTTGTTGTTGTTAGGAGTTACTTACGTAGACATCAAGGAAAAAGGTCAATTAAAGGTGAGGGGAAATTTTGATAAGTATGAAATGGGGCCGTTACTACATGAGATAGATAATTCTGTTGACATAATCAAACCAATGCAAAAACCGGCGCAATATCACATTCCGATTATCTCTTCAGTCTCCACTTATTTCAACGCTCCAAAAGTTGAGGTTCGGTCTTTCCAATTTTCAAATTACTTTAAGCAATTAAAATTTCAGTGGTAATTTAATATCATATACTGTAGGAATTCAGCAGAAATGTACACGTATATTTTACATAATTAAATTATTACTCTGGTTTAATATTATATACTGTAGGAATTCAGTAGAAATGTACAAGTATATTTTACATAATTAAATTATAACTAATTATACCATAAACTGCTAAATTAATTGCAGGAGATAGTTATATTCGAGTTTAAAATTCTTGATGAACACATCAAGCCGGAAGCTATGGAAGTTATCTGGGAGTTTTCAGGTACGCCAACAAAAACATATAATTTATTAATTAAGTAAACTGTGTAAATAAGGATATTTAGTTTATATACAGAAATAAGAAATTCAATATATTTTGTCTCTTTAAAAAAAAAAAACATTATAATGTTTGTTGTTTGTTAGGAATTAGTTCGGTAGAGGTGGAAGAAAATCGTCGTGTAAAGGTGATGGGAGCAGAATTTAATAAACTAGACATGTTGACGAAACTACAGAAGATAGATGAATCTGTTACGATATCATCTTATGGACAAGATGTAGAAGCGAAGCCAGAAGTGAAACAGTCATTGAATAACGGTAGCTCCAATTGGACAAACCTTTCTAAGTTCAACTTGTTAGGTAATAAGAAATCCGACGCCAGTAGCTCAAAAGCCCCAACACCGGCAGTACCCAAGTATGGAGCAGCGGGTGCGGGTGCGCGTGCGCGTGCAGCTGCTGAGAAAGCAAAAGCGGAAACGCCAGTAAATAAGTGGTTAATTAACCCGGCGATTGAGATCTTGAAGGTGCCGGTAAAAGCAGGCTTTCGTGCACTGGCAAATCCACTAACTCCAATGCAGCAGCTGGACCAACAGATTAAGAAACAAAAAGCGGATAAGCTAAGAATCGAGAAAGAAAATGCAGAGAAGCAAGAAAAAGCGCGTAAGCTAAGAATCAAGAAAGAAAAAGAAGAGAAATATAAGGCAGAGAAGTTACGAATTGAGAAAGAAAAAGAAGAAAAGTTACGTATTGAGAAAGAAAAAGCCAAGACAGGTACGATACATAACTTTTTTCTAGTTTATTAGATTATTTATTTCAAAAGGGATGACTTTAAGGTGGTGGTGATCGGTTTGAGAGTGTTCTGGTCATGTGGACTATAATTTCATTTCATCTTCTATATTAAATATTGTCTCGTTTATTTGTTATATTTTGTTTTGTTAACCTTAAGACTTGTGTCAAATTATCTGATGCAGAAGGAAAAAAGACACAAACGCAAACAGAAAGTTGGTTTACGGGCGCAACCAGTAAGGGAACTACTTATCTAACCACGCTATTGAATCCCTCTGATCAATCCATACAATACCAAAGTTCGACTAAAAAACCACGAAAGGAATCACAATAAGTTGCAGATAATTGGAAAGGGAAATTTAAGCTCGGAGGTGGTGATCGGGTTTGAGTTTGAGGTCCATGGACTATATAGAGTTTGATATCTTCTTCTAAAATAATGTGTGTGTCCTTGTTTTTTATTGTTGTTGTGTTTATTACATTTTGGCATTGTATATTACTCTTTTTATACCTTTAAGAATTTGATAATTAATTTACTTATGTTATAACTTTTAAGCATTTCTGTCAATGCGTTCGGGCAGAAATGTGACCGAATTGACCGTCGTTACTACTAGAATACACTTATAAAGTGACAGGCCAATTGAACAATTGATGTATCTTGTATCAATTTCCCTTCAGGGTTAATGTTTTTTTTTTTTTTTTGTCAGAAAAAAAGAAAAGAAATCATAACAATTTTGTTTTGTTAATGTTTTGTTAATTGAACCATTTAAAAATCATATTACCTTTCCCTTTACTTCTAATGAGATGAGTACAAGTTTTGCAGTTTTCATCTTCCTCCAGACACAATGTTATTTATTGATATCAGATTATTATTGTCGTTAAAATTAAACTTGAGTAATTTGCACAATTTGAAAATCAAAAATACCTTTTGATCAGTTCGTATATTTGAACCTTTTTTTTGTTTGTCTTCCCTCGATATACCTTAGAGAAAAATAAAGCTAGTGGTGGTCTAGTGGTTTCACTTGAGGAGGAGTTGTCATGTTGGTATAGGGCAGAGATAATTTTCTTCAAACGCGAAATTCTCTATTTATTTTTATTTGGCCACCAGAGCATTCACATGGTCTCTCCAGGTCCCGGAATTAGTTGGATCTAATGCTCCGTTGACCCTAAAATCAACTAGAGAGTAAACGTCTCCGTGACCTGATTCAGAGCTCATGGTGTCCGTTGAACTGGATCACTCAAGTTATAAAAAATAAAAATAAAGCTGATTTCAAATTTTTATCGAGAGAAATGCAAAGGAGTTAGGAGTTGAAAAAATTTCGATGCTGATTTCAAAATTTGATCGAGAGCATGGTCACATGAGACGTGTGTCTCCGCAACGGTCACAAGCTGGCACATGACATAATCAAAACTTCTATAAATTAATAATAATGGGACTTCAATATTTTATCAATTTATCATAATATTAATTTATATATAAATTAATATTTATTAATTTATAAAGAGAATAATTTCAAATTTAAACTCTTATATATAATTCTAGAACGCACCGCTCTTCCATAATCTAATCTATCTTGTGATACCATTCTTGGCAATCTTTTTGCACCTCCCTTATTAGATTTTCATTCAACTAATTCATTATACAAAACATCTCGATGGTTTAATTTTTCAGAATTTAGTTATAACATATTGGATATTTCATTTTCCTACATTCGAGGAAATTGTGAGGTTCGTTCATATATCCTTTGACTTTAGTTGTTCTTATATTATCGAGATAACGACAAAAAGTTCTCGCTTATTATATTTAACTATAACACGGTATTAGTTGAAGCCATTAAAGTAAAAGACCCGGCCACCTTCTAATCATCTATTATTTAGAAAGACTCAACCTGTTTAATTAGCTAGATTGAACAATCTATTATATAAGAAAGACCCAACTTTTTTGGATTGGTCTACATGTACGAAATTTAACTATTTCTTAATCGTTACTATATATATTCACTAGCTATAAAGACAAGATATTGTATAAATATACAGAGAAGCAAAGGCTCATTGAGCTAGCTAGCTACGAGGTTGTAATCATCTTCCTTCACGTTATTTCTCTCCACTCTCCAATCTGTTTAACATTCCAAAAATGCAGGTACGTGTTTTATTTTATTTTCAAAATAGTTATAGCAATTAAAATTGGAATGGTTTAATAAGAAATCTTCAGAATATAGTTTTTTTTTTTTTTTTTTTTTTAATTATTACTTTTACACTGAGTTTTCAGAATAGTTTTAGCAATTACTATATATGAACTGCTAATAAATTTGCAGGAGGAGACAGCTGACTTTAAGATGGATGTTTCTGATGAAAGCATCAAACGGAACGGTATGAAAGTTGTCTGGATGTTTTCAGGTACACCAACACAAACCTAATGAAACTAGAAAAAATCAACAAGTAATTTAATCTATTTAGGCTAAGAAAAATGAAGCAATAATATTTATTGTTGTTAATTACTAGGAGTTACTTACGTAGACATCAAGGAAAAAGGTCGAGTAAAGGTGAGGGGAAATTTTAATAAGTATGAAATGGGAACGAGATTACAGCAGATAGATAAATCTGTTGACATAATCAACCCAATGCAAAAACCGGCGCAATATCACATTCCGATCATCTCTTCAATCTCCAGTTATTTATACGCTCCAAAAGTTGAGGTTCGCTTCTTTCCATTTTTCTAATTAGTGTAAGCAATTAGAAAATTATTACTTATTTATACCATGAACTGCTAATTTGCAGGAGATAGTTGTATTCGAGTTTAAAATTCTTGATGAACACATCAAACCGGAAGCTATGGAAATTATCTGGCAGTTTTCAGGTACACCAACACAAAATCTATATATATACTTATATTAAGAAAACCAAACAAATAAATGATGGTAGGATATTCAGTTTTATATACAGAAAATAAGAAATTAATTCGATCTATAAAAAAAAAAAAAAAAAAAGCATTAATGTTTGTTGACGTTTTTAGGAATTACTTCGGTAGAGGTCGAAGAAAATCGTCGTGTAAAGGTGAAGGGAGGAGAATTTAATAAACTGGAAATGTTGACGAAACTACGGAAGATAGGTGAATCTGTTACGATATTAACTATTGGACCAGATGTACAAGTGAAAAAACATGCGTCCGACAACGGTCTCGAAGATGCGATTAAAAAATATAAGTTGGACATGTTAGAAAATAAGCAATCCGATGCTAGTATCACAGAAGGTCCAACACCGGCACCGACTTTGGGAGCCGTGGATGCGAGTGCGAGTGCGAGTGCAGCTCCTGACATAGTTAAAAGGCAAGCGCCGAGTGCAGCGCCTGACATAGTAAAAAGGCAAACGCCAGTAAATAGGCAGAGCCGGTCCAACAAAAATAGTAGTCGGAAAAAAAAGAAAAATTGTTTAGCCCGCTTGTGTTTTGGGCCATATTGACAACCAAAAAGAGGATAAGCTAAGAATCAAGAAGGAAAAAAATACCACTAAAGGTATCACAATAAGTTGCAGATAAATGCAAAAATTAAAAAAATCTAAGCTCTAAAATTTTCTGACAGAGAAAAAGTGCCTCGTCAGAAATATAAAAAGATCCAGCATACTTTTTTTCTAGTCTATTAGATTTCTTTGTAAAGGAATTAATCTGAGGTGGTAATTGGGTTTGAGTTTGAGGTCCATGGACTACATACCTACCATGTCCTGGACTAGAGTTTCATATCTTCTTCTAAAATAAAATGTGTATCCTTGTTTGGTGTGGTGTTAATTACATTGTGGCATTCTATTACTTTTGTAATACCTTTCAGAATTTTAATATCCATATCGCATGTAGTTGAGATCGTTTTGTAACTTTTGTTAATTGAGATTAATTAAAGATTTAATTAAGTCTTCCTGAAAATCATTATCAATAGAAGCTGCCAAAGCTCTTTGGCAGTCAGAAATTTTGTTGTAAAAAATCCACAAAAGTTGAATGCGAGTTAATTCCATCGGCAAATTTATGGGTCGCTAGAGATTTTTCTTTGGTTGGTTGCCAGAGATTTTTGTTGTAACTCAGAAAATATGAATGTTTTCCGTTTGGTATCCAACCCATCCTTCAAACAACAACCATGGCTGTAAAACTAATAATATGTGGGTTATTTTTATGTAGAAAGAAAGACAAAAGTGATTAATCAATGTTTGTATTGTTTTCAAGCTATATTGTGTTAAGTCCGGAGTTATGAAAACTCTTTTCGACCTTTGTATTATGGAAGTTTAAGTTAATGAAATGAGTTATTGCAAACACATGTTTTCCTGAAAATATTTCCAGAAATACAGTCTGACTATATCGATTTAAAGAGAACCTCCTTGGCTCCTTCTTCAATTTGTTTAATTTTCTTCACAATCTTTTTTAGTTTTCACCTTCCTAGAAATTTTGCTTGATCCATGCTAACTTTCTAGGATGCGAACCGATTCAACACTTTAAATGTTTCTGCATTTAAATATTACCAAATTGGATGATCTAATTTCCTATCTTGGACTAGTTTCCAGGTTCTTAATTAAATCCTTACCTGATTGATTTACTCGCTATTTTTTTTCTTTTGATAAAATGTTAAGTTTTATACTATTAAAATTTTTGACACAACGTTAATTATTTTAAAGACAATACGAAAAATAGACAAACAACAACAGTAAGCCACAAAATCGATGGAGAAAACCAACTGCAAAAATACAGCCATCTCGATCACCGAATGCAGCTCTCGATCACAAAATTTTCATCATAGTTGCCACTGACGACCCTGATCCGAGGCCACGGTCTTATATTGAGGAGATAATATTTAAAGACAAATATATTGCATACATATGTACAACAGTGTTATTAGTTGAAGCTACTAAAATACTAAACTAAAGAGGCACAACATCACTTTAACCATATAGAAAGACTCATACTGTTTATACTAGAATAGTAATCCGCGCGTTGCGCGAGATTCTAATATTATAAAAAATTTAAATTATTTATAAATATAAATAAATCATTAATTATAAATATAATAATAACGTCAATTCATTATTTTTACAAAACTTAGCATATTTTAAAGTTAAAACCATTCGATTCAAAAATATCCTCAAACATATTTTTTTTTTATCACAACATATAATCAAAACCATATTGCCACTCATGATAAACTACAAAGATTATGTATCACTCCTAATTGAATGCTTTATTGTGTAACATTTGAGTTTGTATTTACCGACTCTATATTTGTTATATTTAGTGTAAAATTTTAGAATTTTTTACTTAAAATACGAAGAATATAATACTTTCAAAATTTTAAAAAAGTTTAGATGTTTTCATAAAATCAAACTGTAACTTTTATGTTCATATACAGTATTCCAAAAAATATTGGTGTAGATATTTCTATTCTTTAGAGAAAATTAACTATCATTGCTCTATATTTCTATTCTTTGGAGAAAATTGAATATCATTGCTCTATAGTTTTTTCACACTCAATTTGTTAAATCCTTTCAACTTTGATTACTAACATTATCTTTAAGTTTTTCAATTTTTACCCATTTTATTTAATTTTTTTTAATAAATATTTTCAGTTTTATTTAATAAATATAAATAAACATGTATTAAGTGAATATTGTAAATTTTTTTTAATTCAAAAAAAAAAGTTGCTTACATATATTATAAATATTTACATTTTTGTTATTATTGTTTTACTTTACATTATATATTGAATCATTTAGTTGTAGTGGTTGTGGCTACTATAAATTTTCATTATTTGGTCTTTTATTTCTTTATATTGTAATATCGGTTATATAAATTTTAATTTATTTTATATATCTTATTTTTGTGTTTATCCCCCCCATTATATTATGTTCATAAAAATATAAAAAATATAGTTACAAAGTATTTTTTTTATAACCATTTTAATACTCTTTTTTGTTTTTACTTTTACTTCTTTTATTGTTTTTATTGTTAAATCTCTTAATATTCATTAACTACTATATTTAAGTAATGTTAATGAAAAATTATTTTAACAATGTAATTAATTCTTAATAAAAGCAAAAAAAAATTAAAAAATTTATTTGATGACATGTTTTATTCTTATTGGATGACTAAGATGATGATGTGGACACCCTAGATGGAGAGAGAACTCTCCCATTATATATATGATTTCTTCTTAATTTTTTGGTTAAAAAAACCCGATTAAGTCAAGTGGATAAGAATTTAATAAAGAACTTAATCTTCGTCGAAGATAGGAAATGAGATCATCGAAATTGGTTCTTCCTCTTAATTTAATCGTACTAAATACTAATTATCTATTTCATTTTCTTGCTTTGGCGGCTTGACCTATAATCTTCTCTATATTCGCTAGCAAAAGACTAAAGAGAATGTTATATATATAGACAGGGGGACAAAGGTTTATGAGCAACCAACTTGCGAGGTTGCAAACTATTATTAGAAAAAAAAAAAAAGAAAAAAAAAAAGCAGGTTGCAAATTCATTCCTTTATACCATCTTTCTTCAAAATTTTCCGAAGATGCAGGTTCGTGTGTTTTGTTTATATAATATTTCAAAATACTTTTACAAATAAGTAATTTCCCACTTTTTATCTACTGGTAAAAAGCCTACAGAAATATACTAGTATATATAATTATACTGATTCAATCATTTTTTTTTTTTTTGCGTTTTCGACTGTTAATTCAATCAAATTAAGTTATAGACTTATAGCTTAACATATAATGAACTTTATAAAGCTTCAAATAAATTTAAATGTTTGCAGGACACAGTTGTATTCAAGTGGGGAGATATTGACGAAAGAACCAAACAGAAAGCTATGAAAGCTGTATGTGAGTTTCCAGGTAAGTACATCAATACAAGTCAATGATTGTATTAATTATTAAACCAAATAAACCAATATGGCAAGATTTCCGGTTTATATACACATATAAGTAATTAATCTATTAAGGCTAAAAAATACTAAGCAATAATGTTGGTTGTTATTAGGAGTTACTGTGATAGACGTGAAGGAAAAAGGTAAACTAAAAGTGACGGGACAATTTGATAATTTCGTGATGACGAAGAAACTAAAAAAGATATGTGATTATGTTGAAATGGTCGCGCTTGGATCGGATGGAGTACAAAAGCAAAATCACAATCCGGTTAAGAAACCTGAACCAAAAGTGATTAACCGGCGACCTAATCCTCTTCCGAAAACAAATCCAGGCAAAAAATCAGACGAGTGTATCATCCTGTGATACTTCATTTTCAATAGTTTGTCTCCATTTCTAAAATAATTATGTGGTGTTTATTTACATATCTCGGCATTCTGTATTGTGAGTGTGAATCTTTAAATTTGGTCGTCCTAAAATTGTGTTAGTTCACTGATATCTATGTGTGATATCAATGATCCTTTTGCTATACGTATGTGAATTTCATTAAAAATGAAAGTTTGATTTATTAAATAATCTCAGAGTGTGAATTATATACTTGGAGATTTGAAAAGAAAAAGAAGTTTGAAGAAAAGAAAAGGTTTTAATCAAAATATGTACGCAATATTTAAAGATAAATGTATTGCATAATTATATACACATGGGCGGACCTAAGAAGAAAGAATGTAGGTTAATTGACCTACCTAAAATCTAAATATAAACTATTTTTATATGTATTATCAAAAAGATTTGTTAGCATAAGTGGTAATTTGTGACTATTGAATCACCTTTTACTCGAGGTCGGCCCCTGTATGGACAACATGTTAGTTGAATTGAATCTACTAAAATACTAAACTAAAGAGGCACAACATCACTTTAACCATATAGAAAGACTCATACTGTTTATATTTCTTCTTAAATTTTTGGTTAAAAAAAAACCGATTAAGTCAAGTAGATAAGGATTTAATAAAGAACCTAAACTTGGTCGAAGTCTCGAAGATAGGAAATGAGATAATCGAAATTGGTTTGTAATTTCACTCTTGCTATTATTTGGTTTCAATTATCTTATTTTTTGAGGAATGTTATAACTTATTTCAAGAAGATAAAATAAGTTGTTGACAAAAAAAAAAAAAAAAAAGATAAAAAAGAAACTAGAGAAGACACCGGAATGACAAAAATATAGTTGAAGATCAACAAAACTGAGCTGTTAATGTCTGTAAGAAGCTACTCTAGATATGTCAACCATGTAGAACTAATTAAAAGAGGCCATGTAGTCCGGTGAGTCCATCTCTCTAATGCCACGATTTTAGAAATGTTGGTCACTAATGCCATAAATGGCTAAATGACAAATTTGTCCTTAATGAGGTTGAAATAAGGGTTAAATAGCATTGAATTGTAAGTATTTCAAAAAAAAAACACAGCAGCTCAGTGGTTCGAGACTGCTGTGCGCGCTGTGGGTTCGAATCTGCTACGCGCGTCCCGGATTCGAATCCCCAATTTGTGGAAATAATGGTAGAGTTTAAATGTGGACAACTGGTACAACTAGGTGCAATTGGCGGATAACTGGGACAACTAGGGGCAGTTGGCGGATAACTGGATATCCAGTTGACCCTAGTTGGACCCTTATCTTCTTCAAAAAATGAAGGGATATTTCCGTCTTTTCAATGAAACTTTGTGGCATTCAGATTAACTCGTGGCATGCCAGATTAAAATTTATCAAATTGTAGCATTACAGCCATTGATTCTAGTCGGGTGGTCTTCTACTTTGGCGGGGCTCTCTCAATCACCAAAAGGATTTGATCTCCATCATCTTCATAGTGGGATAACGTAAGTGCACTATATATAATGGGCCAGAAAATATAAAATATCTAACACATTTAAGTTTTCGTCTGGACTAGTTTAGTCCATTTAAAAAGGTAAGCACTTCCGCCACCTAGAGTTCGATTCTATCTGCCCACGTGGAAAATAAAATAGCTGTCTATTTTATTTTTATGATTACTGTTTTTTTATTTTATTTTTTGAAACATCTGATTTCATTAATTTAACCTTGAGTTTACATAGTCCGAATATAAATGATTTGATATAAAAGTAGGCACATAAAAATGAGAAATAAAAGAAATATTGAATAACTCATTCATGAAATTTCTTAATTGTTATATTTCTATGGCAATTTTGTTTATGAAAATGAAATAATGTTTTGTACAAAACTCCAAAAGGATAATGCTTTGGAACTTCAGAGGCTTTTATCTCCTCTTGTATAAAGTTTTGGCCCAAACCCTTTTCTGATTAACCAAACCCAAATAACTTGTGTTGATCAAACCCGTTAACCCGTTGACCCAGAAGTCACAAGACCGACAGCTAGGTTTGTCTACTTGACTACTGTTCTCTTGTTCTGTAGTGATAACATTCATAACAAGGATCTTGTTGATGGATTATGTTTCAAAATAATCCGACCAAGTTATTTTCAAGGAAAGACGATGAAAGTGAAACCGGCTTGGTAATTTCCAGGAAACGAAGTGGAAATTGTAATTCCTGGTTCATAACTATTCCTTCAGTTGGAGACTTATTGCTATTAAGTCGCTGCAAACTTGTCGATTTATGCATATCAATTGATGCAAATTCAACTGCAATCTCGCTTTCTTGGTCCCAACTGTTTTATTTGACTTAAATCTCAACCAAAATAAATACATGCTTCTATTTCTAATTTTAAAATAGGATAGATAAGTCCAACTTAGTTGCAATTTAAGATTTTACTTGGGTGGATTTTAATTGCAAATTTTTTAGGTATTATTTAATAGTTCGATAGATAAAATTATGGTTTAGCCAACAATTCATAAACATCGTTTTACATTTTAAAATATGAAAACGTATTCTTAGAACTTTAACATTATAATAAGTATATACTTGGGGAGATTTAATAATAAAAACAATAATAAGACATTTATAACTTTACTCGATTTTTTCATTCTCTAAGTTAAAACAAATATTGGTGAGTTTAATTATTATTGCCTTTCCACATGACTCGTGTATCCACTTATATTTCCACATTTACTGAACAGAAAATGATTGCATGCAATGCAACTCGCAACTGCTTATATAAAGGAGACCATTTCAAAGCTCATTAGCAATCCACAACTTACTAACTATTCTCTATTCGTTAATTGAAGAACAAAATGCAGGTTCGATTTTTTTTTTTTTTATGATAAGTTTTCTCAATTCAAAGGTTGTAAAATATGTAAAGTTTTTTCCCGAATTTTTTCTGTTGCTTATATGTAAAAATTAGCTTAACTGTATATCAAATCTCATTATACTATCCTAATTAATTCTTGATTATATTCAATATTTTTTTATGACAGAAAGCTGTACTGAAATTGGATGCTCATTGTGAAAGAATCAAACAAAAAGCTATGGCAACTGTCTGTCGTCTCTGTGGTACACGAACACTCATCAATTGTTAATTTATATTTTAGTCATCAAAATAATTTTAGATAAATGATTTAAGTCATAAGAATATTTTGATGCCTATATGATTGTGAAGAAATTGAAGAAGATATGTTGCACCGAGATAATCTCGGTTGGACCGGTTAAGGAACCAGATCCCAAGTCTAATCCGAAGCCTGATCCAAAGCCTGAACCGAAGCCTGAACCAATTTATCATTATATCACCCCATATTGTCCACCTTATTACCATCATTTAAACGGATGTTGTGTATGTCAAAATCCGGGGTGGTAGTTTTAATAACTAGCTAGTAATTATTTGTGAAAACGAATCAGGATCAAAATTTTCATAGATCAAACAATTATATAGTTATATCCTTTAACAAAAAAAAAACAATTATATAGTTGTGATTGGTAAACTTATTTAGAGTAACTAAGTGGAAAGAAAAATCTGCTTGATTTTTGTGGCAAAATTGGCACCGGTTGATTGCTCTAACCGATTCTCCGGATGATTGGTCTTCTTTTACGTATTAGTTGGATGATTTTAAGACGCTTAAACTCTCTTTCTCTAATTTACTTCTCTTCTATTCCACGTACGTTGTAGTAATAATGTCCATGCATATATTGTTGCTAAAATGCATGAGGCTTTAGTTTTCTCATGTAAGCTAAAAACGCTTCTTCTCGTTAGCTTAATGGATTAAGGTGTTTTTGCTGTCCAGAAAAGGAAAAAAAAATATACATGTTAGACTACCATTTTGGAGTAGATCTTTCATTACTTTTATCCAGAGGAAAAAATTTTGCTGACAAAAATGGCAAATCTATTGGTAACAAAAAAGCTTTTACACCAAACATGGTGTACACAGAAAAATATTTTATTTCTATTCATTTACTTTAACAAAGTTATCAGTTATATGACTTAAATCCGATATTGTGACCATGCGATATTTTAGTTTGGCACGTATCGGTTTGGTTGTATGATCAACTTCAATATCTCCCTTCCATAGAAATTCATACATTTTGATATTATAAATTAAAACTTGAGACACGACCAGAAAAAGAAAAGAAAAAAAATGTGGAAGTTTCTTGGTCTAGTGGTCAAAGGTTTGAAGATTTTACACTATGTTTAGATTTTTTTTTTTTTAAATATAAATTTTTGCAGAATAATGATCGTGGTCTCATGTGTTAAAAAGTTAAATTATTCACCGTGGATATAATGCGTTAGACAGAGATCTGGTGTTGCGGGAAGAGATGCAAATCGTAAACTTGGTCATGGAACCATTCACCATAATCGTATGTGTTGAATCATGAATGCAGTTAGATTCGATGGACTGGTCATCATTTATAGTAGGGTTCAATCAAATATCTATATTGATGATGTAACATACTATAAAAAGGATTAAAAAAAAAACTTTAAAAAAAAATAAAAATAAATAAAAAAAATCCTTTTACCATGTAGTAGATATTTTAAATTTTGCAAACCATTTTTTCAAAAATCGTAGAAATAACAGTTGGAATATGTCTTAAATGTGTTACAGTCTTACTCAATATGGTTTAAATTGTGTTTCTAAAATAAAAATGAAAGATATGTAATGAACAAAACAAACAATTTTATTTATTAACTGTTCTAAAGGTAATACAAAACAATAATCTAAATACTACGTTAAGAAAAGAAGCATACTGACGGGAAAAAAAAAACAACATCTTTAAAAGTTATTAAACTACCGTTGAGACTTCAATCTCGGTTTGATTTCGATTTCAGACGTTATTGGTTTTAATGTGATTCATCTTTGCGAAGACGAAGAGTATGTAGAGAACTTGCATGACGAGTAGTGACCGAAGAGTCAATAGGGTCAACAAATCAACGTAGTCCAGGTCGTCCTACAGGCGGCATTCTGAATACTCCACTTCCGTTTGCTTTCGTTAACAACTATATACTAATTTCCAACCAAATCTTGAAAAATATTAAAAAGAAATAATAGAGATTGACTACTTTAGTGGTCATTTGCAATGCAACTTTTTTTTTTTAATCAAATACCTTTTGCTTCCTATGCAAATTTCTATTTCAATATATAAAGAGATATCATAGGACATGCAATTTTCATCGTAAAGCTCATTAGCAATCATCTACTTACTTTTTATTCTCTATTATTTAATTGAAGACGAAATGCAGGTTGGATTCTTTTTTATATTATATGTTTTTCTCAGTTGGGAAGCTTGTAAAATATAAAGACTTTTTTCCGAGAGTTTGTATAAAAATTAGCATTATATCAAACCTTGTTAATTATACTACTATTCTAATATTCAATATTTTCATGGATGTTCATTGTGAAAGAACCAAACAAAAAGCTATGGCAACTGTCTGTCGTCTCTGTGGTACACGAACACTTATCAATATTTAATTTATAATTTATAGTTTAGTTTACTTTAAGCCTCAAAAATAGTTGGTTCATAAATATATTTTTATTTGTAATGAAGGAGTTCATTCAGTGGAGGTGAAGGAAGGTAAACTAACGGTGATAGGAGAAATGGATGCTTATATTATTGTGAAGAAATTGAAGAAGATATGTTGCACCGAGATAATCTCGGTTGGACCGGTTAAGGAACCAGATCCCAAGCCTGTTCCAAAGCCTGATCCGAAGCCTGAACCAATTCATCCTTATATCACCCCATATTGTCCACATTATTACCATCATTTAAACGGATGTTGTGTATGTCAAAATCCGGGGTGGTTGTTTTAACAAGTGTGTAAAAGAATCAGGGTCAAAACTTTCATAGATAAAATCATAATGCAGTGATATAGTATTTTGACCGTACTTTTATTTTAGTTTGTCACGTATCTGTTTGGTTATATGACCCACATATCTTATCTCCTTTCCGTAAATGCTTTGGGGTGACGTTATAAATCAGAATTTGAGACGACATGAAAAAACAGAAAAAAAAAAAATGTTAATTGTCAAAACAGAAAAAAGGTGTCATTTTTAAATACTTTTCATTTAATGTAAAATACAATTGTACATTTTTTTCCTTTAAATATTTTAAAATATATTCAACCATATATTTTTTTCTTTTTATCACCTATAGGCAACAAGACCGACCCATTAGCCATTTAATCTTTGCAAGAAGAAAGATATTGTCGAACTATACTTGAAGCGTGTAAACCACTGCAAAGAAGCTCTCGACATATTTAGTGGTATATCATGTAATTAAATATAAATTAAAATTTAATTTTAAAAGACTTCCATTTAATTAATATATAGTAGATATTTTATATTTTGCGAACGAATGGTTTCAATAATCATAGCAACCATTCATTTCTCTTCCTCTGATTCTAGGTAGATAGTTTCGCACGAATGATATACTTCACCTAGTCGATAATATTTATATAAGCTATATACCTCTAATTTGAATTTCTGAACCGCTTTAAATAATTAAAACATTGACAAAAAAAAAATAGTTAGAATCGGTCTTAAATGTGTTATGATTTTACGATGGATTCAATTATGTTTCTTAAATAATTAGATCAGAAATCTAATGAATAAAAACGAACAAAGTATTTATTAACTGTTCTTAAAGTAACATAAACAATCATCTAAATAGTATACTCCAAAACTATTTTGTATTATGTTAAACAATGAGAGAAGAATGTTTACGGAAATAAACCCAACATCTTACAAAAATAATAAAAGAACCGTTGAGAGTATTTTCTTTAACCGTTGAGACTTTCCAATCTCGGTTTGATTCAATTTGGTTTAGACAAGTTCTTAAGTGACGGAAGAGTCATCAATAGGGTAATAAATCAACGTTGTCCAGGTCGTCGTCGTCCTACACGCGGCATTCTGACTACGACACTTCCGTTTGCTTTCGTTAATAACAACAATAATAATCTTGAAAAGTACTAAAAATAAAAATAAATAGAGATTGACTCCTTTAGTGGTCGTTTGCAATGCAACTGTTACGTCAAAAAGTTTGAAAAAAAAACGTAAACCTTTTTGTGGGTTTGCAATTATTATCAAGAAGCTTCCTATGCAATTTATATTTCTATATAAATAGATATCATAGGGTATGCAATTGTCATCAAGAAGCTTCGTTATCTCAACTCATCTCTCCTCTCTTTCACTCTCTTAAAATATCGAAAATTTCTTTACCTTCTATAGTTTTTTCTCGAGCCATGGCAGCGAAGGTACGTGCAACCTTTATTTCGTTGAGTCATCGTTATATATAGATACTATTTAACTATACAAATATGTTTTTTAAAATTGAAATTATGCAATTAGCCATACTGATTCTTGTGTTTCAAATGACAGACATCTGTGTTGCAATTGAACGTCCACAAGGAGAAAATAAGAAAGAAAGTGTTGGTGACCGTTTCTAAATATCCAGGTATATATCTTATAAATCACTTTTTAAAATTTTACAATATGATATTGTTTAATTACTTTTAGTAACTTGGTAAAATAAAACATTTATTTATGATTTTTTTTTTTTTTTTTTGATATAGGGGTTACTTCGATAGCTATGGATGACAAAACCGGAAAAATGACGGTAGTTGGAGAAGTTGATATATCGGTTATTGTGAAGAAGCTAAGGAAGATATGTAACGCAGACATCGTTTCAGTTGAAGCTGTTAAACCACCTGAGAAAAAGCCTGAAGAGAAAAAACCTGAAGAGAAATTTCCATATCCGGTTCCGATGTACTACCCGTACCAATACTGTCCTTCCAATGCATATTCTTACTATGAACCATGCGCAAATAATTGTGTGATTATGTGATTTTTCTAGGTATACTTTTTAGTTTACTGTAATTTTGTGGGTAATGTAATAGTGTAATTCTTTTGGTACTGTAATTTTTCGGGGTATAATCCTTTTATGCAAAAACTTTGGAGGAAGCTCAAAAGAAACTCACTTAAGAGTTCTAGAGTTTTGTCTGTTTTTGTATTAAGCAAATATAATATCATGGTTTTTTTTTTTTTTTTTTTTGGTGGGCAAAATAATAATAATATCATGGTTTGTATTACTTTTAAAGATGATTTCATGATTATGTTATCAGTAGCATTAAGCATGCATGATAATAGAGTAAACTCTATTGAAAAGAAAAAAAAATATATGTGCCTTTCTGGCGCCCTAAACCTTCAAAAATCTGACCAAGTCCATCACTAATTCTTCGACTATTTTGTGACCGCCATATTTCCGTTGTAAAATTATATCATTGTTGCAAAAATTTTATCAATAAAATAAAATTATATTATTGCTAGAGCGCGCTACAACTGTGATGGTTCAATGGTACATCAACTAAAATAAACGTCCAAAAAAATAAAAAATAAAATAAAATATTAATAATAATAAACGTCCAAAATTAGTGATGGTATGAAATGTTTTTGGAATTAATTTAATCGTTATGTATCTTCTTCGTTTTTTCTAGCAAAAATCACTATGTATCCATGGGCGGATGTAAGAAGGAAAAGGGTAGGTCAATTGACCTACCCAAAATCTAAATATATAATTTTTTTTATGTATTATCCAAAAATATTTGTTAGTACAACTTGTAATTTCTGACTATTAAACCACTTTTTTCTCGAGTTCGACTCTTCCTCTCTCCCTTTATTAATTTTTGTTTTTAAAAATATTATTTTGCACTTGGCAAATTTTTATCATGGATCCGCCCCTGTATGTATCTAAGAACACAAATATACGTTGCAAATTCTTTGGTAATGTGAAATGGTAATAGTGATGGAACAAATAAAAATGTTGTAATCGGTCACACAAGTATTGCTGTGCAAATTAATAAAAATAATAAACAAATTCAATTCCCGTAATAAGCGTTATCATCATCGTCATCGGAGCTATGGCCTTTTAGTATTTTACGAGAGATGTTTGTGTTTTTGAGTTCTAAGAGGAGAAGAAAAGACTCTTTAATTTATTTATTTTGTAACTAAAAAAACTTTTATATGAAGAGTTTTGAAACGGAAAATGGATCACAAAAGCTTCCCAAAATTTCATAATTTGTGGCAAGCCAATTCATTAATTCATTATTAAGGGTTACCACTTTGAAAAAAAGAAATCCAAATTTGGTACACTAATTTTATTCAGTTATAATTTAATAAAATTCAGTGTATGTGATGGCAATGTTTATAAAAAAAATTACACAAATCTGATTTAATTTACTTTTTTTTACGGTTCAAATCTTAAATGTGTTAATGTTTTGCGATGGTTTATATTGTGTTCTTATCTTTTGTCAAACATTGTTTTATAATTAATCTTCAATCGAGTGATAAACGTACAATATGTTAAAACTTTAGCTCACAAATACGCCATAGCATTGATTTTTCTGGAAATAAGAAGAAAACTGATATAGATAAAAAAAGATAGAAACTTGAAAAAGATAGAGACTTGAAAACTTATCCGTTAGGATGCTCGGGAGCTCTGAGAAACTTGCATGCAGAGGGACACATCTAGTCTCCTAGAGGGAATCAACATTGAAGGCTAGCAACTTCTGGAAACCCAAAACCACATTATGGTCAATTGGTGCTCGCACGACCAACGCTTTTGCTATCAATGCATAGCTTACAAAGATACACTTAATATAGAGTTATATCTCTCTATAAAATAGGAAAATTGTGGAATCCATCCACGAAAGAAGTATTTGAGGTGAAAAGTTGTTAAGTTGCAGTGTCTCAAACTGAGGTGAAGTTACCCAGTGGAAAGCTAAAAGGACCATCATAATAGGATTTAATGTTTTTAACGGGTTGGCTCGAGAAAAAAGAGTGCAGCAAGAGAATAACATGGACCAAAGAATTGGTGGCACAATGGTAGTACAAGGGGTCGGTTTCTTTGTACTCCGGATTCAATTCTTTTTTGGTACACATAATTATTTTTAAAATCTGAATATCTAAAACATGACTCCGGAAATTAGGTAGATTAAAAGCCGAAAGTCTATAACTCCTACAGTTTATCAAAAAAATCAAAAAAAAAGAGAGAATAACATGGGCATCCCCAAGTCCACAAAACCAAGAAGAGCACAACCTGAATGTTGGAGTGATGCGAAACGAGGACTTGAATCGCCGGTATTAAATGAACCAAACGGATGGAGGGATATGGTTTTTCCAAAAGGTCCGACAGATCTAGAGGCTCAAGAAGTAGTTGAGGAGAATCCATCATCGTCGGATGAAGCATAATGGTGGATCCGATAGAGAAGGTAACTAAGATTGGTGGCTCCATCATCGAACTAGAATTAGAAACCATGACATAAACATAGAAGGATCTTATCGGCAGCAAAGAGCCAAACAACAGAAAGAATGCTTTAGGCGAGAAACGCCATAAACGCCGCTTTTGAGCTTGCACGAGATCTTCACCTACTGGTGAGAAAGTCCTTCGAAAAAATTCATAAAATGTCAGAATTTCCCGAGAATAAGAAACATAGCTGATTAAAAGGAAAGTTGGTGGAGGAGAACGGCCGCCGGAGGCCCATTTTAGATCGAAGAGAGGTTAAGGCGAAAACGGATGCTTTAGATTTCGTGCATCATAGAGAAGACTCTAAGCAGAATTCTCTAAATTGGGGTATGTTTACCTTCTTATTTTCTGAAATTGTATTTCTAAAAATATTAGATTATATGTATTTAATGAATAAAAATGAAACATTTTTTTTTTATCAACTGTTCTTAAAGTAAATATAAAACAATAATCTACATAGTATATCCCAAATTATTTTTTATTATGTAAAAAAAAACTTAAAAATTTAACATCAAACAAAAAACATATTAAGAAACAGAATTCAGCAATTTTTTAAATTATAAAAGTACCTTTGAGACTTTTTTTTTTTTTTAATTAACCGTAGAGACTTCAATCTCGGTTTGATTTCAATTTTTGATGTGATTAAAATTTGCCAAGAACATATATAGATTGTAGAGAACTTGCTTGACAAGTTCTTAAGTGACCGAAGACTCAATAGGGTCAACAAATCAACGTTGTCTAGGTCGTCCTACACGCGGCATTCTGAAAACTACACTTCCGTCTGCTTTCGTTAAAATTAATTTTTATTTTATTTTCACCATATCCTGAAAAGTACTCAACATAAATAATAGACATTGACTACTTTACTGGTCGTATGCAATGCAACTGTTGTGGGATATAATATTTAATTTAATATAATATTCAAGAAATTCCTACGCAATTTCTTCTATTTAAATCGATATCAAGAACTTGCAATTGTCATCAAGAAGCTTCGGTATCTCAAGTTATCTCTCTCTTCTCTTTCTCTATCTTTTCCAATATCGAAATTTCCGAAGCTTTTCTACAAATCTTCTCTAGCTATGGCCGCGAAGGTACAGTCTTCATTTCGTTTTATCTCTTAAAATAATTATATGTTGATTCATCGTTATATATATATTTTTATAAAATTAAAACTAATATTGGTTTTCAAATGACAGAAATCTGTGTTGCAATTGAGTGTCCACGAGGAGAGAATCAGGAAGAAAGCGTTTGTGACCGTTTCTAAATTTCCAGGTAAATATCTTATAAATCATTTTTTTTTCAAATTTTACGATTATGATATTTGTTTAATTACTTTTTATTTATAATTTTTTTTTTTGTTTTTGTTTTTTGATATAGGGGTTACTTCGATAACAATGGATGACAAAACCGGGAAAATGACGGTAGTTGGAGAAGTTGATGTATCGGTTATTGTGATTAAGCTAAGGAAGATATGTAACGCAGACATTGTTTCGGTTGAAGTTGTTAAACCACCAGAGAAAAAGCCTGAAGAGAAAAAACCGGCTGCACCTAAACCGGGTGAAGTTGTTGCAGTTCCGGTTCAGATGAACTACAACCCGTACCAATTCCATCCTTCTTATGCAAATTCTTACTATCATCAACCATACCCGAGTTCTAGAGTTGTAATGGATGAACCAAGTATTTGTGTGATTATGTGATTTTGTTAGAGTTAATTTCAAATAATAATATATGTTCAAGTTTTCTTAACACTTAATTTTGATGGAAGAGTGTAATTTTTTTTTTTTTTTTTGGGGGTTTTGTAATATACATTTCTTAAGAAAAAAAAGTCTATTAATTATTTCTTAAATGCGCATTGTTAACTCTTTTAATCATCTAGTACTAATAAATACTCTTATGCCTGAATATATTCTAAAGTTTTGTCTCTAAGTAGTATATACTAATCAATATGTTGCGAGTGATTGGTTGGATTTGTTCATCAGTTGGATACTAATTCGATATATAAACACACACACACACATAGTTAAGTCGCTCTCAACTCCGATGGGACCATATCAAGAATCAAGATCCCTCACGTAATACATTCGATTGTGCGATTTAAAAATTTCTAAGAATTAGCGGATGAGATAATAATGAAACTGAGATGGAGATAGTCAAGATCCCAAAGTCTCCCGTTACAAAACAAAACAAAACAATTAAAAAAAAATACTATAAAAAGTCTAGATTGACTTGGGGGGGATCCACATGTGGAATGCGGCTTACGAGGACATTTCCGTTCTTGACTCAGTGATGGCATAATTATTCAAGTCTTCTAACCAAAACAAAACTAATATGAATCGTGAGAAAATTCAAGAAACTGAATTTTTGGATTTATGATTTGAGTTTATTTTGATATCCAACAAATATCTTATTCAATTAATGATTTAAAATTACAAACTATATAGACCAGACAATAACAAAACATTGAGAATTTAGTTAGAAATACATATCCCTGCTCATTTAGAAATCCATATCGATTTGAAAAAATTATTTAAATGTGGATTTGAAAATGACTCAAATATACATACCAATAAATATAAATATAGTTTTAACCACATAATTCCATGCAGATATGAATTGTTTTTTACATCCATGAGTCAATAAATCATATCCTTAAACTGATTTGTAAAACAGTCATCCTAAAATATACTGTATTTTTTAAAAAAAAAAATATTAAAATATTAATATTTGTATTCTTTGAAGCGTATTAATATGATTTATGAGCTGATTAATTTTCTAATAACTTATTTACGCCGTTAAAAAAAAAAAAACAGATTCACATCATCACATGTGCCGAATAAATGAGCGGAGAGGAATATACAGCGAGGGAACAAATCGATGCGCAAATCTATTCGATGAACCGGTTAAAAAAAAGAACTCTGAACCGAGGAAACAGAACTCCTAAACCGTAAATAGCTTCCTTCCGGTTTTGCCTATCTATCAACTTGTATCATCAATATATGATCGCCACTATTCTAAGATTTTAGCTTTTTTTAGTTTATATATTACTGAACGTCCTCAAATAGTACTCATATCTCTTGTTTTTCTTCATACCAAAAAAAATTAGAATTTCTTTTCTTTTTAAATACTAAGAGTTTTTGGACCAAAAACCCGTAATCTCCCGGGCTCGAAACCACATCATATAATATTAATTTTATTTCAAACGATCACTTATCTTATGACCTCTAAGTTTTGTCAGAGTACTTTTCTCATTGAGCTAACCACACTTGATAAAAAAAAAAAATTACGATTTCACGTCTTGGTACCAAAAAAAAAAAAAAATCAAAGCAGAGCTAAATATTAAAACAGTGGACTATAGATTCCATTAATTTATGTACCACCAAGTCCCAAGAGGCAAAAACATCAACATTTTTGTTTTTAACATCAACATTATGGTTATCATGAATTCATGATCATCATCACCATTACTCTTCTTTCCACATCTCTACCCAATTCTCCTTTGCCTCTTCCAGTCCGAAAACTGAGCCAGTCTTGGTCGGGTCCAAGTTCGTAGACAAGCTCCCGTAAGCGATCCCAAGAGCCGACGCACCAAAGGTCACGAGCGTTGTCAAGAACGGGACCCACAAAGGCACGTCCCAGACGTTTCTATCCTTCAGAACTTCGAGTAATTTCAAGATTGCCACTCCAAGTCCCAGTGGTGTCCCCACCGACACCACAATCCTCCCCATCATCCTCTCGAACACCTCTTGAGGTATCGGCGGGTCGTCTTCCGGGTCCGGGTTCGGCCGGACGGGTTTTTCAGAGCTTCTAGATGATTGAAACCCCTTTGGTCCCGCGTAAAGCTTGGATTCCCATCTCTGTTTGTTGTTAGGAATTAGAGTTTTTGGATTTTGAGGTTTGGTTTTGAGAGTTGTTCTTGAGAAAGATGATAATGGTAGCGAGTGGTGTGAGCACAAGAGAGCTCTCATTTTTCCTCGTCTACTTGTAATGTTTTTCTTTTCTTTATTTATCTTATCTACATGTATTATATGGTTTTAGTCTATATTTTTGTTTTTATCTTTGAGGTATTTTCCTTGCCACATATTTTCTACTATTTTATCCTTCACTAATTTTGTTTATTTTCAAGAAAATAGTACTGCATATGCGAATTTGTTGGAATTAGTTTCTTCAATTCCGAAGTTTAAAAACAAGGAATGAGTAGTCAGAAAATGATAAATTTATTTTTCTTCACTGCAACTCTACGAACCGTTTGATCTTGATAGCTTCGTATACGATTTCTTTAACACCTGCAAGGCAACAACGAAAAAAAAAAAAAAAGACAAGAGGCATAATTAACTTATAGCGCAAGAAAGACACTGCAAATCAATTTTCTTGAGGCTCACGTTACGTACCCTACTTGGAGATAAATAGTAACAACGCTCATTACCGTCCGGAGAGAGCTTCGACAGAGGTTGTGCAGGTGGAGAAGCGTAAAGTGTTGGCCGGAGAAAAGGAGACTGACGGTAAGGTGAATTTATAGGTGACCGGAGCAGTGTAGAGATCATAATGTTTGGTGACAGTGGACTTGAGCGATACGGTGAGATAGGAGATGCCAGCTCTGAAGTAGACATGGCAGTTTCCGGCGATTGTGACCTCGATTTTCCCGATATTGGCATGTTTATCGTTATCCTAGGAAGAGAAAAATAATTTCTGAGTCGGGTGAAAAATGCTGTAAAATTGCAGTCTATTATTATATGATTGATAAATAGCGATCATACCTCTTATGAAGTTCAACGTACTGGTCTGTCTCATCAAATATTTCTTCCTACAAGGTTCATCAAGTAGTTAATTCAAACATCACTCACAAATACATTATGTTTTAGTAATCTAACAATTTGTAACAAAATTAAATAACCTGTATTAGCTCTTCCATGACATCTTCCAAAGTTATTATGCCAATGACTTCTTCATCTTCATCAACAGTTATATCAATGTATTGGTTTGGACTTTGACGATTAGTTTCGCTGGGATTCATCACAGGAATGCTCAGAACAACGTCGACATCTTCTTTATTAGCTGTTCCTAAAGAAAAGTAAAAGACATAATAAGTTTTCTCGTCTCAAATACTTCAATCTCGGATTTTATGCTCTCTTATATATACAAGTCTCTTAACCATTGATGTTCTTTTCATGGACAGGAGTGTTGGTATCGCTATAGTTCTTGGTTCCAACAACAGCAGCCATGTGGCTTCGACCTGTTTGGAAGATGTTGAGGATGTCGTAGAGAGGTAAATTCAAATTAACCCTGCTTGCAAAAATTTTGGAAGAAATAAATAAGCTTTGATCGGTCCAGCTTCCAAAGCAGTTTTGTTAGAGAGTCTCTATATGTTTATTATATACCTGAGCATTCTTCTGATGGGGAGATCTCTGATCGGTGTCCCGTCTTCAGGACGGACTTTGATCAAGTTCTTGACCTATTCAAACCAAAAAAAAAAGACCAATTCAAAAAATCATGTAAAAGAATTGGCCAAGTGTTTATCAAGATTTGTTGCTTACTCACCAGAATAAATCCGATGATGAAACTAGGATTCACGGAGTAAATAGGGATTCGGCTATGGCCTTCACTTGCTATTAATCCCATTGTCTTTCTGTGAAGCCCAAAGAGGAGAATAAGAACAACGAACTAACTGAATATGTATTGTCGAAAAGCAGAATGAAGAGGGATTCCAAGAGAAGTGCATACTCGTCGAGCCTAGAGTTTATATCGAGTGAAAAAATCTCAGAGAGTGGTGTCATTGCGTCTTTGGCACTCTTCTGAGACATGTCTAGAGCTCCTGATATGATTGTTGTTTCATCATGAGTCAGTTCCCCGCCTTTTCCTGCCTAATTAACAAAAAGAAAGGCACACAAAGAAAAAGAAAAAGACATGGAGTCATCAATTGTGTATTGACAAAACAATAAAAGTATCTCAAGTTCTTGACACGAACCTCGTTTCCGTGCATATACACAAGTGACTTGAGCTCTGCTCGCTTTAAAAGTGTAGAATGTCTTTTTCCAAGCAAAAAATCAAGTAGCTGAAGTATTTGAAAGAAACAAAATTTGAAGTATTTTTTTTTTAACTACAAATGTTTAATTATAAACTAAATTGATTCCACTAAAATTTCCATTTGATGTTAAACTTGATTGAATTACCTTGCTGATTGGATAAGCTATTGGAAAGAAGACTATGATAATGAATCGAACCAAAATCGATAGCTTTGCCCCGATGCTCAGCCCGTATCGAGAGCATACAGCTTGAGGTATAATCTACCACAATGGAAAAAAGAACAGAAAGAACTTAGGTAATGTTAAAAGTCAGATAAGCAGAGAAAGCCTAATTTAAATGCCGCTCACCTCACCAAACGCAAGTATGAGAGTCACAGATATCAGGATAGCACCCCAAGCTGGAAGCAGGGAGTCGACGAAGATTGGTAGAGCCTTTTGGATTTTATCATTAAAAAACATAGTCAGTAAATACTGAATCAGAAGTGTGCACAACTAGTAAGTTGTTACCAAATATATATGCATAAGCTTGATACCTCCATTGCCAAAGCATTGCCTATGAGGAGTGTACACAAGAGAAGATGCTGGTTTTTAACGAGTGGCAGAATCTTTTCTGGCCATATTGTTACAAAGTTTTAAAGATGGTGTTAGTTTGAATATGAAGTACTAAAGTTGAATAGGTCAATAGGTTCAAGACACTGACCAGCGTTTTTTCGGTCGTTGGGTTCACCGGCTTTGATTATGACCTCGAGCTCGACGAGACTAAGGGACATGAGGCCAAGAGTCAGTCCTGACATTAAACCTGCGAAAGCAACTAGAGCAACACATGCAAGTAGGTAAACCCAGAACATAGTTTCACAGCAAGGCACATCATTTGCTGCCATTTTCTTTAAGTAATTTAGAAGTTAATAAACAAAAAGACTATGAATGTTGAGACTTGAGACTGAGAGTGAATGAGTTTGAGTATCATAGGAACTTAAATAGTAGCAGTGGATGACATAGTATACCAACTGCTACACTAGGAGAACAGAATCCAAAAACCACCATCCAAAAATTTTATATTAAAGAAGTGATCTCATCCTGAAATCAGCTATTACATAAGGTGAAAACAATTCATTTTTGTAAGAAGCTTGCATCAACTATGGTTTGACAATACCAAAGAGAATACTCAATGTTTTTTGTAGTCTTTTTTCCACCAAATCATTGACGTCAGGAGATTTAAAGTTAAGTTTTTTATTCTAGGATGTTTAGAAACACTAATACAACAAAGTAGGTTCCAAAGGAGCAGGTGGTCAAAAGGATCAAAACCTTGATGATGATAGCGACCAATTTTACTATAGAAGAAGCAAACAACTTCAAAGGACCACAACAATAATAATAATCTGTAAGGGTCAAGATAAGAAATGACCTTCCAAATAAAGCCTTAAAGAAGCTTTAAACTAGTTCAGAAGAACAAAACTAAAGAAGCTCTTTTAAAAAAAAAAAAATTGGCCAACTCCACCAACAAATTGAAGGAAGACACAAAATGCTACATTATTCAAATTAGCTAAGTACATTAAAGATTGATCAAATTATATAATATGGGAAGAACATCACTATCTTCTTCATATTTTTCTGCTAACAAATCCTCTACAATGAACTGTGATCATTCTCCACTAGCAAATAATCAATTCAATAGATTTTCACATTTCATGAAAATTATTACATAATGAAAATAAAATTAGCAACGTACCTATTCACTACTCAGGCCCTGATTAGGATCAGGCAAAATTTTAAAATATCGTATGAAAATTTCCTGAAACAAAAGGCTGATTATGAAATTTGACACAACACTGAACCACCTAGATCATACACTTCAATGACCCCAGATCCAAGAGAACTCCTAAATTTTGCATCACAATCTAATTTGGTGTTCTAAGTTTTGGACTAGTATGGTCTTAAGTTCAGTGTTCTGCAAAATCTAAGAAACACCAAATTGGATTGTGATGCAGCATTAAGGAGTCTCGTTCGATCAAGAATTATAATATTCGCAACCATTGAGATAATGGAATCTTCCAGAAAGAGCTTGAAAGCTTCTTCCTCGTTTTCTGTTCTGGAGACTGAGCCAGTGACGACGAAAAGTATATTTACAACATCGTGTCGTTCGTTGCTGAGTACGAACGACACAGTGTGTTTATCGTTGATCATTAAACAGAAGGTAGTTTTACTTCTCTCTGAAACATCTCCCAATAGATTATAGACACGTGGATTTAATGACAAATCCGCTTACGTGTCACCTCCTCTTGCGTCTTTGACTCTTTTTTTTTAGTTTTTTGGTGAACGGGAAAAAAAAAAAAAAGAAAAAAAAAATTTCAGTTTTGCTTACAAAAATTTCAAATCCCAGCGAAGGGGGAAATGAAATCTCTGAACTTATAGAATTGTGAACAGTGAGGGGAAAAAATAAAGAAGAGAAGAGGAAAAAATGTCGAAGAAAATTAGCGGGAACGCCATGGATGACGTTGATCGATTGTTCCAGTGTTTCAAGTGTGGAATATCTCCGCCTGGTGAGCTTCTTTTCATTTCTCCCATAAATTGGAATCATCTTCTGTGATTGCTCGAAGAGAGATTCATTGGTATTAGAATTTGAATTGAAAGCCTGGTTAATGCAATTGTCAATTGAATCTTTCATCTTCTACAATGATCTGTTACTGAAAAGTTTAAGATCTTTGTATATAGCAATAGACGAAGTTGAACTACGGAATTAATATAGGTAAATAATGGTGTTTATTTGTGGAAATTTTTTCAGCTTCTGCTATGAGAGAAAAGAAACGGAGCAAAAAAATGATGAATCCAGAGAATACTTCTCCTGGGACCTGTAAGAACTTGCAGCTAAGTTCTTTATCTAGATTTTCTGGAGAAAGAAATCAGATTGATGGAGGTGTCAGTCTCGAATCAGTTGTATGTATTATGAATCGAAGGTTACTTTCCATGTTTTAAAATTGATGTGGATTGAATTCTGAATTGTCTTCTTTATGTCATATCTCAGTCTGGTTCTAGGAATGTTAAAAAGAGTGTTGGGAGGCAGTTTTCACCAGTTGTATTTTATGGATCTCCTAACGGTGTTCCTCCAAAAAGACCGTTGAGTTTGTTAAGGCTCTTGCGTGAGATACGTATTGATCTCAGTGAAGAAAGGAAAGCAATCTCTAGGTAATTTATGAATAAGGTTTATGATTGGTTTTGAATTGTACTTGGAAGATCTTCTTCATGGCATGGTCTTCACTTTGTTTAGGAAAGGAGTTTGGGCTACTTTCCCTCGCCAAGACGAAGCGATTAAGTTTGAAAAAAGGCATGAGAATGTGCGGATTTTTAGTTATCAAGATCATTTTAGTGGCCAAAGAAGGTTTCTGGTTTCATCATATGAAGAATTCTGGAAGAGGTGTTTTTATTTATCATTACTTGAGTGTTTGCAAGTCAGGATCACTTCTTAATTGCTTTATTATTCTACCTTAGATACAAATCTATGGATCCAAGGCATCGTCACCATTATGAAGTGATTCAAGAGGTATCTATATCTCATTACCTCATTTTGCCATAACCTATTTCAGTGTGCTGTGCGTAGCTCTCACAAGAGCAGATCTTCCATTCTTTGCCCTGACTTTTGATTCACTGCATTTGATTACTACGGCTTCCCAGGGACTGCCATGCCATATGTACTTTGATTTGGAGTTCAATCAGAAAGTAAATGTAGGAAGAAATGTGGATGAAATGGTTGACATATTGATATCAGTCATTTTAGAAGCCTTACATGAGAAATATGCTATTGAAGGAAAAGAGGACTGGATAGTAGAGCTTGATTCCTCAACTCACGGTAGAGTAACATACATGCTCTTCATTTTCACCTAAATCATTTTGCTTCCCCCCTACATGAGTGATTGCTTCGTTCTCTGTAATGTGGTGTCCCTTTGCCTCAGCTTTAGTCTCTGAGCTACTGCTTTGAAAATGCGTGTTATTGTAAAATGTTTCCTCTTTATATATATTTCTATATAAGAAGGTTGACTGAAGATTTTTTTTCAAATTCATATGCAGATAAGTTCTCCCGTCATTTAGTTGTCCTCATTCCAAAGATTGCCTTTAAGGATAACTCACACGTTGGTGCTTTTGTAGGAGAGGTATGCTTCACTGTATATTTCAATATATAGTCTGAAAGATGTTTTCCTAAGTTGGAAGTTGGGAGGTTATGTTGGGCATGACTCACTTTCTTCTTGATGTTTCTTCAGCTATGCTCATGGATAGTGAATGAAAAGGAAAAGGATGAAAGGTTGTGCAAGTTATTTGTACACAAAGAGGCTAATGATTCGGCATCCCAACTTTTTGTGGATACTGCAGTTTACTCTAAAAACCGTTGCTTCCGTCTTGCTCTATCATCAAAAGCTGGAAAGACGTCGGTTCTTCTGCCTACAGGACGATTCAAATGTAGAGAAATGGTAAGCCCACCTTCATCTAAGTCTCTCTCTGCATCTCTCACCTTATTTTTCATGTTGCTTCAAAAGGATCATAGCATTTCAGGTCTCTAACAAGACCATTGATATCAAACAGGGTGAAGAAGAGGTATTCATGACATCCTTAATCTGTAATGTGGCATCAGACTGTGAGAAGCTTCTGGTATGCAAGATGGAATTAGACTGCATGAAAACACTTCGCTTTGACACGGAGGTAATATTCATCAGTTTTACCTCACACTTGAGCTTTTGGCTTCTAGTTACATGTCCTTCTACGTATACTTGAGTAAAGGTTCCACAAAACGTCCATGCATTTAAACTGAACTCTTTGGGTTATGGCAGGTGAACAACAACAATCTTGTAAAAGACCAAAATGCTCAGAAATTTCAATTGGCTGCTTGCACAAATGACATGTCAACATCGTATTTCGGGGGCAAGTCCCCGTTCCCACACCTGGACCAATTCATTGAATCCATTGCTTCCACCGGGAATGTCTCAGGTTGCATTTTATCTTTGTGCAACGTTTTGTGTTCTGAAGAGAGATCTCAATGCTCATCTTCTTAAAATATATGCTGTGATATTTAGGGAAGATAAGGTGCTGGTACTGGTTCTCAGAAGATAGCCTGATTGTATACAGCATGTCAAGAAATCGATACTGCGAACGAATTGGCAGGGAACATAAAAGCAATCATGGTAACCATTTATACTATTAAGTTTTGAGTTTTCTCTGTATTATCAGCTCTCCAAGAACATATTAACATTAACTAAAACAAACTTTGTTATTACAGTGATGTACATTGTTGATCTCAGAAGAGGAATCTATTATCAGAAATGCTACGATCCAGACTGCCGAGGTGCTAGTGTACACTATGCTTAATTATTGTCTTACTTAAAAATCTGAAAGCAAAAAGCTTTAAGAAATTCAAATGCTTGTATCTTTGTCTGCAGATTATCGATCTCCGATACGTCCAGTTCCAGATAGTTGCCTTCCTGAAGATAATGTTTACAATCAAGGAGCTACACAAAATTTATGTGACAACCTTGATTTCGAACGAGAATGTTACATTAGTAACGAATGTGATCCAGATAGTGTTGATAGCAGAGGCTCATGGTGGCGTGAAGCTGTTAAAGTAGCAGATGAACTTGAAAGCAAACCCAAGACACTCGAACCTCTGACCTGGGTTAGTTTAACTTCACTGTTTTCATACAACGAAAGTATTATACACACATTTATAAAGGAAACAACATGGAAATTGGTGTCATGTTCTTGACTTAAGATCTATCTAATTTCTCGAGTTTATTATAAGAAAAACCTTTTTTTTTTTTTTGGCACACAGGAAAATTACGAGGAAGATGATGATGACTGGTGGGTAGAAGCTGCGGAAGAGTCACTTAAAGAAATCTCATCTTTAAATCCTTCCCCAAAATGCCCTTTGATTTAGACATTTGTGACTCAACAAACCAAAGTCAAGATCAATCTGGGTTCGTCTTCTTCTCTTTTATCTCCTTAAAAACTACCATCGTGTCCCTCAAAACCTTGAATCAACCAAATCTCTCAAAAAACAATCAATGGCTGCATGCCCAGTTTTCATACCGGCTGAGTCATTTCCATCGATCCTCTCACATAAAGCCTTGATCCATCACTTTCAGACCAATCTTCCCAAACATTCCTCAACAATCACAAGCCCTGTCCGGCAAAACTACACCGTTTCACCACCTTCTTCTCTCCTTCTCATGCCTTCTTGGTCATCTTCTCCTTCTCTTCCTTACATGGGCGTCAAGCTCGTGACCTATTTCCCTCATAACTCCTCTCAGAACTTACCTGGCATCCATGGATCCTACACACTCTTCAGCTCCACCACAGGCCAAACCCTAGCTTCAATGGACGGTACCGTTTTAACCCTTTACCGTACTTCTTCTGTTTCAGGGTTAGCTTCCAAAATCCTAGCTAGAGACGATAGTCAAGTGCTGATCATGGTTGGTTCCGGTGCTCTCGCACCACACCTGATCAAATCCCATTTAGCTGCAAACCCAAGCTTGAGAAGAGTGATCATATGGAACAGAACTCCACAAAAGGCTCAAGATTTAGCTGAAACTCTCTCTAAGGACTCTCAACACAACGAGGTCTCATTCGAGAGCCATGATTCGTTAGATGAAATCATTCCTCTGGGAGATATCATAAGCTGTGCAACAAACTCAACTACTCCATTGGTCAAAGGTGAGTTCTTGAAACCCGGAACTCATCTTGACCTCGTTGGATCGTTTAGCCATGAAATGAGGGAATGTGACGACAATGCGATACAGAGAGGGAATGTGTTTGTGGATAACGACATTGCCATGGAAGAATCGGGAGAGCTTGTGGGAGCGTTTGAGAGAGGAGTGATTAAGAAAGAAGACATTTGTGGGAATTTGGTGGAGTTGATCAAAGGAGACAAAGAAGGGAGAAAGAGTTCAACGGAAATAACTGTCTTTAAGTCTGTTGGTTCGGGTACTGTGGATCTCTTAACTGCACAACTTGTTCACGAGACTTATCTCAAACGTTCTTAACTAGTTAATCTTTTTCTAAAGTTGTGTTTGCGAATATGTCACATTGTCTTCTATGAGAAATAAAATAATATATTGCTATGGTTGTCAATGATACATTGGCATTAGCCATTTGTTGTATAGTTGCAGTCTTGTTGTCAAATTTTGGATTTGTTGAATTCTGGTCGAAGGTGGAAGCAAGAGGACTAGTTTGTTGCTATATGAACTCAGCTCAGGGATCCTCTCTATTGCAACAATTTTGGCCGGTTTAAGTGGAACCGGCTTCTCCGGTTCAGGAACTTCAACCAAAATGATCTCCAGTTCTCCACGTTATACATACACTTATTCAGTCATCCATCCACTATCAATAAACACATTTAATTTTAGATACACCAAATTTGTATACACACTTATTCAGATTTTAATACAAGAATCTGAATGGCAAAGAATTCGTTTATCTCCCCAATGCAAAGAAACAGATAATGTTCGGTAATGTAGTAATACTAACTTGTTTGATAACCAGATTGCTACTGTAGTCTATAGACAAAGTTTAATATATTATATAAAAAGACACTACTCAATAGCCATCAATGCCGTCTTAGCTCAGTGGTAGAGCGCGTGGCTTTTAACCACGTGGCCGTGGGTTCGATCCCCACAGACGGCGAAATGTTCAATTTTTAATTGTTCTGGGGTTTTTTTTTTTTTTATTGGTCAAACGTTGTGGTTTTTGGCCCATAAAAGAAAAACCTAATTCTCTCGCTCTTTCCCTCTTCCGTTTTCACTCAGACGGGAAAAAAGACCTAATTCACAGGTCGGGTTTTGCTAAACTCGTCGTCGTCGTCCTCAATGACAATGGAGACGGAGGAGGCAGGGATGGGGAAGACAGTGATGTGTCTGTTAACAGACCCAGAAGGAATTCATTTAGGTTCTGCCATGTATATTCCTCAAAATGCTGGTCCTTTGCAACTTACACAGCTCGTCAATCAGTTCCTCAACAACGTAAACACTCTTCTTCAACTCTTAAAGTATTGATTTTTCGTTTCTGGGTAGTTGTGGAATTTGCAGGAACTTGAACACCTCTGTTTTTTTTTTAGTGTTTTTACTTAACTCGTTTTGGCTAATTATGCAAATTTAATTTGAGGTATTTGTTAAATTTTATTCAGGAGGAGATGTTACCTTATAGTTTCTATGTATCAGATGAAGAGCTTCTTGTACCTGTAGGAACTTACTTGGAGAAAAACAAAGGTTAAAAGCAGTTTGCTTTTTTGGTTTTGTGTTATGGCTCTCTATGAATAATCTAATCAATGTTATTGCAAAATTTATGTATTTTTCAGTGTCTGTGGAGAAGGTTTTGACGATTGTTTATCAACAACAAGCTGTTTTTCGTATTCGTCCAGTTAATCGTTGCTCACAAACAATTGCTGGTATGTCATAGTACTTTCACATTCTGTTTTTTTCTTTTTCTTCAGTTAACAATGTGTCAATGGCTTACTTGAGTTTACTTGGTTTGTTTTTGAATCCTTAGGTCATGCGGAAGCTGTTCTTTGTGTTTCGTTTAGTCCTGATGGTAAGCAATTAGCAAGTGGTTCAGGTGATACTACTGTCAGGCTTTGGGATCTCAACACTGAAACTCCATTGTTTACTTGCAAAGGTTAGAAAATTTTCCTCATCATCTTTTTTTTATTTTACTTACCTCTGTAGATTCCTACTAATAATACTTAAAATTTCTAATCTTTTCAGGGCACAAGAATTGGGTTCTCACAGTTTCTTGGTCTCCGGATGGTAAGCATCTTGTGAGTGGTAGTAAATCCGGTGAAATCTGTTGTTGGAATCCAAAAAAAGGAGAACTAGAAGGCAGCCCGCTCACAGTAAAGTCTTTTTTTACCTGATTTTGGTTATCTTTTCCAGTGTCCATAATCTGTTTTGGTTTGTTACTGATTACCGTTGATCTTTACCTTTTGTCTTAGGGTCACAAGAAATGGATTACTGGTATCTCGTGGGAACCAGTTCACCTTAGTTCTCCATGCCGTCGATTTGTAACTTCTAGCAAAGATGGGGATGCAAGGATTTGGGATGTTACATTGAAAAAATCTGTAATCTGTCTCAGTGGACACACACTTGCTGTGACTTGTGTTAAATGGGGTGGAGATGGAATTATATATACAGGGTATGTTTCTAATAATATGTGGAATGTTTCTTATCCTCTTTCATAGGTCTGGTGTCTAGTGTGTATTGACAAATATATCAATGTGATTTCTGTTAGTAGCTTATATCATTTCATTGTCGATAATGAATGAATCATATAATGAATTGAACTTGAGTACATAATTCTATGTTCTTCTCTTGCATTCTATTCAAATATTTTTCTTTGTGTTTGGCAGGTCTCAAGATTGTACGATAAAGATGTGGGAGACTACTCAGGGGAAGCTCATTCGTGAATTGAAGGTAAACTTTTCTCTATATTTAGAAATTTTTCTAGTCATATTTCTTCTGCATTCCTCTTCTGTCTACCATCTCTAAAGACCTTATATACAGTTACCAATCTGATTCCATCCCGACTGTATAATTAAAGTCTTATGTTTTCTCATGTTCTGCATGTTTTGACCCTTAGTTCATTCAGATTCACCTAGCATCACTTCTAACCACCTCAATTTGTACTCTGTTATTTCAGGGGCATGGGCATTGGGTTAACTCCCTTGCATTGAGCACAGAATATGTTCTTCGAACAGGAGCTTTTGACCACACTGGAAGACAGTATCCTCCCAATGAAGAAATGAAAAAGGTAAGCTTCTCACTCCACTCCAAACTTGTGATCAGTTTTATCCTTCTACCCTGATTCTCATCTCTCACTTTGGAATATTTGCTGGCATTTTTTTTTTTTCTGTTTAGGCGCTCGAAAGATACAACCAAGCAAAAGGGACTTCCCCTGAAAGATTAGTATCAGGTTCTGATGATTTCACAATGTTCCTTTGGGAACCATCTGTTAGCAAGCAACCTACAAAGCGGTTGACGGGTCATCAACAGGTAAGTTACTTGACATTGACAATTTCACTTTTTTCGCCTATGTTTTTTGATTCTTTACATTTTATTAACTTTTAGTCAAATCAACAGCTTGTAAATCATGTATATTTCTCACCTGATGGGAAATGGATTGCAAGTGCCTCGTTCGATAAATCGGTTAGGCTATGGAATGGTATCACAGGACAATTCGTTAAAACTTTCCGGGGCCATGTTGGACCTGTTTATCAGGTCAGTTGGTCCGCAGACAGTAGAATGCTTTTGAGTGGCAGTAAAGACTCTACTCTCAAGGTAAAAAAAACAAACAAAAAACATGCCTTTTATATAATGTGATGGAACTCGATGAAATTGTCAATCCCTACTCTTTAGTTTGGTTTCTGAATCAGAAAGTTTGTTACTTTCCACAGATATGGGAAATTAGGACGAAATCGTTGAAACAAGATCTTCCTGGTCATGTAGATGAGGTACTATAACACCTTCAAAGCTCAAGTTTTTTCAGGAATTTGAATCTCTTTCTTCTCGTAATTTTGTAACATAGTTATTGTCTTTGGTTTATGGATAGGTTTTTGCTGTGGATTGGAGTCCAGATGGTGAGAAAGTAGTCTCTGGTGGTAAAGACAGAGTTTTGAAGCTATGGAAGGGTTAAAATGGGAAGAAACATTTTGGAAAATTTTGTTTAATCAGTCAATTATATATTTATTACTATGCTTCTTTGTTGGGGTTCTCTTTTTTCTTTGTTTTTTTAATTTATGCTTAAGTTGTGACTGATATGAAAGGTAACACTCAAAACCACATTAGCTAATATTACATGAAAGTTTTCATGCGTGCACTAAAGACGACGTTGGTCTTGGTCAAAACTCAAAAGCCTATGGTTCGTTCAAAGCTTGAGCTTTTTAAAACCTTGGAAAGAAAAAACGAATATGTGAGTGCCTAATAATATAGACGAGATCCAATTAGTTAATATCTCTAAGTGCCAATATATGTGAGGCATTCCAATCAAATAATCTCTTGAATGATTTTGAGTTTTGGAAAACTTTTTACATAATTAATTTTGCTATTTCCTTTGTGATTTTAGTGAAGTTATTATTGGTTATTAAAGTCTCCACAAATATCACTTAATATTTTAAAGATCTTTGAATTTTATTTTGTTTTTTATAGTAAGGAAATTCTTCTAAAATGCCCTAAATCATTAATAAAATGCATGAATATTTCTAAGAACAATATATTAGAAGCTTAAATGATCATCTGGTCAATGGGCAGATTAAATAATTAGATTTTGAAGAATTAAATAAATTTAGAAAATGTTATTTCATGATTTTGTTTTTGAAAATTAAAGAAAAGTGATTTTGAATATAAATCATGAAACTATTTTTAAAAATCCCTATAAATGACTGAAATTACAATTTAAAACAAAACAAAAAAAACTCTTGAAATGTTTGTTTATCAATGATTTGTTTTTATTTTTTAAATGCATGAGTACATAGTTATAGTAAGTTTGCATGCAGAGAATCAGTCAATGCAATCATACAAAAATGTTTTTAATTTGATTAAATACTTACATTTGCAATGATTTTTCATGGCATAGCATGTAAATTCTATCACATTAAAAGTATTCTAGTAATTTTTTTTAAGGAAAAGATTTTCCTTTCAATATACGGTAGATAAGTCACCATTTCCATAATCTTAGATTATAATTAGCATTTACGAATATTATAAACTAACAATATTAGAATTTAGATGATTTTTTTTTTTAATTCATAATTTATTATAATTAAGAAAATCATTTTAATATAAAGCATTTCAAGTGTTTGATTTGAATACACTCTCCATAGAGTAAATATAGACATAATCATAACAAAAGGAAAAGTTTACTTGAGGGTTGATCTTAAATCGTTGTCGCTGGCCAAACCCATAAGAAACAAAAATGAGGAGAGGGGCCAAAGGTTTTAGAAACGATCCTTGCCAAGGATCGTTTCCTTTGAAAGCAACCAAACCCACAAATATCAAAACGTGGTCATGGAAGATTTCACAATCAGTACCAAGTGATAATGACAATCACATCATTTTATTTTTATTTCTCTCTCTATATATATATCTTCTCTAATATAATGGCCCCTCTTTGTAAGGACCAAAAGCTTTAGTCGGTTCTCTCTATCATCCATCACCTCTACCGAAAGGATAAAAGAGATATAAGCGAATTCTTCTTATAGAGACAACCAACTTGATTCATAGAATGAGTTTGGAATTCGATCATCAAAACTATCTCTTTGGTTTGTTTTCCCTTTTAGACATATACCAAACTATTAAAATCAAAAGACTCTAAAAAAAAGTGAAAAGGAACTGTAACCATTAACCAAACATCTCTCTCATTTCATTCCCTTTGGATGTCTTTTATTCAGGAAAAAAAAGAAAAAGAAAGATGATACATCAAATATGAAAAACATCATAGTGGGTGTGGTCCAAAAATCACAAGATTTCATCTTTATTTCCTTTATTTATGTCTTATCACATATGATCATATAACCTTATTGCCAAATTAAAACCACATATTTCCATGTCTCCAACATTAGGTCCTGTTTCTTTTTCTAAGTATTATTTGAAATTTGAAATAAACCAAAACTTTGTTTTTCCACGTATGTTCATAAAATACATTAATTTCGAAAATTATTTGAAAAGAGAATCCTTGTATTTTTCTTGTCAATCATGTTTATATTGGATATATGTTGACAGTCTAATCTCTCATACCCTCTATCATGTAAGAAACAAAATTAGATTAAAGTATTCATTAAATTTATCGTGGATAGTTCGGACATGTATTTGTTTGTCCTAGAGTTTCTTCGTTTCTGTTTTTGTTTTTTGGTGTCATTTCGTTTTGAGCTATATGGCAATTAGAATTGCAGACTAATTAGCTTGGGACGTAATAAGGTTAGATAAGCTTACCAATTATAAAACTTACCTCTCTCTCTCTCTCTCTTTTCTTGTTTATTTTGTGAAGGAAAAAATGAAAATTAAGTTAAAATATGTAACTTTTGGGAGTGAATATAGTGATGTTCGGGTTTGATTCCTTATTTTCTTTCTAGAAGCATATATACCTCTTTTTTATCTCGTCTTTTTTTTTTTGGAAAAAGGGGAAAGGTTTATAAATTGCATATAATGAAGCCATATTCTTTTTGGTAATCATAGATGATAAACCTTTTGTGCTCGTAAAGGGTTATATTCTCGATAGTTTGTTGCAAAATGAATAACAAATGGAATATTATTGGTACTATACCTTCTTCTTTATTTTATAAAGGCACATTGCTTCAATATTGTCCAAGAATTTTTTTGATTCCGACCCCTTGATGGGAAAAGACTAAATTGTGTGCGTGAATCCTTTGTGATCTTTAATCCTATTATCGTTATCATCTAATACATTTCAAGTCACACGAAATTATTAACCGGATTTATTTTTGACCTTTGAATTAACCCAAAAAAAAAACACTTAATTTTAAAAATGTTGCCTAATCTTTTTAGTTGTGAAAATTATCTACCAAATTATTGTCATTACTCATTAGTAGCAAACTTAATAGGTTATGTTCTTAACCAAAAATATATATTAATAGGTTATGTAGTATTTTGTAGTGTACTAGTAATTATGATTAGTGTAAGCAGTGCATGTTATGATTATAGTGGGAATTAATGTAGTCATGTCTCGTAATAAGAGTGATGCCTTTTTACTTCAACATTTATATATGATGGTTGGATCATCTTTTGATTTTCTGCCATTTGTCTATTGTCCACTTCCACTCTTTGATGTGCAATTATATTTCACTACGGAATTCGGTCACGTGACATACATTAGGCGCACGTGCTCGTGACACACAAACCCTATTGACTTGTGAATTATCTTTTCCCATTTTATGAATTAATTAGCTTTGACTGGTGAAAGTATGAATTTGGGTAAAATGAAGATGGAAATTGCAAGCTGGGATTTTATGTTAAACCAGAACTTTCAGGGTGATTTGGTCGATTTTAGTCAAAATGAGATTAAGTCTTCATGTTTTAAACAATTTAGGATCATAGCGGATCCAATCCTCAACAAAAAAAAAAAAAAAAAAAAAAAACAACAACAATGCTAATATTTGGTGTAATAGATAGATTAAATCAATTAAGCTTGTCACTTAATTTTTTTTACAGTTAATCTGCAATTCTCATGTAAATAGTTTTCTTTGGTGTTTTTTTATGTATTTGAATGTCAGATTATGATTTGATAGAGATAATTATGTTCTATTCGTGAAAAGATAGAGAAGGAAATGGAGAGGAAGTAAAGCCAATAAAATTTGTTTACTTTTTCTTTTTGCTGGAATTTATTTTAATCAACATGAATCCATTAAAAATAAGTAATCAATAATAGCATAGTGATTGCCGGATTGGGACTCTAGTTAGAAACAAAAAAAAAAAAAAAAAAAAAATTGGGAGAAATTAGAAAGCAAGAGTTTATGACCAACAATAGTGAGAAAGGAGTCGAGGATCAAACTCGATCGAGTCGAGTCATTGACTTTCCAAAAAATAGTCAAATAAAATAAAGATGTTTCCCACTCACATGACCAACACATGTTTCAGCCTGTCATTGCCCTCATTGGCATTGGATAAGAAGTGGGGAGCATGTGACGTAAGTTGGCCATGCCTTCACCTGATTGCATCAATTCCTACCTAGTACACTGAGTTTATTTTTTATTTATTTTTTTACCAAAACACCAATATATTAAGTCTATGGTATGAGCCATCTATGTTCCAAGATCGACGAATTTACATGAAAAAATATAGATTTTGGTGCTTTTTTTCTTGTCAGCGAGACAAATTATATAAACATTGTTACATATAAGAATAGAACTAATACTACTAAACAAAGTTAAAGAAGACCTGAGTTCTTTGATATATTATAGTTTTGCAATAAATGATGGCCACTCCAATGAATTTGAAACCAAAAAAAAAATCAAGTTGGTAAAATCTTGTCTTAAAAGCAATATTGGTCGGATGATGATATCAAGCACATTGAGTTTGTGTAGATCTATGCAGCCAGCTTTAAATGTCATAGAAGCTTAGTATAGATGAGAGATAACGAAAGCAAGCATATTAAGGTTCTAAAACTATATAGGCTAAGCATATTAAGGTTCTAAAACTATATAGGCTTTGATTGAAGGTAATCAATCGTTTTGTTTGCAAATAAATAGATTTTGTCAAGGCTCAATCCAAAAGCCTAATAATGAGACCCAAATTCTTGTAAACTGTGATGGTAGTTATGTATTTTTATGTTTAGACCTAAATATCCTCATTTTTATATAGATAAGTAGAGAGCTACATAACTTAGAAACTAGACATTATAAAGTCTCACGTATAGAAGAGTTAAAGCCACCCGAAGCTAAAGAGAAGCTTGCGCCGCTGTGACCAGCCACCATCACACCGTTCGACGTGAGGGAGAGAGAGAAAGGTGTCGAGAAGAGAATGAGAAAAAGAATGAGACCCCTAAATGAAACCCTAGTAGTTAAATGCATAAAGAATATTAACCATTTATGTAGATAATTCTCATCTTATAATTAGTAGATCTATGCACTTTTATTAATTATCTAATGTTTTAGATAAAAAATAAATTATACAATATTTTATAGATTATGATAAATCAGAAAACCCAAAAAAAAAAAAAAGAATTTATCCATCAACATTTTTCTAAATCACGAAACTAGATGACCTAGTCATCGAGAACATAAGATGAACGTTGGAACAAAAAGAAGAATTGAAAAGGGAAACAAAACGAGTTCATACCCTTGACCTTTCATATGTTAGATATTGTCTATTTCTATTAACAAGTGAATGTAAATATGAATATAATTGATCGGCAGTACACACTTAGACTTAGGTATCAAGAAACCCCAACAGGCACCAATTCGCCCTTTACTAAGACCAACTAAACATAGCAATTTGATGACAAGATGGTTACAACTCAAGATATGCTTGGTAATATCAATGAACGCTGAAATCAATTTGTAATAAGTAGATCAATGCTTTATGTCTTTTTTATATACTAAGTTATATAGCTTCTTTCTTCACTTAAATACAGATAAAAACCTCAAACTCTATTAAAAGAGGAGGTGGTACAAGCTTGAAGAGCTGACTTAGCTAAAAGGTCTGCGGCAACATTTGCCAAACGTTGGACAAACTGAAAAACAACAAGAAAAAAGGAACTACGGATAGAGAGTATATCATGGAGGATTCCTTGAATTTCGTTGGAATGACCACATGAGTTGGTGAGAGTGATGAGTTCTTTACAATCGAAAAGACAGGTCAATGATGAGATTTCTTGCCGCGAGCAAAGCTGAAAGAAGCCCATAAGGGCTGCTAGAGCAGAGGGAACATAACGCCGAGGGCCGAGGGGCAGAGCCCTGCGTGATGATAGTATCATCGAGGTCTTTAATGACCCATCCAAGGCCGCTTGAGCAAGTCTCCTTTTATGATGTGGAACTTTTTACATGCATTTTAGTTCCGGGGTTTTTGATTAGTCTTATTTAATTGGTCTTATTACATGATGCCATAGTAGAATTCATATATTTTCAATAGAAAACAAATAGAATACCGTATGTTTTCAATCAATTCAACAAGTTTCTTTTTTTCCTCCTTTTTTTTTCTTGAACAAGACAAGCCTATTCTTATAACATATTTTTTTATCATATGCAAATGTTCAATTGGATGATAATAAATCAAGCAAATATGTTTAAGAAAAGCAAAGATTTTATCCAAAAGAAAAAGAAAAAGAAAAAAAAAAGGATAGGATGAAATTCCGAGTGATATTAACTCAAAACATTTACGGAAAACTAAAAATGATATATTTAGGAATTAGTAAGGAATCCATCCTATGTTGTCGTTTACTTCACGTGTCATGTATGGACCCATGCCTCCTCCTCTTATTGGTTTTTTTTAATCGATTCCATAAATATCGATCTATCAAGCCATAATGGTGCATTGTGACGTGTTATAGAATATATTGTACTACGAGAAGTAACATCCAATCGTTGTATGATTATAAATTCTTTCCTTTGAAAGTCGCTATTGTCACGGCGAAGTTGGTAAGTATTTTTTATTTACTTTTAAGTTGGTAAGTATCCTTCTTTTTTTTTTTTTGTTAAGGGGTTTAAGTTGGTAAGTATCCTTTTATGTACACAATTGTGGATGGTGTGTTTATAATTTTTAGTTCACTCTATTAATACCCTTTTTATGGTGTGTTTATAATTTTTAGTTCACTCTATTAATACCCTTTTTACTTTATTCGAATATAAAATTGCATAATGCATGTTGTTGTTGATAAATTGTGAATTTTGTACAACACCAAAAAAAAAAAAATTGTGAATTTTGTAAAATTGTGGTAATCCACTAAGATTGCCGTGTTGATATAAATGAGATTCTGTCACATTTTATACGATACGATATAAATGAGATTTTGTCACATTATAAAAAAGATGACACATTCACTATATATAACCCCGCCTTAAAGCTTTGCTTTATTTAGAAAAGACAAGGCAAAACGTACGTTACTACTAAACCCTTTTCTTTTTTTTTGCATGCAACCTACTAAACCATTTAACAAAAAAGAAAAGCGTACGTTACTTAGTGGTTTTATGAATAGCACTAAGTATTTTCTTAGTGCCTTTATTACGAAACGGATTTGAGACGTGTCTGATAAAAGGATTAAAAGCTATTGTGGTCTTCGATATCTATTTTGTAGATCAGAACAGAAAATTATAATTTAATCAAACTCTTTAAAAAAAGTCGGCCGTTACAAAAATAATATTAAAACCAAAAAAAAAAAAAAAAAGTCGGGCGTTACGAGTTACTTTTTTTTTGGAAGTATATGTCGTTTATACATGATAAATTTATTTGTGGTCGAGGAAACCAAATGAGTGAAGAATAGTGTGACTGCCAACTGGATCTTGTTAATTACGAATTACTTTTGAGTTTCGAAAACAGTGAAAATTCTAAAAACGTTTCTGGAATTCTAAAATAATATATTTCTACAGTTGAACAAATTTATATTTTCTCTTCATAATGATTTTTAACCTTTTTTTTTTCTTTCTTAGCAACAGGTTCCACCTATCTATAAAAGAATTGTTTTCTTTTTTTATGTATGGATGAATAAATAAAATAAAAACAAAATACAGCGAATAAATTATAGGTAGTACATGTCGACACGGAGGCGTAAATCGCACGGCCCAGACGCGCGTGAGAACAATGAAGAATCAGAAACATTAAGCAAATATATACGGAAGCAGAGAATCATTGCCCTTTGTGCTTTTTTTCATCGCAGTGCCAGTGACTATTTTACGCTGTTTCTACTATTGTGCGCCTATAGGAGGTGGTCCCTACTTTTGACTTGGTTTATAAAGTCAAAGAAAAAGCAGCTTTTGTGGGATAAGATTGCAGAGAGAGAACAAAAATCAGTATCTAAATTCCACTAGGAAATTACGAGAACTCTGTGTCTTTGAGATAACAAAATATATTAAAAAGAAGAAAATAAAGAAGAGAGTGACAAGTGAAGCGAGTGCTTTGTTTTGTTCGAATATTATTCGTACCATTACCATTTCATTGCAGTTGCAGAACATATATATATATTTACAATTTTCTTACTATTTTGCTGCCTAATGAATGAGAGGTGTGAATGAGTACTCTGATTCGTGGGGTTTTTTTTTTACCTTTTTGTAAGATTTTATGGAGAAAACAAAAATCATACAAATGTCCCTAAAATCATTAATATGTTTTGTTTGTGAGGATCTAGAATCAAACTAAAAGCATATTTAGTGTGAGTTTCTTGATGAATATCTCATTATAAAAATTTGAAAGTAATATACAAAAAAAGTGAGAACCGTTACATTTTTAAAAACTTTTAAAAGACTTATAATAAACCCTTAAATTTTATTAAATATATTAGTATTATATTAGTGAGAGACTTTAGCGAGTTTGTCGGTGTTTTTACGTTCTCAAATTTTAAAGTAATTTATTTCTTGAATTTTTATCATTTACAACAAAAATATGGTTTAATATTTCCAATTTTGTTTTTGTTTTTGTTTTTATGCTTACAACAATTTAATATTGGCATGCATACACATTCATTTCGTTTGTGAGGATCCAGAATCGAACTTAAAGTAGCTTTAGTAAGAGTTTCTTAATGAGAATATCACTATCAAACAAATAGGAAGTAATGAAAAACAAATAAAAAAAAGTGAGAACCGTTACACTTTTAAGAAATTTTGAAATACTCGTAAGAAACACTCTTCACACTTATAGTCATATAATTGGTTTATTTTTTTTTACTATTAAATACATTAATATTACTAGGTAAGAGCTTGTGTCATATATGGATGAATGTTATGGTATTTAATTTATTATAATTTTATTTATAGGAGAGTATATACATATTGATTATTATACTATGCATTTTTAATACTTTGAAGATTAATCTGAATTAATTAAATAAAAATGTTAAGAAAAATTTATGAGTTTGACACTTCAACACCAATATTTATCTTTTAATATGTAGAAAATATGAGTGATAGACTTTAATGAATTGCTCACATATACAAGTGCTTTTATGTTCTCAAAATTTAAACCAATTACTTTATAAGGTTCTTATAATTTACAAGAACAGCACTGTTTAATGCTTACAACAGTTTAAATGTTGGCATATGCATACACAATCAGGGTAACTTTGTTACCTATTACATGACACGATGACCAAATATTTTTAAGGCAAAGTATAAATAACCAAATATTTTGAAGGCAAAGTATAATACATATTATTTTGGATATAATTTAATCACTCGATTCAAGCACAATGAATAATTCAAGATCCAAAATTAAAAGAAGAAAGAAAAGTAGTTAAAATTTTGGTTTATCTACTTAGATACGAGAAATAGTGTATCTTTCCTGATACGAAGAATTTCGTATATGTCTTATGATACGAGGAAGGTCGCAGATGCCCATTGATACGAGGGATGTTGCAGATGTCGCATGATACGAGGAATCTTGCATAAGCTCCCTGATACGAACAATATCGTATCTTTTTCATGATACGAGGAATGTCGTATCTGCTCAGATACGATATAACCGAATCTATTTTTAGATAAGAAAGAAAAATACACCGACTTTCTATCTTTAAGGGGCCGACATCCTATCTCTAAGGAGATTAAGATTATGTAACCGTACAACAAACTTAAAGAACAAGCGGCAAGAGCGAACGAATCTTTAGAATCCACCTTAGCCTATATATTTATTATGTCTTGATTTTTGTTTGTTACAAACGATAATCTACTCAATAAAAAAAATTTTGATTTCGTATTTTTCGTAGTCTTTCGAAATATAACGTTTTTTATCCTAAACAAGTATCTTTTTTTTTGTTAACCATGATAATACATATGTTTCTTTATGCAATTGTGTTTTGTTCAAATCATTGGTTTATATTTTCTATATTGTACATATTTTTAGTGTTATGATTTTATGAAATTTTTCTTTTTTTCTTTTCTTTGAACTGATACAATATCACTAATCATATCTATTGTTAATTTGTTTTATCTCTTACTACAACTCTTTTTTTTTTTAAATCACACCTTAGTCCTAACGACATATTTTGCATTATCTTCCTTTTGTCCAACAACCCATTACTGTCGTTTTAATCTCTAAAACAATTCTAATAACCAATATTGAAAATTTGGTCGCAAATAAGGTAAAGAAGAAAAACATCACTTCTTAAACAGAAAAGTACAAAGTGTTTTTTTTTTTTTTTTTTTCTAAAAACCACACTAGAAAAAGAAAGAAAAAAAGGGTATAATGATGTAAAAAAGAAGGATATCAAAACCCATCAAACGTTAAACTTAATTTTTTTTTTTTTTTTTGTGTGTGTGTGTGTCCCCGTCAATGTATAAATAATCGAAAAGAATAGCCAGTCAAGTACTCACTCTCTCTATCCCACCCATCGATTCCCCTCGGACACTGTCCGATCCAACCCTTCCCTTCCCTACTCTCTCTTTCTCTCTTTCGACAATGAAAAAGTCAGCGCCGTCCTTTACGCCATAGTTTGTCTCCTCCGTCTCTCTCTTCACCAAACAGAATAAAAAATCTAAGAAGCTTTTCTAAGAAAACCCCCGTCGAATCCAAGATCACACCATGTCGTTTGAGGATTGGGATCTCTTCGCCGTCGTCAGAAGCTGTAACTCTTCTCTTTCCGCCGCCACTTCAAACACCACTTCTACCGGTGGTGGTCATGAAGACGACGGAGGAAACTGTAAACAACAACAAGATTTTCCTCTTCCTCCTCCTCCTCCACCTTCTCCTCTGTTCACACACATCCATGGACACAGAGACAGAGAAATGGCGTCTTCTTCTTCTTCTTCTTCTTGCAACGAGTTGCAAGAATCTTGCAAACCTTTTCTACCGGTTATTACAACAACAACTTGGTTTTCTCCTCCTCCTCCTCTTAAAGTTTCATCATCAGCTCCAAATGTCTTGATGAAACAAGAACAAGGACTACTTCTTGAATCACAAGATCAGAAACCTTCTCTTGGTGCTAGGGTTTTCCCACCTTCTACTTCTTCTTCTCCTTCTCTCTTTGCTTTCAGAGGTCAAGCCGAGGCATTACTTCAACAACCACAATCATCTCAAGCTCCTCCTCGATCTAAAAAAAGGTTAATTCATCGATTTTTTTCTCTTCAACTTTTTTTAAGATCTAACCCATCATCATTTGAACAAAACAAAAAAAATTGAAAAAGAATAAGTTTATTAATTTCTTTCTTTATTTATGTTTTTTTTTTTTTGGCTCTAATTAAACAGAAAGAACCAGCAAAAGAAAACCGTATGTCATGTAAGGCAAGAGAATCTTTCTTCTGATATGTGGGCATGGCGTAAATACGGTCAAAAACCCATCAAAGGCTCTCCTCATCCAAGGTTTTTTTTTTTTTTTCTAAGACAACAAAAAATGATTTCTCTTATTTTTTTCTTTTCAAAAATGTGCTAATTAATTTTTTTTTTTTTTTTAACATAAAAACAGGAATTATTACAGATGTAGTAGCTCAAAAGGATGTTTAGCTCGAAAACAAGTTGAAAAAAGTAGTTTCGATCCTGATTTCTTCATCGTCACTTACAACGGAGAACATACTCATCCTCGTCCTACTCACCGGAACTCTCTCGCCGGCAGTACTCGTAACAAATCTCAACATGTTAACCCGATTCCTCAACCAGAATCATCGGGTCAAACCGTTTCTCGATCAGATACTGCAGTAACAGAAGAGAACCATCTTTCTCCGACGACACCTTTGAAGGAGAACGAAGACGTTAAGGGAACTAATGGAGATGAAGATATTATTAGTCAAGAAGTCAACATGGAAGACGAAGAAGAAGAAGAAGATGGAGTTGGGGAAGATGAAGATGATGACGTGGATGATCTTTTGATACCGAATTATGCGGTGAGAGATCGAGATGATATGTTCATCGCTGAAAATTTTCCCTCTTGGTCCGCCGGATCCGCCGGAGACGGTGGTAGATGATGAAGACGAATAATCTCAACCAAAAAAAAAAAGTCAGGTTTTAATAATAATATTTTAGTTAAAACTTGACATTTAGTATGTTATTAAAAAATCATATGTAGAGAGAAGTAAGACTAGTGGTCATAAATGTTATTCGTGTAGATTGTGATAGCTAAAATTAGTAAACTAGTCTCTAATAATAATGGGTCGATTACAATTGACATTGCATATACCAAAGCTTTTCCGTCAAAAAAAAAAAGAAAAAAAAAAAAAAAAAAAAGCTATTTTGAAACTTTAGATACTTAGATACCAAAACGCAACAAATTTTGTCAATCCCTCTATTTTAATTGTTATGAAGGTAAGTAAATACAGGTTGACACAAAAACAAAAATAGAAGTATACACTTTATACTAAAACAAATAAATAAGGGGAAACAGTAAAAGACTAGAAGTAATTTTATCTTGTTAAAAAAATAATAAAGCTAAGTTAATGTCTGGGCCTATTAAAAAAATATTGGCAGCGAGAACCATGCTTAAAAAATTCGTCTCAGACTAGCATTCGCTTTCATTTAATGTCGAAATAATTAAAACATCGGTTTAGTGTAATAATTGAGAGATAATCATGTGGATGTGGGAAGACAGTTAATTCGGTTCAGACCGGAAACTACGAGTCCGGTTTAATCTCACGAGACAAGACCCCAAATCTGGCATCTTTAGTCTTTAGTCCCACTTGTACCTACGTGCCTTGCCTTAATGCCTTGTATTAAATGGTCAACCATTTTTTATTATAAAGTTTTTTTTATACTATACTATATGTTAATGTTGTCGTAATTCGAAGCGTCGGTCAAACATATTTTATTCGGTATTTCCGTATTAGAAAAATCCTGCAATTAAACGTCTCTAGAATTAAGTAAAGTAGGGACGTTATCGATATAATTAGAATAAGGCTATGACGATTTAGATAATACAGATTTTTCTTAAAAGAAATTATAAATATCATATATACTATGGTCGGTCCAGATTCTCATGACGAAAGATGGGCATGCAAGTTGTTTACCGCTCGTCTTATCTTTATTAGTTTTATAAAAGTGGTTTCGTATTACTTTAGTGAACAAGCATTTAATGTACCAAAAAAAAAATCAAAACAAATTGAGGAAAAAAGTTGTTTCTTTTTTAGAAAAATATCCAACGTAAAGAGTTGGCCAAATTGTATATGGTCCCAACTCACGAATTGAAAACATCACATACGTTTTTAAAATACAATACAGTAATAAACAACAGTTGAATTCAAATTAATTAGAAAAAAATAGAAAAATTGATTTAGTAAATACTTAATACTAACCTGGTATTTCTTTTTTTCTCCAAAACAAAGAAGGAAGAGATGGACTATGTTTCTTGGCTTACAAATTACAAATAAAAACAGTGTTTACAAACTTTTAATAAAATGTTTAAAAACTAATTCGAAAATTAACTAAGTGGTGGTGATCTAGTGATTTGTAATTCAGGAATGAGTTATTCTGTTGGTATAGGCAGAATTTCGACGATTACAGTAATCTTATAAAAAAATTAGTCGGATGGTAAAAATATCCAGAAAAAAAACTTCTCATAAAACTTAGAGTTTCACATGTTCACTGTTTCTTATTTCTTATAATGCTATAAACTTCTTTGAGTTTTACTGCACACACAGAAATTAATGATATCAAGGAAATCGCAGTAAACATTGTCGCTATTGAAGTCAATAGAGCCTTTAAAATTTCATTAATAAAAGATTCACCCTTGTCAACATTTTGACCATAAGCTGAGCCTTGGCTAATCGATGTGTTGTCAACATAAACATTCATGGTTAGACCTCCTTCAACAGTGAGCACATAAGATGCACCAGGAACAAGAAATATTTCTTCTGATGGAGAATAAAGTTTAACAGAAAGTAAATTATAATCTATAGTAACATGTTCTTCGAGATCATCCTTAATATGCACCATAATGTCCATAAGTGGATAGTGTGAAGAATCAAAGTTCATCCGAGTGTCAATACCAACCAATAATTCAATGGAGTGTGTACTTCCTTCCATCATACTAAGAGAATGACTCATAACCGGACCGGTTATTGACAAATTCACCTTGGCATTAGAATTGAAAATGGTTAGGTTGAACTCTGGTGTGAATATTAGTGTGTAAACCAATGGATTCTTCGTCTTTACAACATCTTCACATTTGGCTGAAAGAAAGAGAACAAAGAAGAAGAAACAGAATGATAAACGAACCATGAGTGAAAACAAAAATATTGAATGAGATTGAATTTGATCAACAAGAGCTTCAAGAAAGTATACAATCTCCAAAAATCCTAAATCTTGAATTAATACTTATTAAAAAAAACGATTAGAATTACAGATTTTTTAGGCTCTGAATTTTCAACTCCAAAACTCACGTAGGAGTTTGTTACAACAAACCAATACTCTAATTTTAAATTTTTTAAAAATAATAATAATTTGGATAACCCTCTAAACATATCAGAGTCTTACAAGACTGTTCCGAAGACTACTCTTCCTCAGTCTTTTGCCAGCTCATAAGCTTTTTGCCACGTCATCAAATATCAATTACTATATGGCCCATTTATGTAAATAAGAAGGCCCAGGCCCAATGAACTAAATCCGTATTCTCTTTTTTTTTTTTTTTTGCTCCTCTCCATCTGAAAAGTGAGAGTTGACACTGTAAAACAACAGAACATTTCTGAGATTTTCGCCGGAGTTAGAAGGAGACAGATCCAGCGGTTGAGATGTTTCTACGAGCAATCGGACGGCCATTACTGGCGAAAGTGAAGCAGACGACTGGGATCGTCGGGCTTGACGTTGTTCCGAACGCGAGAGCGGTGTTGATCGATCTATACAGCAAAACCCTAAAGGAGATCCAAGCTGTGCCGGAGGATGAAGGATACCGTAAATCGGTGGAATCATTCACGCGACACCGTCTCAATGTGTGCAAGGAAGAAGAAGATTGGGAGGTGATTGAGAAGCGGCTTGGTTGTGGTCAGGTCGAAGAGCTCATTGAAGAGGCACGCGATGAGCTCACACTCATTGGGAAAATGATCGGTTCGTACATTTTTGTCGACTCTTATGATTTCTTATGTTATTGTGATTCGATTTTGCGAATGAATTAGTATGTAGAATGAAATAAAGTTTCTGATTAGATTTTACTTTTGATTTCTGGTTAGGGAACTAATTATGAAAAAAAATTGGACTTTATACTGATTTGTTTCCAAGAAATGTTTTTTTGGATAATAAGAATCTGAAATTCTGAAATTCTGAATTTTGAGGCTTTGAGGTTCGTCAAGTAGCAAAGAACACTGAGCATTGCAAAGATGACTCTTTTATTGTCTGTCAAATTAGTGGAAAATTAGTGGAAGCAAATAATGTGTTAATGGTCAATATCAAAAGTCATGCTTTTTTGTATTATTTGCTAACTTAGGTGATAGGTGAAAGTTTGTATAGTTCACTTAACTTTGGAACGGTTCTTGCTTCAGTGTGTCACATAAGTGTGGTTTAGAGCATGCTTTTACTCAGTGTTCTTGCTTTACAGTTATCTCTGTAAATTAGTGTTAATGCTTGTGAAAATCTTCTTTCTAATTACATGATGATCCTTTGAGTGAGGTTTCAGGGAACTTATTTCTTGCTCTTTTGAAATGTAGCTGTTGTTTGTAGAAGTAGCTATTTTATTGAACTTATCACATTCTTTCGTTGTGTAATGTGCTACTGAGAAGACTTTCAACAGTCTAGAGTTTTGGTTCGTTTATTCTGAGTCTGCCCATATTACAGCACATTCTTCACTATGGAGTCTTAATGCGTTATGTTTGCATTTGCAGAATGGGATCCTTGGGGTGTTCCAGATGACTACGAATGCGAAGTAATCGAGAATGATGCACCAATTCCAAAGCACGTTCCTCAGCATCGACCTGGTCCTCTTCCTGAGGAGTTCTACAAAACGCTCGAGGGTCTACTTTCAGAGGCCAAAACAGAAATCCCAGCTTCTACCTCCAGCGATCCGCAGTTGAAGGAGTAACGATTCAGTTTTACATTTTGTGTGCTTGTTGCTTTTTTTTTTTTTTGGCTAGAGTTGTTTCAGAGAAGGCCAGCCTCTGGAATAAAATGCTTAATAAATTTTCAAAACTATAACATTGTTGTATGTTTTCACAAATGGTTTTATCATTCTTCTTATTAAAAAACCTATGATAATACAAATGATGTGTCATCGCTTTTACAAGAGCATTTACCATTCTTAAAGACATGCACTCGATTCCCATCTCTTACAGTTATATTCTTATCGACTAACCGCGTCAAGTTTGACACGAAATCATGGCAGTCATTGCACAGGATTTTGTTCTTAACAACATGAACAGGTGCTTGTTGTGACGCGTAAAGAAAACCAAACACAACAGCTTGTTTCGCACTGTGAAAGCTTGCGTTTTCGTTACCTCGGTATGAAGAACCTGAGCTTTCGATCTCATACTTTATCGCTTCTATCTCTGCGTAAAGCCCATTCGTTTTCTCAACTGTAGTAACATCCTCACTGAAAAATCCATGAATTTTTCCTTGAACCTCTACAGTGCTCTTGCTTAGCTTCTTACTTAAACCCTTCTCGCTCATCAAATTTCGAGTCTTTTGGGCCAACTCTGGTTTACCAGATTCGTCGTATAAGTCAGCCAAAAGAATGTAGAAGGCTGGATCAAATGGTGCAAGCGCTGAGCCTCTATTAGCCATATCTTCTCCTAAAGACAGATTCCCATGGTATCTACAAGCTCTCAACAATGTTTTGAAGATCAGAGCATTTGGTTTTAGATCCATTGTCTCTATAACTTCTGTTGCTTCCTCAAGCCGTCCAGCACGACTTAAGATACCAACTAGATGAACATAGTGTTCTATCTGTGGCTCAATGTTATGATTCTCCTTCATTGCTCGGAAGTACTCGAGACCCATATCAGTCAATCTTCCGTTACTACAAGCGGAGAGCAATATCAGAAACGTTACTGAATCAGGCTCGGTTCCTTTCATCCTCATCTCCTCAAATGCAGATAGAGCTGATGAAATATAACCGGTTGATGCCAAACCAGATACCAACCCGTTCCAAGAAATCACATCAGGCGTAGCTATTTCTTCAAAAGCTTTCTTTGCATCTTCCAAGCTACAACATTTACTGTACATGTCAACAAGACTATTCAAAACCGAAACCACGCTAGAAAACCCGGATTTCATGGAGTAACAATGAAGATGTTTCCCAGTTTCAAGAGCACCCACGTTGGCTGAAGCTGAGATAAACCCGGGTAAACTAAACTGATCCATTCCGATTCCATCTGCACACATGTGACTGATGATACTTAGTGCCATTTCATGCTTGCCCAACTCATTAAGCCTCGTTACAAAGCTCGTGAACGTTATAATATCTCTCCTGTCCATTGACCTAACCAGGTTCCAGGCATACTCCACCTTACTCGAGCTGGCATATGCATCGACGAGTGAATTCCCTGCTATTATTTCACCATCTAAGTGTCTTCTGAGTAGATATCCATGGATCTCTAATACCTGCCTTGTAGACTTCAGTTTGCTGCAGGCTCGGAGAACACCAGATAGAGTAACAACATTGGGATCTACCCCTTGTGTTACCATCTCCATCAACAGTGCAAAACAATCTTGCTCAAACCCATGATCAACAAGACCTAAGATTAACGTTGTCCAAGATATGACGTTTGGTGAGACCATTGCTCTGAATATTCTCAAAGCTTCTACTTCAGATTCCGAGCACTTCATATACATATCTACAAGTGCATTCCCGACATCAGTGCTCTCTTCCAAGCCGTCTTTAATTGTCTGTGAGTGAATCTGCTTGCCCAAATCTAGAGATCGGACAGAGGAACACAAGCTCAAGATTGCAGAGTATGTGAAGTTATTTGGTTGCAAACCCAGACCTCTCATCTCAAGAAACGTACCAACAGCTTCCTTGGCTTCCAAGTTTTTTACAAACCCTGATACCACAGATGTCCAAAGAAACACATCCTGATCTCCAGTCGAATTCAATACCCTCACAGAATCTTCCATTTTAGAGAACTTCGAGTAGAAATCAACAAGAGAAGTCTTCAATACCACATTCAGCGGAATTCCCCTAACTATTAAGTTGCTATGAATCATTTGACCAAACTCCAAACCGAGAAAGGAAGAGGCACCTAAAAGCTTAACGAAGGTGAACTCATTAGGAGGAACACCAGCTTTAATCATCTCAGGGTAAAACTGCAACGCCTCTCTCCATTTACGAGCTTCAACTAAAGAAGATATCATCATCGTCCATGAGATAGTATCAGCGTTCTGAAGAGAACTAAACAGCTCACGAGCTTCCTTAAGTTTCCCACACTTTGAATAAAAATCAGTCAAGCTACTCCCTATAACTGAGTTTCCTTCAAACCCACTCTTAACAACAGAACCATGAACTCGAGCTCCGTAATCAAGATCTCTCAAACCAGCACAAGATCTTAACACTGAGGAAAATGTGAATTCGTTCGGGAATGTACCCAAAGCCATCATTTCCTCGAAACCCGAAAGCGCTGATGCAAAATCTTGGCTCTTGGTATAAGCAGAGATCACAACAGTCCAGGCAAAAACAGTTCTGTGCGGCATTTCATCGAACAGTTTGCGTGCATTACGTACACCATCGGATTTCAAGTAAAGACTCAAAAGATTGTTGCATAAGTCAAGATTCTCTAAAAGACCCAACTTGATTACAGGGCAGTGGATGTGTAAACCATTGCGCGATGAGTTCGATTCGCAAAAGGAGAGAATACGAATACATGATTGTTGAAGATTACCAAGTTCGTTAGTGCGAGAGAGAAATGCAGAAGCTGCTACTTTGCTCGTCATTCTTTTGCATCAAACTTTTAAAGGTCGAAACTTTGATGTTCACATCGCTGTTGAGATTCTGCCTTCGACACCACAATTACAAACACGACTTAGTTGGAGGGAAACAAAGCCCAAGTACTCAATATGAACATGTGTTAAAACATGTGTTAAAAAAAAAAGAAAAAAACATGTGTATACAACAAAATAATTTAATATTTTTTAATTAAAAAGAAACCTTGAAGATTCGTCAAACGAATAAATTTAAAATTAGCTCTGTCAAATTATATACACTTTATTTATTGTTAAACTTTAAAATTTATTTTATTCTTTAATTTTTTTTTAATTATGGAAACTAAAATATTATAGAAAACATATGAGTTCAAATAATTTTATATAGATACACTGACTTAGAAAAATTAGATTCAATATCAAAACTCAACTATTTTAGTATTTTGTTCACAAATGATATGAACCAGAGTTTAGAAACTATTTTATCACTTTGTTTGGACTATTAAAACTTCTGGATTTTGATTTAGATTAAAAATCTAAAACAAAATCCACCACGAGTTAAACAGTATTTTGGGTTTGCCTAAATATTTTTCTAAAGAGCATGCTAAAAGGCTAAAAGGGTAGTTTGATCCTAATTTTGGTTTTGAGAAGTCGGCAACCAAAAATCGGTGCTAATCTACAAAATAATTCATATTATCAAACAAGTTGTTGATGTGGTACTTATCTATACGTCTTTGATTTACTATGATTAAAAGATTTTCTATAATTAAGTATTCATCTATTTGCAAAAGTTTTTTTTTTCATCAACTAATTGATCAATGTTTTCCATCACTTATATGTAGTCACGAATATAGCGAAGATAAAATCTGAAGAAATCAAAAAAAAAATTATACTAAAACGTTCACAATTCACATACTTGTTTTACCTCATTTCTATATCAGTTTGCCCTCGTTTTCCCAAAAGGTATAGTTCGTTTGTTTTTTTTTTTTTTTTTTTTTACCGGAGGTTCCATACCGAGGTCCATGAAAGGCCATGTGAATGCCTCTGGCCAAATGGAAATGATTAATGTTTTCACGCTTGAGAGGAATCGACCACTACCGCTTAGTTGTATAGTTCATTCTTCTGTCAACTTTAGAAAATTTATAAGATGTTAAAATCATTTAGTCAATTTAGAGTACAAATATTACCCATACAAGAGATTTTAATTCCATATTTCCATGTAATCTAAGTATAATGAGCCAAATAGTCGACTGAACTACTGAAACCACAAGTGGACAAAGATCTAGAACGTTAAGAAAAAAGATACATACACACACACAAACTTTCTGATGCAAAATTGAAAATTCACAATGAATATACATAAATAAGAAGATAATGAAAATTGGAAGATCCAACCTTTGGCATAGCTTTAGCACTCTAGCTAACATTTTGTTCACTATTTATGTCCAAAAATAGTTCCACAATTCAATTAAATCACTAATGGCTATTCAATATTTTCATGGATTAAATTAAGAAAATCTAAAATTACAGAAATTTGAAAGTACATTTTTATCACCAACTAAGGATTAAGTTAGTGGTCCAAAAAGAAAAAAGAAAAAAGAAAAAAGATTTATTAGTCTTCCTAGTTTGAGTCTTGGTTCAAGAAATCTTTCTTATCAGATTGGGAGATATACAAGTTTCAGTCTAAAATTTTCTGACAGATACAGAGATATAAATGTTTTGGTGTAAAACTCGTTGGTTTAATACATTCTAATCCCAAATTATGGAGTCACTAATCTGAAATAACATCCATTTAATAACAACGGTTGAGCTAGCCATGTTTGGATTTATGTTTTTTCATTTTTGACAGACTCACTTAAGCTATTCGAAGACTCGTTAACGGAAACTAAACAATAACGACAAAAAAAAAATGTTTGGTAACATTGGGATGCAGCGAAAAGGCGTTCACGGGCGAGTAGACAACGAACAAGTCCGTGAACACAAATATTCTAATATAAAATCAATACTACTTATATGCATTTGTGTCTCTATATATCAATATTAGCGTGTACATTTTAGTCATCACTACTCTTCCACTTGTAACTAAATTTCAAGGAAACAAACAAGAAAAAAGCAGCAGCATTTCATTCTGGATGATAACTTGACCCAAATGAAAAAAAATTACGTGGAAAGTTCAACTACCAATAAATCACGAATTCGGGTGTTCTAGTTTCTTTAGTTTTCAAACTCGGGTGTACTTAGAATTCTAACTCACTTGCATACTATCGCATTTGGACCTACATTATAAGACAGAATTAGCTTATAACTTTATAATATAACATATGTCTTGATCGAATATTTTTCATTTTATTCGTAAAATTAGAATATGAAATGGCATTGTGTTTTCCCTTTTTTAAAAAAAAAAAATAGAAGGAGATGGAGACCCGTGAAGACCAAGGTTTGTCTCCAAGCTACAAGTTAACCAAACCGACTCTTCTATATGCCATAACTTATATACGTTGCCCCTATACCTAAATCCTAGCCTCACATTTTGATTCGATTTAGTTTCTCTACAAAAAGTACTATTTTATTTGGATCATTTATTTTTTACATATAGAAGACTATATAAGCTCATAATCATATACAGTCTCCATATAAATAACAAAGTGATTAAAATTATATCTAATGACAATCTATGAATCTATCACATAGACACATGCCATGAAATGACAAAATAAAAATGTTGTTCTTGTTTACTACAACCACCACTTAGTTTTTTTTTTTTTTTGGTGCAACAACCACCACTTAATTAGAACTAGTAATTAAACTAAAATGTAATTCGACACTCGACAGGTCTACGAAACGTTGAATATGACCTCTCATATCACGTACGTGAGATGTCTCCACATAGCAAACACCTAGTTAACATCGAGAGAGGAATAATATTGAATTATTGATACTGAATTCGAATTTCTACGATAAAAACTACAATAGTTCCTACAGATTATGGATCGATACGAAGATATTTTGTTAATTTAACTTAGGTTTTGATCAGTATGAAGAAATTAAACAAATTTACAAAAAAAAAAAAAAAAAAAAAAAAAAAAAAAAACTTAACAGAAAAAAAAAAGGAAGGATTGTCATCTTTTGGAACCCGAAACCCTTCTAAGGAGAGCAAGAAAACACAACACACGATAAAGTACGAAGAACCCTAACAAAACATAAACATTAAACCACCTTTGTTTCTCATGAAGTCCTTTCTTCTTCAACACGTCACCTCCAGTAACCAAGCAAATCTTCGTTTGAGCTTCCTCTAACCAGACCAAACACTTGGAGGCCAAGCACGAGTACTCGTTTATAAGAAGCGCGTCCAACGCATACTTATACATCGAGACGAAGTACATGAAAAGCCAGTACTTGGGTAGACTTTCCTTGGAGATGAAGTAACCTGAGAACAAGAAGAAAGCAGCTAGAAGAACCGTCACAAGAGAGGTTCCAGCAATGTAATTTGGGGCAAGAGAGCTCAAGAAGAGAACGAAAGAGTTCGCCATTAGGAGAATGATCCATATCACGAGAACGAAGTACCCAAAAGCTTGCCACGTGGGACAGAGACCGACGAGTAAATAGACCGAAGCTGAGTAAATGATTGAGATAACGAACAAGTAGGGCAAGAAAACGAATGTGTTGGCGAGAATGTGAGATGAGAGTCTGTAAACGCCACTCGAAGTCTCTCTGAGAAGAATTGGACGCTCGTTGATGAAGATCGGGAGAGTTTCTGTTGTTGAAGAGAGGAGGAATGTGAGCGTGAAGGCGAAAAGGCCGAATCTTTTTTCGATACCTGCTTTGCCGATTCCGATGTTGATGTAGATAGTTCCTAGGACAAGACCAACTAAAAGGGCTTCCAATGCATTTGTTAGAAGCAGCTGTTTTGTCCGGTAAATGATCTTCCAGAATCTTCTCGAAAGAAGGCTTATCTCGGTGATTCTTGATGTTCTATATCGAACAATACTTTTATTTTCTCTCTGTTTTGTGTTTTCAGTTGAAGGGAGAGCGATAACGTCAGTGTTTCCATCGGACTCTCGAAGTTCTTGAAGTATTTCCATTGTGTATTCGAGAGAATTGAGCTGCGGAGGGACGGTGAATCCCTTGGAGAGCAAGAAACCTTCGAGGGAGTCAAGACTTCCGTGGTACGCAACAGTTCCTTTAGAAAGAAGTAACAAACGATCGATAATAGAGAGAATCTTGAAACTAGGTTGGTGGATGGACAAGATCACGGTTCGCTGTCTTGACACAGCGATGGATTTGAGTATGTTAACGACGTCAAATGCAGATTTACTGTCTAAACCGGAAGTGGGTTCGTCGAGGAGGAGAAAGCAAGGGTCGTGAAGGAGGCTTAAACCTATAGAGACTCTTCTTCTTTCGCCACCGGATAAGCCCTGAGCGAGTCTTGTATCGGAAAGATGTGTTAGGTTAAGTTCTGAGAGAAGAGAAGTTACGGTTTGAGAGACGTTTGATGGGTTTGGGAGCAAGAGACGAGCGGCGAAGGAGAAGGTTTCAGAGACGGTGAGGAGAGGGAAGAAAGAGTCATGTTGAGGAACGTAAGAGGAGATTTTGCGATAAGAGGAAGGGTTAATGGGAATGGAGTTAAGGAGGATTGAGCCGGAGGTTGGGGAGGTTTTGGAGGCGAGAATGTCGAGGAGAGTTGATTTTCCGGCGCCGGAAGGTCCAACGACGGCGAGGATCTCGGCTGGATGAGCGGTAAGAGTGATGTTGCGGAGGATAAAGGAGGGTGGCTCAGTCGCAGAGAAGTGAAGGAGAGAGAGAGAGGTTTTGGGTTTGGCGTAGGAGATTGAAGAGGTGGTTAGTGTATAAGCCGCCGTCTCCGGCGGAGGCGATGAAGGATTTTCCATACGGTTCTAACTTGTAAGAGTAAAGAGTTTACTTGAACTTTGTAGTGAAGGAGATTTTTATAATAATGATGATGTATTTTGGAGTTACATGATGTTGTAAACCAAAAACTTTACATTTTTTTTTTTTTTTCATTTTCACTTTAAATTGTTTACTTTATTTTGAAGTACAATTTTGGATTTTTGCAGTCTTTTGTGTTTATTCGGGACCCTTTTTTTTTTTTTTTTGACGTTTGGGATCGACAAGTGTTGATCTATAGCTAAATCCTATTAAGCATGATAACACGACCATTTGAAATCGAATTTGGATGGTGAACCACTTAAATAAAACCATTTCTCAAAACATGTTTTCTAATTATAGCAAAAGATCTTAAACCATATTTTATAGTGTTAAAAAGAGTTTCTTACTAGTATACAATTCGTGTCAATCTTCCACAAAAATTCATGACATTTTATATATATCATTCGATGTTATGTTATTTTAGTTTTATATGTCGTTTAGATGATTGGATCTTTGTAATGACTATTCATACAAATTTGTTTGACAACAAAAGAAACATAATATTATATAATTAGACGTTAATGTTTTATTTTTGTACCAAAGAAATGATTCAACAGCTTTTGCCTTTTAGAGATAATATCCGGGAAAATGAAATGCTCAAAACTTAACAATACAGAAATAAATAAATGAAATTACCAAAAAAAAAACTAATATTTTTAGTTGCAGACAGAAATGGAAAATTAGCGATATATCCAAAGAATTGGCAGAATAATAAGTATGAATAGATCCAAAGAACGAGTTATAAAAGTTGAAACATGTGGACGAAAAAACTTGAACACTATTATATACTCATATATCATATGGTAGCAGCCATGAATAGCATTAATAAATATGAGTAATATATTGGGAAATATGCATGTGTATACATAGAAGAAGAATACAAAGAAGAACGGATTGTAATAAGGTCACGGGCCTACTATTTTCTATCAAACTTCTCCTCTATTATTATTTTCCAATCCGTGAACCCTGTTTTAATTTGGCACGCACATCGGAATGTTTTGTTAATACGTTTAATTGATATGCTGTTAGTATATGTTTTCACTTTTCAGTATCAACAGACTAATTAGTATTTGTTTTCGGTAATTTGATATTTTGTTAAAAATTAAAAAGTTCACTGGTGATAATTTATTAAGTAAAAATGTTTATATGATTCGACGTATAAAATAGTAAAAGTTTCCTACTTCAATCGTGTCATTATTATTCTAAGCCTTTGTTACTCTAAAAGTATGTATATATACCGAGACCATTTTGGTAAACATCGATTATTTACCTTAGTTGCAGTTGTTACATTAGTAAAAGAACAAATTGTTTCAGTTTTTATATACTGAATTTGATTATGATTTTTTTTTTGTCTCAACAATGAATTTGAGTATGATCGTTAGGGGAAAATGATGAATGTATTGTAAAACTTATATATATATATATATATATAATGAGAAACTACTTTCAGATTTTAAAATTTGCATTTGTTATTATATAGTAATAAATGTCTTTGATAAAAGAAGAAAGAAAACAAATGTATATATATGATAATCTATTTGTAATAATTATCAGATGACAAATGTTCAAAAAAAATAGTAATTATTATCAGATGACATGCATGCTTTTTGTATACTGTACCTAAAAAAACTGATATAAATAAACTTGGATAAAATCAGATATATATATCGCAGCTACCACATTTTTCTTTCTACCAAATCTTGCAATTTTGTGACCAACAATTCTACAATCTTTTAATTATTGAACCAAAAATCCTAATGCAAAAAATGTATAAAGGTGTTTATGTAGATTTAATAAATTTTATTTTTGATAAATTTTGATAACAACTTGTCATCATATGTTTTTAGAATTTCCGATCGTTAAAATATATCGGTCAGTGCTGTTGTTGACAATATCTATGTTATGGCAATTAAACTTTATAAGCTTACGAGAAGTAAATAAAGAAAATAGGTTACCAGGCCCAATAGATAAGATATAAAATTTACATAGGCCTATACATTGTGGGCTTTTCTGAAATTTGATTAGTAAAATGTGTTACTTACCCAATTCCTCTTAATTCAGATTAGACCATTGTTAGATATAATAAGATATGACTTCAGCACAAACAGTCACATGCAATGCATTCAAAATCCCATGATAATCATAGAGACCTCGAGTAATGTAAAAGAACCTCAACTCAATCTACCATCTTCGTTAATTTAATTATAACTGTCGTCTATCGATCAAATATATGTCCAAATACAGATAATTCATATTGCAATATGTATTGATTAATGCATTGTGTATATACATAAACAGACAGATTGAATTTTGCACGGGACAAACAGACTTGAAAACTCTATTAAGCTAGATTGGTCGGAGACATGGGACCCATATTGGGATCTAAGAAGAGGGGACAACCAAATCTACTTAAGTCTTATGAAACTAAAAACTCAAAACTAAACAAGATTTAAAGAAGTTCCTTTTTGTTCTATGTAGTAGAAAACGGTGTCGTGTCATTTCTAAGGTGCAACGTATTCTTCCTCTTGTGGGGCCCTTGAATCTTGCCACGTGTATGGTTCTCCGGCGTCGATTGCTCGTTGCTTCCTTGTGAGGTGGATGTTCTCGACATGATATTGATAGTGTTGATTATTTATTTCTGTATTAATTGACATGATAGTGATAATTATTTGTTTGTAATAAAAGAGAAATGAAGTTATGTTCTTTATTTTTTTTATTTTTTTTGTGTTTCGAGCGAATCTTCTATTGTGATTCTTGCACAGAATGTTATGAGACTGATCCATTGCACGCGTTGAGTTTGTTTTATGCTCGACACTACTACTTCGGAAGCATCTCAAGACATATAAACTCGTGTTATAATTAGGATTAAACATAACTTATAAGTTCATGTCTATACTATATCAAATATACATTAGATCATGATTGCTTGTTTGTGTGTTTCACTTACATTAAAATGAAATGTATTGACCTAATTTTAGGCGAACAATAAAAATATATCAATATGTAGAGCTTGATCATATAGTGATAGTGATAATGTATCGGAAACTTTGTATGAAACAATCACATGATTGAGAAATTATGTCATACATATTACACACATATGATGGTATTCTAGTGATTTATAATAGATTTAATTAGGTAGATGACTAAAGTAATGGCTATAATTAGCAGTAATATAAATGAGAGACCATAAATAAGAAATAAAAAATCTCTCAGCTGATTTTAACAAATAATATGCATCATAATAAAAATAGTTTGTTATCTGAAAATAGCGTATTATACAAAAAAAATATCATATTAAAAAAATACCATGGCACTGAAAAAAAACTAATGTGAAATTGTGAGGGTAAATTTTTTATCCATTTGAAAGTATTTTACAAAAAAAAAAAAAAAAAAAAAAGAAAAAAAGAAAGAAGAAGTCATGTTATCTATTTTTGATCAAATTTTAGTCATTTGCTATGTGAGATTATGGTTCATGTTCGTTTATAAGGGGCTTTTGTATCTGATTACTTATTACATCAGCCTTGGTAGTTATTTGTGTGGTTACTTTGGCTTAGTTTTTAAACTGCATCAATGTCTACTTGAAATCCTAAATATAGTTCATTAAAAAAAATAAAAACGACAGATCAGTGAATTGTCTTTTTCTGGTAACTGAATCAGTTGATTTTTATGGTTAGTCTATCGAACAGAGACTTGAGAACCCAAAAGATGATGTGAATACTCTTATTAAAGATCTGGAAATCCTCCACTATTCTCTTTTTTTTTTGGTAAGAAAATTGAGGATGGAATTTAAAAAAACAAAGGAAACAAAAAAAAAGTTACAAAAGAGAGAGAGAAGTAGGTCAAATATTATTTGAGTGGCTATCATCTCTGCCTAGACTTTTAGACTCAAAACACTTTTCAGTCGGGCTACTTCTCAGGTCAACATTTTCACACCATCTATGTCTCTCTTAGCTTTTTTTTTTTTGATAATAATCTTATATATCTTTTATTTCGAAAAAGATAATACATACGTTTAAAATAAAATAAACAACGATAACCATATACAGAGATATATACTACTACTACTTAAGATTGACACTAACGTAAATTATTGACATGTTTCTCAAGTTAATATGGCCCTTACTACATGAAGCAATTTCCTTGTAACTTGAACGATTGAAATGTGAAATATAAAATCCCAAAAAAATGAAATTAAAGTAACGAGGCGAGAAGAAAAACAGAAGAATACTATACAATGAGTGGAGGAAGAAGAGGACACGATGTAGAGCTTGTAACGAACGCCAAATTTAAGTGGAGAAAATTGCAAAAATTTATGTAACGCGTAAAGATGTTTTGTTTAATGATGTGTTTCAGTCACCACAAACATCTCTCTCTCTCTCTCTTTACTCACACTTGTTGGAAATAAATGTGATAACTCTTGTTGAAAATTCAAATCCACATTTATTATTCACCTACTTGTTACAAAATTAGTTAACAAATTGAGGATATAATCTTATTATGAAATTGGAGTTTTGACCCAAGGCCATATATTATTATCTCGATCTTTTAGCTTTGACCGGTTCGGTTGTAACAAAGTAGATGGCGCCTCGTCTCGTGGCTCTACCTTTTTTTTTTTTTTTTTTTTTTTTTTTTCTGCGAGCCTTCTTACGCTTTGCTTTTGAGCATGTGCTTCGAAGGGCACGTGGTCTCTCTGTTAAAGCTCATTCTATTTATATTTTGTTGTTTTTGAAACAAATATATATATAGTATTTTTAAGGATCTGTTTTTGTTTGTGGGTGAATATGACTTATTACTATCCAATGGCAATGGTTAGTGAGGATTTAGTTTTATGCTTAAACATGATATCTGCTGATATAATATATCTTATGTTAATCGAAAAGTTGAGTGAAAAAAATATCCAAAGTTGCTAAAATTATAACGTAAGGTTTATCGAGTGTTTGATTCTCTTGTTAAGATCAATCAATATACTGATCGATCTATAGTTTTGTTTTTATAACTAATTCACATTTTTTTCTTTTAAGTTTTGGCAACTACTAGAAACATTGTCAAATCACGTAAACTATTGTCGTCTCATGTTCTCTATTTTTTACACCTATTAATTGAGTAACTATTTGGTACTCTTTTCTTTTTTTTTATTACTGATAAATACTCTCTTATGATTTTTGAAACATTTTTAAAGTTTCTGTTCGGGTTTTTGTTAGGTGACTCTGGTCGGTTGTTGTGGTGGGATCCAAAACTCTCACTTGGAAGATTTTTCTAATAACCTTAAATAAAATACTATGTCACTCGTTTTGGTCGTTTGTTAACTCATGTATATAATCCAAAAATAAATAATTCTTCTAGTCAAGAAAGGAGTGCATTCTCTAACACAATTTTAACAAATAATAAATATTTGGTTGACTAAGCACTCAAAGTCTATATCAATAGTTTATATATAGTTCACATACTATACATAAAGTACTGATAAATTATCAGTGATAAAAGCATATATGAAAACAATCTTCGTGCTGCACATGACCTAACTTGTTGCCGCCCAAAATCTGAAACTTTCAAAAGGAGTAAAATTTTGGATATACAAACTTTTGTTTTAATCACAATTGATATCTTTTTTTCTCGAGGTAGGTGACAAAATAAAACTGAACAATCGATTACAAAAGATTAGATTATGTGAATAATGACAATTTAAAAAGGCAAGAGCAATCTAATAGATATAGACAAATAGATATAGGTCAGGATGATGAATTAGCACTGTCAGGTTTCATATATATTTTCTTGGAAAGTGAAATAGCAGAAAGAAAAGCACCGAAAATGAAATAATAATGGACCAGTGACTGTCAAGTCACTTCCAAGTTCCAAATGCGTAAGCGAGTAAATTTTCCATTAATTTAAAATTTTAGTTTTAATGTACAAATTATTTGAGAGCTTCACTGTAGGTATTGCATAATTTCTTACGAGTTTATTAAGTTTGTAGACTAATTCCTTAATTGTTTATATCATAATTTCATACGGAAAATTTTGAATACAACACATGCCTACACCAAAAATACATAATTTAAGGAAAAAAATACATAATTCTCTTTTGAGTTTTGTAAACATTATACTGAACGCATTTTGCAGTTCTTCGTTTTCTAAACATTCCTTTTTATACCTAGTAGCAAAAAGTATTGGTAGCAAAATCAAAAGCTCAAAGAAACTATTTTTGTGAGTAAATAATTGCTAGTAAGAGATTTTTTCCTTTGACGTATTTTACTATTATGACACATTTGTAAGCTTTGTGACAAAACGAAGACGACAGAGATATGTAATAAATACATACATTTACTATATATTTTTTTCAATTCTCAAGGTGTGTCAGGATTCACATAATGATACATCACACTATACAAAAGGCAAAGCAAGACCATTCACTAATCTGAGACTCTGCACTGATCCTGCAACAAGATTTATCTGTTTTGTCATCATCAGCATCATCCTCATTTTAAACTAATTAAAACAAACAACTAAAAAATCCTGAAATCTAATTTTTTTTTTCTTTTTTTTTCTCTCTAACTTAAAAAAAAAAATTAAATAAACCCTATTCGCTAATCTTCTCCCGCTGTTCCTTAATTGAAGTCAAGCTATCGACTGATTTCTCCGACATTGAATCACTTCCAATCCTTGAAAACAAATACAAATCTACAAAATTAACCAAAAAAAAAAACAAAAATTTAATTAGCATTATTTTCATAATTACCTTCAAACAAAAATAAATTCACCCAAATACAGAATTTATAATTTACCTTCAGACGACGAAGTACTTAGCTTCTCTCGTGAAGATGATTCACTCGTAGATCTCGATAACATAGAAGATTCTGAAATTAAAGAAAAACCATATTAAGATTCACCAATAACCCAATAATCAAATTGAGAAATTACAGATTTTTTTTTTTGTTTTTTTTTTTGCGTACCTCTGGAGCTTTGAAACGATTTCTTGCAATGAAGAATCGCACTTTGAATCCCATCTTGTTGCACTTGTAAAGACTCGTCGATTCTTCTCACCGGAGACATCTCTCCGATCGTCGCAGAAGCTGACCGGCTCTTCCCAAGTTGTCTCCGTACACTCCGAGGAATATTATTCCTCTGTTTCTCCCTCGCCGGAGAAGTAACCGACGAAGATAAACCATTACTACTCTGTTTCTTCGCCGTTATAGTGTATAAAGGCTTAATGAGACTGAAGAATCTCTTTGAGGAAGATGATGAAGAAGAAGAAGAAGACGAAGAAACATGGGAAACAGAATCGTCGTTAAACACCGTGTCGTCTGTTTGATGTGATCTCGCAATGCTCGCCGTTTTTCTGAAGCTTGTTTCGTCGTCGATTCTGAACCTCACGTTGAGACTTCTATTGCTGTTCTCTTTCTTCTCCGCCGTCGTTGACTTTTCAGAGTCGATGGATTTTGACTTCTTGAAGGAGAAAGCACGAAACTTTTGACCGGATTTGAGGAGAGTGATCGGAGATTGAGGTTCGACGAAAGGAAGGACTTTGCTTTTGTTAGAAACAGAGAACGTCGTCGTTTCAAGTCTCTGTTTTTCTTCAGTGGGTTTGGTTTCTTTAAAGGAGAAATCTGAAAGAGAGATCTCTAGCTCGAAGAAGGAATCATCTCCTTCGCAGAGCTCTAGTTCAGGATCTCCCAATGCGGTGGTGTTAATTGAAGATCCGACGGCGGATTCTGAGATTCTGATTTCACGGCGAGGTTTGCCGTTGGTGTTGTTGTTTAGCCAGAATTTCATAAAGCTAAGAGCTTCCATTTAGATAAAAGAGGAAGATGAAGAACAGAGAGAGATAATGAGAAGGAGAAATAGTTAGAAGAGGGGTTGGCTTTGTCAACGGAAATGAGGAAGTGAGGATTTATATAAAAACGAAAAAGGAAGAAGAAAGAGAAAGGTGAGCTTTTCGAAATGGGTTTAATCTTTTTTTTTTTCAATTTTTTTTGTTAAAGGAAGGAAAAAAAAAGAGAAATGAAAAATGGCATTTGAGAGAGAGAGAAATTAAAAAGAAAAAAACAAAGTTATTGTTTTTTTTATTTTGTTTTTTTGAGCTTTCTCTCTACTTTTTATTACCGCTCCTTTCCTTTTTTTTTTTTCTTTTCTTTTTTTTTTCTTTTACTTTTGCTTTGCTTTTTATTTTTGCACAGGTTGAACATTTGTTCTATCTAGTGTCTTGATTTATTTATCACATTCTATGCGATAACACACATACGGTACTGATACTTTTCTTTAACCTAAAGTGCTTTATTCTCTGGGAATTTTAATTTTTTTTTTTAAATAACTTTTTTTTTTTTGGAAAAACTATCGTTTTTTCATGTTGTATAACATTTGTCTTCCTTACTTATGTATATAATATAAAAATTGCATAGAATTGTAGGGAACAATTTTGAAATAAATCTATATTTTATATTGAAATGAATAAAATAACCTATTGTAAAAACAAAATAGTCTAAATCTAAACCCTATATTTCAATTTTAAACCCGAAACCCTCATATTAACCCATAAGTTAACTCTACTACCTAAATTTAACTCTTAAACCATAAAATCTAAACAAATGGGTATTTTACTTAATTTTAAGAGATTCAACATGTTCTTCAATTCATATATATTTTTCCCCCAATTCTTAATTTTCCTTAAGTTATATATATTTTGTTAGATAAATAACGGTATTTCATACAAAATTCTAAAATATATCATAATTGTTTTTGATACATGATTCTAAAAGACTATTCCGCATAGATTTTTTTAGTGGTTTTTTTTGTTTGAAAATTGTTTTTAGATGATGGAAGTGTGAGACTTCGTTTGAGCTCGCGGTCTCTGATCTATGTTTTTCTTCATCGCCATTTTTTGTGTTTAAGTTGAAACCAATGTCAAAATGTGTATTGAGTCGAGTCAATCTTTTGGATGATCCATCTCAAATCTTATCCTATTGCTTCTCCGTGTATATATCAGAGGTGGATGAACCATTTTTTATGGGGTTTCATCGGTTGGTGGTGCAGTAAGTAGCGTGATCTCATCCATACCTTACGATACTTGAGTGCCTTTAGAGTTTACAGTAATTGAATGTTTGTAAAGTTTGTTGTCATGTGTGGTAAATATTTCCCCTACATTGGATCATTTAGCTAGGACATGAATCACAACTAAAATTATCTTCTCAGAAGATTTGAGATTGCCTTTAGCAAAAAAAAAAATTTAAGATTGCACTATGATTGTATGTCGTTGTTGTTTAGAGGACTTTTATCGGTAGAACCCATGAAGAGTTTCTCAAAAATTAAAAAGCAATATTTTTATTTATATTAACTATATTTTAAATTGTTTTTAATAAGTTAACTATTAATATGTGGACATGTGTTCAGTTTTAGTGGAGAAACATCTCTCAAAGAAATAACGTCTCTGTTTTTTCTCTGCTCCTAGTTGTATAAACATTAAATCATTCCCAACAATAATTTATATTATGAATTTTTAATAAAATGTTTTTTTCTTATGATTTAGCTTTTTAAAAGGAGTAATTTTGCTATAGAAAAGTATTACCGTTTTCATAAATTAATAGTAATTTAGAATATTTCAACAAATTTCTTTTTATTGTTTTCTCGAAGATAACAGAGTTTATCATCGCAAGCAAATGAATCAAATATGACGACCTATAATGTTGACAAAAGTTGGTTTACCAAAATAATAGATTGCAATTTGCAAAAGTACATTTACGAAGAAAAAAAGAGAAAGCCAAAACTTAGTAGTGGTCGATTGTCAGGATCGTCAAGCGTTGTTCATTCGCATTAGACTACCTGACATATTCTTTCTCTATGTGCTCAACATATTAGCCTGTTTAGTTAATTGTTTATAATATTAGTAAATCTGTTTCTCTAATATATTTTCACACCACCAAGACAATACCAAGACAAAACCATGAACACATAAGTAAATATGTAAATAAGAATGACAAGAGAAAACATGTACAACACAGAAAAAGAAGAAGAGTTTAGCTCTGTGACGGTCTGACCTTTGTGTTTAAAGATAAGTTGGGGTTCTTTCCATGAAAAAAGTATAGCTGGCCCATTACATACTTCAATTTTCCTTTTGTCTCTACTCTTAAAGAATAAATTGTTATATATACTACTATAAATTTATTATGTATATCAAAGGTTTTAACCTCAAAAGCTTTGACTTGAAAAGCAGTTTCTTTTGTGAATTTCAAAATTTTCGACCTTCTTTCACTTTAAAGCTTAAAGAACAGTTTGCTTTTAAAACATTTTTTTCTGGTTAAACACTTTTTTTTTTAAAGAGCTTTAATACGAATGAGAATCAAAACATTAGTTTTTGATAAGTTATTCAATAACCTAACTTTGTTTTATTCTTTTTAATATCTTCCCAACTTTGTTTTTCTATATTTTGATTCAAAAGCTTCTGTATGTTATGGTATTGTTGTTTTCAATGCATCAAACGTATGAACGAACAAACCAAAATAATTTAGCTCCGTTCGTTGCATTAGATATTTGCTTTTTGTACCTTTGTTCCTATCATTAAAAGCATTTTTCAGAATTTGGTTTATATATGGTTGAAGTTAAACTATATGCTAGTTGATGAAAAAAAGAAGAAAGGAGGTTAGGTTTTAACTATATAATAGTTTTCTAAGGATAGCATTGAGCTATGCCGACTAAAGTGCGTAGACCTAAAAATGACATAGAATAATACTACAAAAGAATGAAAGATAATGCCTACTCATACGTTATAGCTAGTAACTAAACCCACACAATTGTCATGGAATGTGTGTATGCATCATCATCCCATATAATACTATTGTTCATTACGAGTTGAACGAAATGTTATGTTTTCGCCTATAAAAAGGTGATCAATAATAACATAAAGAAAACTCGAAGATATAATTCAAGATTAGCTCTTACTTTAAAAAAATGTGTTTCATAAAAAAAACCATATATATGTTAATGGTTTCCACGACTAACTATCATTAGATTACTAACAATATTTTTACATAATAAACATTGCGTAGACATGCATTTATTTACCCAATAGCTTACTCAACTGATCCTTTTGCTTTTCCTAACCTTTGCTTAATATTTTGTTTTTATATCTGTATTTTTATGTTTTATAAATACGAATTCCTTATTTCTGTATACCATTAACTATATACTTCAAATCTACAATATTTACTTCATTCCTTTTGATTTGTAATTTCCACTTTTTTCAATTCTATTTTTTTGTTTGAATGATCACATATTGGAAACATGATAGGTTGGAGATCTAGAATAAACACAATACAAAAACATTCACAAAAAAAAAAAAACTATCAAAATATGCTTAAGATCTTGAATGGTAGCAGAACTTAAATTGAGTTTCTAGTTTTTGTTTGTTTGTTTTAAAACTAATTTAATCTTCCAATCAAGATTTTGAAAATTAAGTTTTCCCAAAAGCTATAAAATTTAGTTTTTCTCTTGTGCATGTACCTCTTTCATAGAATTTTTAAAAATTATTTCACCTTAATTTTGGATGAAAACAAAAACTCTACAAAAATCCATTGTCAAAAATCTACACCAATACTCGAACTCAAAGTAGCCAAAAACTCCATGGACACAAACAAGGGCCCACAACCCAGCAAGCCCGAATAGCGACCACAGGCCCAATAAGGTGATGTGTACAATTTTACTGCAGTGAAACACTCACTAACTATGAATAATATACTTGTTGTACATATGAGTACCAAAGTTTGGTAAAGCTACAAAATTAATGAAGTGTAGGATAATTTAATAAGTTTCAAGGTACGAACTGAATCTTCTTATCACTTCTCAAGAACAACTACAAGATGTACATGTTGATGACTGAGTGCCTGACTCACATAACTCTGCCATCTCTTCAGTTTCTGTTACAACTAGTAACGGTTTCTTCATATCTCTTCAGCCTTCTCCTTATGCGAGCTCATTAATAGCTCAAATCCAGCTTTCTCTTCCTCCCCAAGACCAATCATAAGCCCATAGTCCTGGAACTGCTTCGTCGTCTGAATCACTTTCATCAAACGAACTCTCGATCCCCAGTAAGTAGTTGACAACCTGTGAAGAAACAAAACCACCGAAAAAACAGATAGACAAGATTGCTCAACAAGTAACAGAAACGCGAACAAAATAGTCAAAATACATTTCTTCAAAGACGAAAAGCTTACCTGGTGATTTGATATGAGCTCGAGTGGCTTCTTTTCTGATTTCAATCGACATTGTTTGTTCGGACATCTCAATTTCTCGTGCCAAACAATGCAGATGCAGTAATTGCAATAGCCCCTACCAGATCTTAACACCTTTGATAAATTATCCGCTGCAAAGCATAGAGTATATACTTTAGAAATTACATAGAGAAAGCAACTTCTCAAATCAAGAAGATTAAACCGTGGGAAAAGTCCTTTACCGATATATTCTTTCTTAAAGGCTTCTCTCCAGTCAATACCAGGCTGAATACGATTCAACACTTTGTGACTGAAGTGAAGGTCAAATTGTGATCGCCACAGAGAATCATCATGTGTTGCTTGGTTCCATGAGCTAAAAACAGATAAGTAGAAGAGGGTAAAAGAAGAAGCAAAAGACAGCTGCAATGTTGAAAATTAGAGGAGGAAGTACCGAGACACTTGAGCTGAGGAAAGTAAGGACGATACATCAAGGAAACTGAAGATGTGAATAAGGATATCTTGTGGAATTGAAGGCAAATCTGAAAAAAAGGATTTCCATGAGGTAAAGGATTATCTCGAGCTACCAAAAAAGAGATTTCAAGAAAGATAACTAGAAAACATACCTATATCTTCCTCATGGCTCTTACTGCGTCTCTTCAGCGCTACTTTTGCCTGCTTGAATTCTACAATGGCTAAGTTCTTCTTCTGTTTGGGGAGCACGGCTTCCACGCTCTTAAGGAGAAGGTTAGCGGCTGAAACAGCAGCTGATGTGTTCACGCTAAATAATAAGAAAAAAAAATAGAATCAGAAACTGTTAGTAGTATGAGTTTTAATAGACTTTAGAAGAAGAAACATGGATGTGCAGAAACAGAGAGATATCAAGAATCTAAGAGATATGTGTACTATAGGAATGATGTCACACTAAGGGTTCGATAGTTCCAATCGAAATTTTTTGCCTTTACGTTTACATTATTAAAATGTCGTACTTACATTCAAGAAAAAACAGAACATTCAAGCTTTTCACCAAAAAAATCTTTCGCAAATTGACAAAGCAAACACAAAGAATCAGTGAAGCTCATACTCTATTGGCATGAAATAAAGCCATTCAAAGAACCAATCCATAACTATACTTAATCCTCTGCTTCATGCTTGGCTAGAATCTAAGAAAGTTCTCAACTTTGTTTCGATTTTTCGGGACTTTATATATATCAACAGATACATGAACCACAAGATTGACTTATATGCTGTTGATTTCAAGAACCAAGCAAAGTTATTATAATGTTTGTGTTAATATTCAAAAAAAGACACAACATTCTACATTGTTATGTTTACAAGTTGTAAATGCAAACACAAAGATTTCAATCTAATCGATATTTGAAAGATCCAATCACCTCAATCCTCAGCCAGTCAGCTTCATGGTTGGCTGAAAGTTCCCAACTTAGTTAAAGCTATTCGATTTTTTTTTTTTTCAATTCTACCAACCCTAATAATTCAGCTACAATAGATGAACAAATTCTCTAAATTAGAGCATCCTACAACCTAAGAAAAACGAGATGGATTGTAAACAGAACCCAAAAAATCAAGAAATTCGTTAAAAAAGAAAAGCTTACTCGGGAAGAAGACGAAAAGCAGAGAGAGTGTCTTGGAAGATCAAAGCTTTGACATTTTTGGGTAATTGAGAGTAAGCATCGTTTAAAATGGAGCTGAGTTCATTGCAAGCTAATGGGTAAAGATGATTATTGGAGAGGGCTTCTCCTACCATTAGAATTTGGTATCTCTTCATTCTTCTTTTCTGGGATCAGACAATCATCATCGTCTACGTCTCTTTTCTTCTTTTCTGATATCGATTTTTGTTTTTAATAGTTATCAAACCGGAACCGGTTATAATATTTGGTTTTGTATGGTTTTGGTTTCAAAGATTCTCGATGAAAATGATAGATTTTTTTTCTTTTTAAATATTTCATTATTTCTCTTTTCAATGATGAGTTTTTTTTCTTTTCTTTTTTGGCAACTCTCTTCCGGATTTTTTTGTTTTTTTTTTGTAATGGGAGAAGGCAAATTTTGAGGTGAAACACAGGTCTAATATATATATAATTTTTTTTCCATATGAAAATATATAATATTAAAACCAATTAATACAGAGAATCCGAAAACATTTTTCAACCTATGAACAATTAAAGATTGGACTCAAACAAAAATCTATACCAACAAACAATGTTAAATAATGATAGAAATAATTTATCGACCTAAATTCAGCAAAACAAAAGAAAAAACAGATTCAGACTATTCCACATGTCTATTCAAAGTGCGATTAGGGAATAAATGTTTTTGTTAGTAACATCTCTCTAAATGAGTTCTTATTTGTGAGGTGTATTGAATTCATTGGTGAATTATATAAAGTTCCTAGTTCCTAAATCTCAACATGTAATACAAACAAAGACCAAGCATGCATGCAAATATTTATATAAATATGTTTACTACATTTATTAACTACACATTCACAATAACATCAATATGAACATAGCAAAAAAAAAATGACAGTATTGAGGAAAATTCTAAAAACCCAAAAAAAAAAAGAAAGATGGACCTAAAAGGTTTTCTAAAAATGGAATGGCCTAACAAGTAGAAGAAGACTCTCTTTGTTTTGACATACCAAAGATCAAACGGATCTGTTTGATTACCTTGTGCAGCAAGAAACATACATTCACACTTTTAAGAGTTTTTTTCAGAGGAAGTAAGTGAGCTGTTCTTTTTTCCTTGAGCCTCCTTCTCCATATAAATCATTCCATTGCTTCAACTCATTCATTCCTGAACCTTCTGATGCAAAACTCGCAGCTACCTGTAAAAATCACAACAACAACAACAACTGATCTAGTTAGGTGTCTTTGTTTACTTGTCTTTTCTTGTCAAAATGAGATAAGATGTTAGTTTTAACCTGGTTTTTAGCTTTTCTCATGTCTTCCATATTCAAAGGTCTCAAAGTAATAACTCTCTCCTCAGAAGCTTCTGCTTTTGCTTCTTCTTCTTTTTCTTCTTTTGGTTCTTCCGTGCTTTTTCCTGCTTCTTCTCTCTTCTTCCTCTCCTAAAACCACCGAGAAAGTTCAAAATCCGTAGAGAATTTGATCGATAAAGAGCGCAAGAGATGATCTTTTAGTTCTTTTTTTACCTGATCTTTCAGTCTTTCTTGCTGAATCAGCTCTCTAACCGGTCTATACGCAGCTGTAATACATAAGTTCTGTTTGTACAAAAGTTCAAACAAACAATTAGTTTCCAATGATTTTTACACAAAAACATTTTTTGGTTCTGGTTAGAGATTGACACAAACCTTAAGATCACTTCCACTGTAGCCTTCTGTAATCTGTCCAAGCTCATGGAAATCAAGATCCTCTGTTTTCTCCTTTGACAACAAAGTTCGTAAGATCTTCTCTCTGCTCTCAATCGAAGGAAGTCCCACCATTATTCTGTTATTTCCAACACAAAACAAAAATTAGTCACTTTAGTATATTCATTCATTAAGACTGATTCAGAGCTTTTGCATTATACCAAAATTGCTTATTACCTTCTCTCAAATCTCCTAATGATAGCTTCATCAAGATCAAATGGTCTATTTGTTGCTGCAAGAACGAGAATCCTTTCACCGGGTTTTGTCATAAGCCCATCCCAATGTGTCATAAACTCATTCTTAATCTTCCTCATAGCTTCATGTTCTCCAACTCTTGTCCTTTGTCCCAACATACTATCAACTTCATCCACAAATATAATCGTTGGAGATACTTTAGCTGCTAAAGTAAACAGAGCTCTCACGTTCTTCTCGTCTTCTCCAAACCATTTCGAAGTAATTGTAGACATGGAGACATTGATGAAACTAGCTCCAGCTTCATTTGCGATTGCTTTTGCGAGCATTGTTTTGCCTGTACCAGGTGGGCCGAATAATAATATTCCTCTACATGGTTTGAGAAGACCGCCTTGAAAGAGATCCGGTCTTCGAAGTGGAAGCATTACAAGCTCTTGAAGCGATTCTTTTGTTTCGTCTAAAGAACCAATATCTGCAAATGTCACACCAATCTCATCTGCAGGTATAACTTCGGGTCTTATACGCTTCTCAAACTCATTGTCAGGAGCAACCTCAGGCGCTTTTGGAGGCAATGGATTGTCATTCTTGTTTGAAGGAAGCGATTTTTCTAACTCGTTTTTGTTTTCAGGACCAGATGTTTCAGGTTTCGAATCGCTCTTTGAACATACTGCTCCTCCTTTTCGCTTAGAGTCAGTGTTTGTGTCTAGCTTCAAGGAGTCATCGAATGATCTGTTTCCACCTTCTTGGAATATACTCAGTCCATGAGACAAACTGTTGCAAGATCATGAATCAGTTGAATTAGCTAGCAAATCAGTTACTACCTGCAAATAAATAAACTTATTTTAGTACTAACCTTTTGGAAGATATTACAAGCTTTCCGTTTCTGTATTCCGGTTCTTTGGTGTGTATCAAATGATACGAGATTGCAGAAACCACAATTTCCTCAATGTGGTTACTCAAACACATTGTATCTGCGTGGCATATCGAAGCTAAGTCATCGCATTGGATATCATTAGCAGCAAGAACCTCTGCAATGTGATTCTTGTTGTCTTGAAACTGAATCATCTTCATGTCGTCTTCTAACCGAGATTTCCAGCTCACTAGCTGCGATTCATCCTCTGGCGGTTTGATTTCGATGTTGTAAGGAAACAGAGCGGAAATCCTTTCCCCTACTTCTTGGCAATCATCTTCGGGTTCTAATACTCTCGAGCCAAGAATTAAAACAGGACCAGAGAGCTTGTTCAATAGCGTCTGGAACAACTTGTAGAATCTTTCTGACTCAAGAAGCTTCTCAACGTCCCTTAGGTATATAATTAGTGGATTTGTTTCTGATACAGATACCAAAACCTGCATAAAGACAACAACTTTTTGAAAAAAAATCCACTAAATAACAATGTAGCAAAGTTGTGAAAAGGTTTTTTTTTTTTTTTTACCTTGTAAAGTGACTGCAGGAAAAGTTTCTCGTCGAAACATAGATTTGTACTGCGTTTGCTGGAAGCTAGAAGCCATAAAAAGTCACAGATGAAGCAAAGAGACGTAAGAACCTGAAGTTGAATATAATGTACTAAGAAGATATAATAATCAGTTTCCAAACCTGAAACAAAACTCAAAGAGCGGGAAGATGTGCTACTAAAATCAGAAGCATTTCTCTTATGTATTGGAGGACGATTTGAGCTCTCTACACTTCTGCATTTAAAGTAGAGACTGAGCTCACAAATACAAAAACTGGTAAAACTAACGCCTAGGAAAACAAAAGGCAAACCTTGATTTAAGATCATTTCCACTGGTGTGCCTACGCAATGTCCCTAAAAATTACAAAAATTCTAACTCTTTAGCTCATGTTTGAAGTTAATAAAAGAAGAAAAAAAAGAAGAGTTTTTGTTTTGTGTTTTACCTCTTGGATCAACTTCGCGTTGTTGAGAGAGCATAGAGAAGGAACCCATCAAACTCGACACTTTGTCTAATGTTAACTCAGAAATAGACCTTTTGTGAAACTAAAAACCAATAAAAACAAGAAAACAGAATCATCATATCTCTGAAATCATCAGCACAAAAGAAAACACAGGACAAGTAAATAACTCACAGCTTCCTTCTTGGTGCATCCATATTTACTCTGTATCTGTTTCCAGAGAATAGAATAGAGAAAGGTAATTAGTGAAGCTATTCCTGTTTTATTGTGGGAAACATAAAAGATGCATTGATTGATTTTACCTTAATAGAGAAATCAGTTATATCTAATAGCAATAGCTTTGATTCAAAGTAATGAGACAAAGCTTTTGCAAGCATTTGCTGATAAAACTCCGCAGGACCTGAAAGTAAAATGGCTTTACTTGCAGGTGCTAGGTTTCGAGTGTGCTTCGAAATATCATACTCTTTTAGATGAACATAAGCTGCACTTGTCAATAATACTCGAGTTCTCTTGCTGCCATTAAACAATTAAACATTAAAAAATGTCTTCATTTTATTACCAAGAACATGAGAAAATACACATTCATATCTGCCAAATGAATGATCAAGAACAGGGTTTTCCTTAAAAAAGTTGAAAGAAAAATTTCAATCTTTTTCATAATGTCATTCAAAGCTCATGTTTTTCATATGAAAGATGCAGTTTCACAGTTTAGAATGTAATCATCAGAATCTTATCATAAGATAATAGTTCACTAATTGAACTGATTTATGATATTGTTGGATTCAATCTCAACACATTCCTAGAAATGCAAAAACTAAAGCTATTTCTTTTTGCTTTGTAAGCAATCTAATATATTACAGACTGGATTAAAAGTGAATCTAAAAACAGTGTAGCAGAGTAAAATAAGAAATAATGAAAGTGATTAAACTAAATTAGTAGGATCACATGTGAGAATCTTTCTATTTCTCTATGTCCTGTGTGTATCCCATCCATTTGCCAAATCACCCACATGCTTATTGTGCAACTAACCTACCCCACTTCCCATCATTTTTCTTTTCTCATTTTCTAAATATTTTCTTGGGGAAAAAAAAAACAAAGCAAACTTTTTATTTACAAGAAATTCCCATCTCTATCATTCTCTTAAAACCAAAAACAACCCAGAGATTCTAAGATTCTAAGATTCTAAGTGAAAACCCATAAATTTCTTGTGAAAACAAGAGAAAAGTCAGGTTTTTTTTTCCAAAGATTCAATCTTTTTGACAGCTGGAAATGTAAAAAAAAATCATAGTCAACTTGCCAAGTTGGCATCTTTCAATCAAGCACACTCTTATCTAATATCCATAGATCTGAAAAAATCCCTAAAAAAACATTGAAACTTTGATTGAGCTCAATATAAATCTGAAAAATACAAAGAACAAAAAGTTAAAAAGCAGAGTATTTTTTTTTTTTTTAATCTTTTTTTTCCTGAGTTACCTTAAGAAATACGGAAACTCATCGAAGGTGACAGTACTCTCTTTCCCATCAACGATTTGTCTAATCAACTCTTGCTCAATCTGTTCTCCGGTGAGTCCATCTTCTATAGCACCCGACCCGTTTGCCCATCTACCCAAACTCTGACCCGAAGCCAACCCAATTCCTAATCCAACACCAACACCTAAAGCTGACAACAATACGCTCTTCTGCTCCATTTTCTTTTTTCAAGAACCCTCGATTCTAAATCACACGATCTAGACAGGATTCAACGAGCATTCCTCTGAAAACAATAAGAAATGTTGAGACTTTATTTTTTTCAAAATATGAAAAGAGAGTTTTTTTTTTTCTTTTTTTTCCTTTTTGGGGTTAAATAAGATTTTAGGTGAACGATGGAGAAGAAGATGGGTTTGACGGGTGTGGAGACGTTCGATCTCTATTTATAGCGACGTTTGGGTTAGTCTATTGGTTGTAAACCCTTTCCCGGGAAAAAGACTCCAGATGAAAACATTTCTAAGATATAGTATTAAAAAGAAATAAATAAATAAAGATGTATTCCACCATGTAATGATTTGAGTTTTGTTAAGTTTTTACATGATTTATATCCAATTTGAGTGAGTTTATTAAAGGTGTAATGATTTGATATTAAAATTTTCTCAAATATTAGTAAAAATCGAGATTTGGTTCTTTGTATTTTCAACTAAAATAATATTTTTTTTAGTAACAAAAAAGGAAAAAAATTAAATACTTTTAAAATTACTAAAAATTTAATACTTAAAACATTTTTAATAACAATAGATTTGAACATTTACAAATTACATAGATTTGACTAGTTTAATGAGATTAGACTTTTATAGACATTTACAAATTACATAACTAATAACACTAAATTTTCTAAAACATTAAAAATCTATAATTAAGTATAATATACCGTTTGTTATTTTAACATAAATCATTTTAATTTTAATGCTCATTATAATACATCTCCAAAATATTAGAAATCTTATATTGACTCCCAAAAGAAAAAAAAAGAGCTCGTTTGACCGGTAACCATATACTTCGGTTTTCTAATTTCTTCACGTCTTTTTCTTGAACATTTTTTTTTGTTCACTTTCAAAATTTCTCTTTTTGGTCGGTCTTCTCTTTTCATAAAAATAAAGTAAGTTATTGTTTGGTAGGGGTTTACCAGACGACCTGCTACTCCCGGTTATCAATTCCTCAAAATCATATTCTTAGTTTCTAATTATGGACATAGGTATAGGTATATATATCGAATATATGTATACATGTGGTCCAAGGATGAGAAAAATGTAGCCATATTTTGTGTGGTGAATCAAAGTCATACATGTGTTAAGTTTCTAGCTAAATCACACACATTGAGTGGTAAAATCTTGTGAAAGACACTAAGGGAATGGTCGGGAACTTCTGCATAGTTTATGTATCCATCTCTCAAATATTCCTAACTCGTATAAACGAAGATTGAAAAAGATATGAAGTTCAAGATAGTTGTAAAAGTGATTTAAATATTACATGCTTTATCATGGTTTAAAGAAAACATCTACGAAATTAGTAATATTAGTGAACACCTTAGTTTAAAAAAAATATATCTCCGGCCAAATCGTTGGATCAAATATCGGTGGCAAGAGACTAGACTCCACACAATCTAACAGTTCCACCACTAAATATCATTTTTTATTTTATTTTGTTCACAAGATTTAACTGCTTTTACCATCATTTATATAATATAAGAAATTTCATTTGGTCTATTCACAATATTTCTTTTCATTTTTTTCTGTACAGCTAGCTATTTTTTACCATTTTAAGAAGAATGTTACTTATTTTTTACCAAACAAATTAACTTGTATAATATCCAAAATAAATGTTTTTTTTTTTGAAACTGTTTAATTTTACCCAAAACCATGGCTTATAATATTAGTGTTCGAATGCGATAATGTTATATGGCTCTTCTTCTTTTGACTGTGAAGTCAAACTCTTGCTTACTTGATGGATCTGAATATTCTTTTGCAAAACGAATATTTTCTTTGTTAGAATCTATCATCTCATTGGCATGTGAATTCGGAGGTCCTTTTTTTCAATGTTTTCATATTAATTAGATTCCTTAGTCTCTAACGCAAACGACTCGGTCTTTTTCAAGCTTAACTTTACTTTTTGTTGTCATCTTATAGTAATTGAAAGTTCAAAGTCATATAACCAACCAAACACTTTGCTTTTCTAATAATATAACCTTTTTACTTAGTTATAATTACAAATGTCTACACAATGGGGAACTCTTCTATTCCATTTCTGTTGTTCAATACAAATATACAATGTACTATATAAATTTATCTTGTCAGGAATATATATTTAAACAACACATTTTTTTCTGTCAACCTCTTCAGAAATATATTCTTAAACAACACATTTTTACCAAATGTTATTGTAAAGACCAAAGAAGGGACTTATAATAATAACACCAAGTGGAGTTATTTACATATAAATTAAAGCACATATATAATAGAGTTTTGGGCTTCTACTGGTGATAATTTGTTGATGAAAATTTCCTGACACATCATGAAGAAGTAAATTAGCAGATTTCTACATTTTTTTAAAGGTTTTCTAGATTTACATCAGGTAACAGTCATCGTCACTTCTCTCGATTGAATAATACAGTACCTTTTTTTGACAAAAAAAATAAAAGAAAAAGAATAATACAAATACTTTTTGGCTGAATTTTATGATGGATTTCATTATAATTTGTGGTAATTTATTCTTTGATGAACTAACTGATATGGGTTTGAAAAATTAGCAAGAAATCAGTGATGAATTAGGATTTAGCAACTGATTAGCATTATGTTTAAAAATATATACCTTTACTAAAAATTATATATTATGCCGTATTTTTGTCACTAATTAGCAATGGAAACTTTGTAAACAGATAATAATTATTTTGTTGTTGTGTTGCAAAGATATAACTTTTCGAAAATCACAATATTCACTCTAAAGTCAATATTTCTTGTAATGAGAAATCTGACGACATGTAAATTTGGGATCTCTAGTTTGCTTGCTAACCTACCTGTAAATTAATATGCGGCAAAGTATTAAATCTATATTTTTGAAATTGCATATATAATTATTTTTACTATTAAACCATTAAAGTATTAACAATCAAGATTATTATAAATTGCTACCTCTTACAATATATATTATTATTTATCAATAGTTCTAATCGCACCATCTTCTTTGACTAAAATGTTTTTAACTTCATCACTTAAACTTTAATCATCCGTCATATTCACTTCTGTGAAAATAGTAGTATGTACATTTTACATGCCCACAAAGATAGATGCATTAATATAGAATATTCATGTGTAGTTGCTTTAGAAGGCAGCACATGGATGGAGATTGAGTTGTAATAAAAGGCTAATTGCGAGCTGATTCCACTTTGCATTTTTTTGTTGTTTCCTTCAAAAACTACTAACAAAATGTATCGCTTTACACGCCATCTTCATCTTTTAGAGGCGGCTTTAAATTATAAAAACAATTAAAGAGTCAAATAAAAAAGTATATATATAATAATAATAATACTAATAATTCAATATGCTTTTTAAAATTCGTGTGGCAAATTACAGCACTAAGAGCAGAAAAATGATGCCAAATCATTGCTCTCTAAGCACATACTTTTATTATGTACTATATACTATATTCAATATAACCAACTGCTCAAATAAGTATTAATCTAACAGCCACAACTTATTCATGTACTGTATATAAGCGGGAAAAGGGCCAAAATCAACATGAACTTTTTTCACGGTGTTTTTTTATATACGAAGTAAGATCCGGTGCGTTTTTCAACTTAAACTTACAAAATTTTCAAAAAATCAACATGAACTTTCATATGAGTGCTGAAATCAACTTTGACCAAAATAGTATTAGTCAAACTGCTGAGTCAGATGCCACGTGGCATATTTCTGCTGAGTCAGATGCCACGTGGCATTTTCTTGCTGAGTCATCTGCCACGTAGATTTTTCAAAAAAAAAAAAAAAACAATTTGAAAATTTATGCAATGTTGTGGATCTTAAATTTTTTTTTTTTATATTTATAACGGAGAATCAAAAACATCATTAACAGTTTAACCATCTTATCATTTTTTTATCATTTATGTAGCCGCAATAAGCATATGGTTACGATCATTAAACAATTATAATGTTTAGTTCTAATGTTTTTGTTTGGTTAATTATAATTTTTTTATATGTTCTTTAATTTACTCAAAATTATTCGATATTTAACAAAATTATTTAAAATATATCCAAAAGTTACTATAAATAATCTATTAAAAATAACTTATTATAATATAATATTATCAGTAATTATCCGTTCAAATAACACTTTTAATTACGAAAATTACTTGTTTGGGTAGTAATTTAAACTATGTGATCATACATTTACTCTACCCTTCTTTGCTATTATCAGTAATTATCCGTTCAAATAACACTTTTAATTACGAAAATTATTTGTTTGAGTAGTAATTTAACCAATTCTATATGCTATTATCTGATCATATAATAGCGAGTAAAAGTCAGGTAAAGATAATTAGAGTTTCAGAAACTACTACACAAAGTATACATGTCAATATAAAGATCGGATAATAGCAAAGAAGGGTAGAGTAAAGGTATGATCATGTAGTTTAAATTACTATCCAAACAAGTAATTTTCGTAATTAAAATTGTTATTTGAACGAATAATTACTGATAATATTATATTATAATAAGTTATTTTAATTAATTATTTATATCAACTTTTGGATATATTTTAAATAATTTTGTTAAATATCGAATAATTTTGAGTAAATTTAAGAACATATCAAAATTTTATAATTAACCAAACAAAAATATTAGAGCTAAACATTATAACTGTTTAATGCTCGTAACCCTATGATTATTGCGGCTACATAAATGATAAAAAATGATAAGATGGTTAACTGTTAATGATGTTTGCGATTCTCCATTATAAATGTAAAAAAAAAAAATTAGATCCACAACATTGCATAAAACTTCAAAAAAAAAAAAAAAATTTTTTTTTTTTTTTTGAAAAATCTACGTGGCAGATGATTCAGCGAAAAAATGCCACGTGGCATCTGACTCAGCAGAAATATGCCACATGGCATCTGACTCAGCAGTTTGACTGATACTATTTTGGTCAAAGTTGATTTTAGCACTCATATGAAAGTTCATGTTAATTTTTTGAAAATTTTGTAAGTTCAAGTTGAAAAACGCTCTGAATCTTAGTTCGTGTATAAAAAAGCACCGTGAAAAAAGTTCATGTTGATTTTAGCCATTTTTCCGTATATAAGCAGGGAATGGTATGATTGAACGGTGTTAGGTTAAATGATTAAATGTGAAGTACTATATGATAAAATTTTCAAACGAGTATATTGGAAACAACATATGTGTATGTCTCTTTTTTCTGTTTCTAATGTGATTAAATTACCCATTTGTATGTGGTTCATTGTGCTAAAGGAAAGTGCAAAGCTGTTTTACAGACAATGATTCACATTTTACAACATAAGAAGAATAAAAACACAAATGAGTTACAATTTTATCTACATAGGGTCTGAATGGTGACAATTAACAAGCGGAATTTAAAGCGGTTTTGAAAAAACCGCACTATAAACACCAATCAAGATCTTTTTAAAAAAATTTGCTGTTTTAAGAAAAAGAATTGCGGATTTTGATTTATATGTATTTGTGTGTGTTGGATAAAAAATCGCACTTTAAAAACGCACCATATATAATACCTAACGGTCCAAAAAAAACCGCACAAACCGCCGTTGAACCGTACTGCATCCTTAATCCGCACTTTCAACATTACCAAATACGCAGTCACCATTCAGACCCATAATCTTAAATCCTCCGTACATAAAATTAGGTATAGAACTGTATATCTTATAATATAATTCTCTTATGTTATCAACTTATCATACATAAAAAAAAAAAAAAACCCGAATTATATATGTACTTTTAATTATTTTGGAAGTCTAAATAAAGTTAATATTGCATAGGTCAGGGATTTTTGTTTGAATTCGGTGCAAATTTTGAGAAACAGTGATTTTGTCTGTGCTGTATTGTATGCTTTACACATATATAATGTAATATAATATTTGTGTGGCCAATGAGAAAGCTAGCCTTGACCTGGATGACAATTGGCATGTTTCTTGGTGTTTTAGTCTAATTCAAAGTACCAATCAAATTATATCTAAATTTACTAATTGCAAAATAAATTTTTGATCCCAAACACAAATAATACAAAAAAAGATTTCATATAATTTTTTTTTTTTTAAGTTTATGGGATTTTAACTTAAAACCTTTTCGCCAATATATGAATTACCAATATCTTTATGTAGGAAAAAGGTTCTAAAAAATATCTCTCCAACTTAAACGTTTTAGAAAAAATGAATAAGATATAAATATTTTTGATTAACTAAATATTTTTGTGTTCATAATAGTGTAAATACATGAGAAAATCACAAATGTGTTACATTGTTCCTGAAGTTTAAATAAAAATGTGTATGAGTGTTGGTAAAACAATAAACAGAAATATATATAGTTTTGTCAATTACTTTTATAGAGGTTTTATTTAGCATGTCTTTAAATGAAGTTTGAAATTTCTTAAAACCAAATCATGCGCAGTAGAAAATATATATTAACCGTAAAAATTAAATTTAGTTATTTCAAAAAATCTTCAAATTACTTGTCTTGACCAAAAAAATCTCCAATTTTGAATTTGATAGAATTAGACCCAATATTAGTTAATTCTTATCACTCCGTTAATCTGGTGGCCTCTTGGGTTGGAATGCGTCTCCTTTGATGTCTTCTTGAACCGTAATGCATTTCAAAACGTCTAGAATCCACGAAAATGTAAAATTTAAAACGAGTCGTCAATATGCTAAAAGACTTCTAAAAATATATACCTAGATCACTAATGATCAGGAAGAAAAAACAAGGAAAGACTACTAAAAAAAAAACAAATCACGCTTACAAATTGCACAAAAGGTTTAAAGGGAAAAAAGAAGAAGTGACTACACATTTTAAGATACGATTTTACAAAGTAAAACATAATAAGGCTGTAGCGATTTTTCCCATCTCAAAAACCTGATTATGTTACATTCTTTTGTATTCATTGTATGGTCAATGTTATTTATTTCCAATCCATCTTAATTTGTCTGTTGTGACAAGTGGGATACACTTTGCTTTCAGTTATGTTAACAATTGGTTTTCTTTTGTATTCATTGGTAAAGTATTACTACTATGTTACATCCTTTTTTAATTTTAAAACATTGTAAAGTTGGGATTTTGTGTGTGTGTGTGGGGATCTTTAACTTTAAATAAGATCACATGCCAAAAAGCTGTTGAAAATAAGAACAGAAAAAAGGTTCAACAAACTATTTTCTTTTTCCTCTCCTAATTCATATTGGATCTGGTATGGTCTAATTGGTTTCTTTAAAGAATTTATAAAGAGTGATAACTTAGACAAGTAATAAATTATTGAACAAGTATAACAACCCTTGAATCCTATGTCTTATTGATAAACCATGTCTTACACAAAAGTATTCAAATTTTTGGATTTGAGTGATTTGAGACTTCACATGTTCTTACAACTCTATAAAAATATCGAATTCATGTATACAACGAATTGAGTCGCTATTTGTTTGCTTAATCAATTATAGTTGCATACTCCTAGACGTTGCCTTTATTAACACATCCCATTCTAGCATTTTGTGGCATATTTTCCCAAATCAGCATCACATGCTTTTTTTCTGAAACCATATTAATTTAGGAAAAATGTGATCTAAATATGATAAGGGAGAAATAATAAAAAAAAAAAAGTATTTTAACTTTGGACGACACGCAATACGGCCCAACCTTTTTATTTCGCCACTAAGCAATGGTCTCCTTCAGTAAAGCAACTCTTTGATCTTTCTTACACACACTATTTTCTTTCTGTACAATTTTTTTGTTTACAAGGATCTTTCTGTAGGATCATGAGCTTTTGGATTATTGGTTAGGTTTCAATTCCCGATTTGTATCATAAAAAAAAAAATGAAAACACTTTAACAAAAAAAGAAAGATCATGGCTTATTCCGAGAGATTCATAGCTGATTCATTTTCATTCTAATCTATTTAATATCCCAAATTTATCTTTTTTATATTTTTGTGTAAATGACATGTTTTGATTCCCATATATATAGTTTTTTCTCCACTCCTCCATGAAAATTGGTTGATGATCAATTATAGCTCTTTATATCAGCATGTATAAAATTGTTATAAATTTTTCAAACTCCGGAAAATATCATGAATTTAAGTAGGGAATAATTCGGGTATCAAAATATAAAAATTGAAAATTATATGAATAGCAGGAAAAGTAGTCTTCATTTTAATAGTTATTGACGTCGATAATCCACTATGAGCATTTGTTGTTGTGTCCACTAAGAAGTTAGGCCATATCTCTTTTTCAGTATTTGTCCATAATATTAAGCGTAAATTTATTTTGTCAAACGACAAATTAAAAAAAAAAAAAACAAAAGATTTTCGTCAGTCAAAATCTAAGGTTACAACTTTTGTAAAGAAAAACAGTGGGGAATGTGATCTATCAAAAAACTATGTCTCTATACCTTTTTTTTTTTTTTAAACTATGTCTCTTAACATCGTGAATAAATATGAAACATATGAAAAATAATTGGTAATGAGAGTCTTAGTCAACAAAAATTAAGACTGCTGCAGTAACGAGAATATGGGAGACGAAAGCCAGACTCGCACAATCACTGAGTCACACTGTCACACATCACACATCACACATTTAACAATAATTCCAAATTTATTCTTGTTCTAATTTTTTTTTTCTTTTTCAACCGAAAATTAAATTAAATTTCCGAGCCAAACCAATTTGGAGCCGTAGAACTTACAAAAGAGAAATTTTGATCCCGAGAAGATAATTATTGTAATGATAACTTATGAATTATAAAATCACAGTTCATAAAACTTATGGTGTCCCTTTTCTTTTGGCTACTAAATTCTATTTTTGCTCTTGAAAATTGTATAGTTCTAGTGTTCTACACTTGTGCTAATGTGCTAATATTGTATGATCACTATGTTTAGAATGTATATAAATCATGTTCAGCCATAAGTTGATCCATAAGACCAAGATAATTTTTGGCATGTCAGTGAATGTTTCTGAACTCGATCAACACAATTTTGTTTATATTTGTCAATTGATTTTCTAATTAAAAAAATTTAAAAGTAGATACTTCCAAAAATATTGAGTTGTGATGGGACAAAGAAAGAATGAGACGAATACCAAACAACGGTTCGAGGAACACCACACACTTTTCATAACATTAACCTTTGAATGTCATCAAAGGGCCAAAACAGTAAGAACTCACTTTGAGATCTCTTCTTTTCTTTTTTTTTTGGATACGTCTTTGTCTTTTGTCCGAATCTTTAAGTCTTAACTCAACATTACCTGGTTTTGGACCTATATTGGTTTCTCTTATTTTGTTTTATTTTCTCAACAGTTTTTATTTTTCTTTTTCTCAACAGCTTATTTCTATGTCATGCTTTACAAAAAGCGACAAATATTGGGATCCACTAAAAAATAATTAAGATACGAATCTTAGATCTACATAATAACAAGAAAAAACAGACAAATTTAGTTCTGCAAAAAATACAGCAAAGTCAAAAATATATGTCATTCTGGAATCAAAGCAAAAGCCAAAACTAGTTGTTTTGGGCTTCTTATATCGGCCCACGTTCTAAAAGTCCAATTATTGATTTGGGTTTTCCATTGACATAAATCATTTCATAAAATTTCTAATTCGGTAAACAAAAACCTCTTCACATAAGTTTCACATTTTGCATTTGAATTTTGTCTTCTCTTCCTGAAAATGAGAATGCAAGAGAACCAACAAAGTTGCATAACTGTAAGGGAAAAAAAAACTACAGGCAAAAGATTTAAGCCTAAGAGTCAAAGACCCAAAAATAAAATGCCACAAAAGAGAGAAGAGAAGCTGCTAAGTTTTCTACCAACTATTCTATCCAATAGAGAAGGAAAAAATATTGCTTAGTTCTCAATAATACGAACAGCTTCTGTGATGTTGCAGTCCACTTCTCAAGAATCATTGTTATCTACTTTTGTTGTTGCCTCTGGGAAGCCACTCTTTGAAGCTGCATTAGGTCCTTCTGGTTCTTTCGCTGTTTCTTCTCTTCCTTCAAACAAATTCGTCAAGAACCCACTCTTTGATGAAGCAGACTGATCAGGATTTGCTTCAGGAGCAATGGCTGAAGTACTCATTTTCTTGTTGCTAAGCCCTAGCTGAAGCTCCTCTGGCACATCATCAACGGGAGAAGCCGGTTTTTCCTCCACTCCACGAGGTTCAGCACCAGCAGGAGATTTCTCAGCCTCAGTTCCCGATCGTGCAGTCTCATTCTGAAAGAGTTCAAGGCTCAGAGTAGAGCTGGATGCTGCCGTGGCTTGCTTTTGAGACGTTTCAGTTGCTGAAAAAAAATCAACCAAAGTAGTAGAACCTTTAGGAATTGAATCTGTAGGTAAAGTAGTAGTGACTGTAACTGCTGTATTACTTGCTGCACATGCTTCAGATCTCAGGACAGTATGATCCACTTTGGGTGTGGCATCACTAGCAAACTGTGGCATTAGAGAGAGAGTTTGGCCTTCAGGTTCAGTGAGCTTCTCCTCAGCACCAACATCTTGCATCTGCGTATCAATAGGAAGATTCCTCTCATCAATAGCCTCAGAACCAACACCTGCATCACTCATTGGATGATTATTGGGCAGCATAGCAGATTGGTTTTTATCAGCGTACAAGTTATCGGTTTGAGGCTCAGAACCGATGTCACCAGTTTGATTCCCAGTGTTTTTCTTCTCCAAAGGCGCAGTTTGTTGGTTTAAAGAGGGAATTGGGATATGTTCTCTTGCATACATCTTAGCTTGAGGAAACAAATCAGTTGTTGGAGTAACTGGAGTTACTTTATCTGGAAAGAAAACAACGCCTCTCAATTGCTTCTCGGTGTTAGCGACCTTTACATTGAGAAAATAGCCAGCCTCGAAAGAACCTTCAACCACACCAGAAACAACTTGACCAATCAGATTCTCATCAGTAGAAGTAACAGGAGGTGGGTTCAGTTGCTGCTGTGTCTGGCTTTCATCTCTGCGAGGACGACCCCTTTTTCGCTTATTTGTAAGAGATGAGCTCAAGCCTTGGTTCGGTTGTTCCATCTTCTCTGGAATAATCCAAGATCTTTCCACTTCAACTGTCGTCTGGCCAAAAAAAAAAAAACAGAAACAAAGTTTTTTTTCTTTAATTTCAATCATTATCATATCTAAATATATATGGCATCTGATATTGAAATTTTCAGAACAATCTAACAGAAGCAACAACAATTCATATAACACCAAGTGATGGAAACAAGATCACATTAGCCTACCAAATCAAAATGAAAAAGAAAAGAGAAGAAAAAAAAAAAAGCATCCACTTTCAACTATTAGCTTAACGCTTCAATAAATTTTAAGCTAAAGAAAGATGAGAAAATGCAAAGCTGTGAATGACTTTAAATGCTACAAAGCAATAATAACTCGTAACCCACATAACAACACATACAACTTACACTTATGGAACCAAGTTGCCATTTTATTCAATCATACATTTCCATTCAGTAAATGCTAAAATAATAACCGTTAGAGAAATGCACCTTTAAAGTGCTTTAAGAGCAGAACACTGTTCTCAAACACATAACACATTCGAAAGAAAGCAAATAACGTTTAGAAAATGATATACTAAAATCTACTGAAAATTACAGTTTTGAACAGTTTAAAGAATCAATCTTTCAGTTCCCCCATCAAATCAAACGTTGAAGAAACATCAAATAGTTTATGATCAGATGTATTATGTATACAAGAATCTCACCAAATTTCAAAATAACCCAAAGAATAAACCCCAGAAAATAAAAATTCTCAGAGAATCTAAGAGAAACAGAACAACGAATGTATAAAGTATAAACCCTAGATTTCAAAATGATCTAAAAATTAACTCAATTAACCCAAAAAAAAAACCGAAACTTTCCCGAGAAAATCAACTGATAAAAGAAAAACTCACCGGCTTAGGTTCGCGACGCGGAAATGTTATTTGAATGCCAAAATCGGAGATTTTTTTTTTGGGTGGGGAAATCAATTTCTCTAACGTTACGTTGCGAGAAATGAATACAAATACATACGATTATACGTTTTCGTATAGAATATTCGTTGGATTCTCCGTTCTTTGGTTCTTCGTTTCTCTCGTCGCTTCGCCTTCCTCTGTTCTTTCGTTTCTCTCTTTCTCTTTTTTTCGTTTTCAGGGGATTATGGAAAATAATTAATTATAATTTGAATTTTGACATTAATGGGCCAATTACGGGTTTCTTATTAAGCCCAATAAACTCTTACCCATTTAAGTCCACTACACAAATGAAATACGTTTTGAGAAGGCTTGGTGTTTTGGTGTATTATGGTTTCGAAAAAAACAGAGAGCTTGAGAATATAAAAGGAATTACCGAATTATCAAAAAAAAAAAATTTATACTATCGTATTTTTCTAGATCGTGTCGGTGTTAATCTAAAATTTGATTTTCATTTGACATATATAATCTTGTATTTTTTGTATGGGATTTTAGTTAGTAAATCAGAATTTGAATACAACTGTTGACATGAAGAAGAAGAAACATAATAGAGTAGAACCTCTATAAATTAATACTCGATAAATTAATAACCTCTCTAAATTAATAAATTATTCCGGTCCTGAGTTGGGGCGGTGTAATAATTGACACATTTCGATAAGATAATAAGATAATAACTTTTTTTGAAATCTCTATGTAAATATATGGTCCCATTAATAACATAAATTAATAATCATATAAATTTATTATATATATATAAGATATTTTAGTAAAATAAGATTCTAATGTTGTTTATATATTCGTAAAGTTATAATTTTGTTGGAGTTTATCTCTACTTTTTTTAAAATATCAAAAATATATCATATTATCTTCTCAAATTGCATCCAAAATTATTAAAAAACTATATATACAATGATTATTTCCTAATGTGTAAATGCATTAAAATACATCAAATTATTGTCTTTATTTTTTCTACTTTCTATATAACATTTTGTAAAATTCAAAAAAAAATCTCTATAAATTAATAATTATTAATTTATCGATTAATTAATAATCTCTATAAATTAATAAAATTCTCCGATCTCAACATTATTAATTTATAAAGGTTTTACTGTATAAGAACATGCAAACGATTTTGTCTCATTCTCTAGCTTTTGCCTTTTTTTTTTTTTTCAATTAATATATATATATATATATGTCACATCCTTATCTATGTTTCGTTGAAAATTTGGTGAACTGTAGTCTGTAGATGATGCTCGGATTACAAGAAAAAGTTGGGGAAAATGAGGGAAATTATGTAATTTTGTCAGGGAGAATATATGCCAAAACTAATTAATATCTTATCCACATTTCCTTTCAAACGATTCCCTTGGTCTACATATTTTTGCACATTAATATAATCAACTTAACATATATCTATATATATATATATATGTATGTATTTATACTGTTGCACATAAGCACATTAATAAACCTATATATATATGCTGAATTGAATTCTTAAATCACGTAATGTTGTACCAACAAATAAATAAATATATATTATATAAAGTTGCTTCGAAAATTATGACAAGTTAACGAATTGATTCTAGCCCGACAAAAGGCATGAATTCATAAGTCAAGAAAATCGTAAGAACAAATATGCATATATATATAGTTGTTTAAGCGAATATTATGACAAGTTAACAGCCCGACATAAGGCATGAATCAAGATAATGGTTTTCGTTGGCTTAATTTTTTGAATCTATCAAATCTTTTCGGCCAAAATTCTAGATAGTTAATCGTGACTTGACCAGTAAGCAACATAAATTCTTACATCATTTTTCCTAAAATACTATTTTTTTGTGGTTAGAAGTTAATTAATTTTTCAAGTACAATGACGTGATTAATCATGATCTAGCTAGGTCTAGTGTTTTCTTGTCGGGAATTATCGGCATAATTATAACAACACATACATTTGGTTCCTTATCAGATTGAGATTTTTGTTGTTGTTCTGTCCAAACATTTGTTCAGACTTTAGATTGAGTGATTGCAGTCTAGATTTCAACGTCGGCCAAATTTTATCAGACGTAATCTTGGCGACTATAGTATTCATCTATTGGCTACAAATTTCTAGACCAATTTTAATTTTTTATAGTATATAACGTCCTTTTTTTATATAAAAAAAATGCTCAGAAAATTTTATGACTGTTTATTTATTTACTATATACTGTATGAAAAGTTATTGACTTCATGATTCGGGCGACGTGTGGCTACTGGCTAGTGTTATAGATGTTACTTTTTGTCTGATTTAATTTTACAAGAAAAATGTTAAGGTCTAGACAATATTAATTTTTGTATTCTGGGACTTTATTAGCTGTGATGTTCCTTCTCATACCGGACCTTTCCACGACCATTAACGTCTGCTTCGAATCTGGTTCCGTTCTCTATTATGTATCATCGAGAGGTTCTATTTCTTCAATCATTCTGTCTCTTCCATTTCGAAGATAACCATCTGGCAAATAGGAAAAAATAAATATATATTGTCCACTAAAACTTACAATTACCAAACGCAAATTACCGGATTTGGATGTGAAGTACACAACGACATCATTAGAACAAATTACTAAATTACTAAAATACAAGCTTCGATGAACTCTTTCTAATTTATATTCCAATTATTCATTATCCTTAATGTTATATGTGTGTGTGTGTTTTTGACAACAAAAAAATTATATATAAAAAAATGTGTGTGTGTATGTTTGTTTTATTTTTCTTTGCAATAGTCAATAGATGAACCTTTTTTTGATAAATTATTATATAACATAATTCATAAGTTTGAAGAGGTAAAGTTTATTTGGGTTTTTAGAGAACAGAATGAAACGGCAGATTTGCTGTCAAAAATGTTTTTTTGATGAAATTCCATTTTTCATTTTCATCATTTGATTTCTATTGAATTAACTCATGTATTACACCAAGACCATGCTTGTTTCGATTATGAGTGATGAAGGTTTTTGAAGATGTTAAAAAAAAAAATACCAAAATAGGAAAATAGTAATATCTTTATCATTTTAATGCATGTGTGTTTGCCGTAAAAAAAAATGCATGTGTATTTAAATGAGAACATCATATAATCTAGTAAAATAAAATGTGAAATACTTTTGTATTATGTATAAGAGTTCCACTAAACGTGTTGTGGTAATAATATTTCGTATAATTTGTTACTTCTTCTGTTTTACAAAACACAATATGTTTTGACACATTTTATATAAACTAAGAAAATTTTAATTAATACAGATATATCCTTATTTAATAAATGATTAGTGATTTAAATTCAAATAAAAATCAGTTTTAAGTCAATGATAAATTAGAAGATTAGTTTAAAAATACAATAAAAATATTAACTGATATTCTTTATAAAATTAAATTAAATTTTGTAATGAAATCAGTTGTGAAACATAAAAATTATTGTATAATTAAAATTTTGTTCTTTCGGAAGAGACTACGTTCCAGACATGCAATGTGTCAACTTTGCTTAGAAAAAGATTTGTGTTTTTTCTTTTGGTAAAATGTTAAATTTTATACAATTTTCGATTTGTGATAGCTTATAAAAGAAACGAAGAAGATGGAAAAAAAAACTGCAGAGCCTAGAAAAAAATGTTTCAGCCCCAACAAATATGATATAATTATGAGGTTTAATCAAACACTCTTAATTCAATTAACCAAAAATAAACAGCAGAGTGTGGGAAACATGCATCTTGGCTTGAGAAGTACAACAAATATGTTACGTGCAAAAATTACATATTCCAGATCGGATAGACTAAGCATTGCACTAATTAAGGAAGAGTTGGAAGTTTTTCCGGTCTTTTCTTATGTCCTAAATCCTAATCATAAAACTATATTGGATAATAATTAGAAAAACGAGTAACTAATATGATCTATCATCCACCAACCAAATCTTTAGCTTTCTATCTTATGAGTTATGACCGGTCAAAGGTATGATCTAACGATCTGGTATCTGTCGACCCGAGTCCAATATTTTATGCTAAAAATACTAAACGATGAATCTCTAGATTACAGTTTCATCGTTTATGAAATTCGTTTCTTGTAATTATATTATAACTTAGACACCTGAAAAAACTTAGATTATCTAAAGTTCTATTTTGAATTGTTTATTTCCCAATGTTTGATAAAACCATAAAAATTCCAAAGTATATTGTATATGATTTCATGGTCATTATCTCATTGAAGGTTCAGAAACTCCGTAAAAATAAATACACTGATCTTCCACTAGATATTTCGATTGATGTATATCTAGCTACTGCAAAATGAAACGGTTGGAAAAAATTATTATTTGATATATATAAAGCATTAAAGATAAGATAATCAAATCAACAAAAAAACCCATAAACACGTAAAGAAAAACTATACATATAGTTTCCATATGAACATATGGAGCATTAAAATTGACGACAGATACCGAGAACATAATTAGATACAATCAATCTAGTATATATACATCTCTCTCAATACATTATGACAAAAGAAAAATGACCTTACATATATGTTTAAGTGTTTTTGGTCCCCCAAGAAGAAGAAGATGAAATATGAAGAAGATGAAAAAGAAATGAAGATAGGAGATAGGAACAGTGTCACGAGGAATGCTTTGGATCTTCTCGGAACATATCTTGTCTATATGTCTCCTTGTTTTTGTCTCACCAGCACGTGAGATTAGAGTTTCTTCCTCTTCGTTTAACCAATTATATTTCTCTCGTTTTTCTAAGTTTTTTTTTTGTGTGTCACTATTCAAGTGGTTAATCCTCACGAAGCTTAGGTTTTGTTGCCTAATTTCTCTATTTGAGTTTTGTCGGATATAATTCGGTATAGGGATAAGAGATCCTAGGTGATGTTTGTTTAGGACATCTTGAGTTTGAATTTGTCTCCACTGTGGTGTGTGGTTTAAATTTGACGAGAAAGATATTTTTGTTGTACTCCCTTGTTCATATAGTCTTAAAATGTCACACATTTACTTTTTTTTTCCAAGACATTACGATGGTCTCACTATCACCTTTATAAACACTTAGCTAATTAATGGAATATTGTTTACCAAAACAATAGTTAGCTGAATTTTCTTTTTCCGCTGTTAACTTTTTCCTTTAATAACTTTTTTTTCTTCATTTTATAACTATGAAATAAGCATTATTCAAATAATCTTTTAAAAAAAAAAAATGGACAAAATTAGTTCCAATGAAATGACTTAGTTACAAAAAATGTGTAAAGTAACGATTAAATGTATAAAATGAAAAAAAAAAAAGAAAGGAAAAAAAAAAAGAAAGATCGAATGCCCGGTTGGTTGTCGTGTCGCTACTCGATGGACCTTTGAACCTTGATAGAAATATGATTGTTACTTTGTAAGAAAACTGTTTCAGATAAAACTTGGAGTTTATCACATAATTAATACTTGGTATTTTTCTCTAAAGTTAAAAAGTAAAATAAAATACATATATTTGTATTTTAATTTGTAACTCTTTACCGAGTAGTTCTTGGTCTAGTGGCTTTCTTTACCAAAACCATATTCACCCAAAAAGACAGGCAAAAACAAACGTGAACCACTAACATTTTTACTCAATCTTATAGTGATTCCAGACTGCGTTAGAAAAAAAAAGGTTTACGAGAAGGTGACATCGAATATCAGAGATGGCCATTATATATATATATATATATATAGATATACAAACGGAGTAAATGAATTCAATATTTTCGTTTGATATATATGTATATATTGACACTTACATTCAGTAAATATGTGCAACTTACAAAAACTTATTATTCTATACAGACAACAAAAACATCATTTTTATGTTTAAAAATAATCTCAAATAGTTTAACAATATTAAACTTAAAACGAAGAGTAATTATTTATAATTTCTAATTTTGTAGTTATTAATTTAAAAATAATAGTAAAAGAATTTGTAGGTTAGGAATAGGGTCATATAACTCATACGGGCAAGTAATTATGTTTTTTTTCCAAAACCATTGTATCTCGCTTTACAGGTGATATTTAGGTTTTTTTATGAACCGACCTACCAAATAAACCTTTCGTGCGTAGCACTTAAGGGTCGAATCCACGGAGAAACAAGATCAACCCACTAAGAATACAAACTTCATTTCAATCTAAGCAATAAAAGTGTTTGTGTTTTGTAAACGAAATTCAAATGTAAAACAAACGGTAAATAACTAAATGGTTTGAAAATCAAGTAACGAAAACGAACTCTCGGGATAGAGGTATTTGACATAGAGCGACTAATTGTAAACTAGTGGAGCTTTAAACAACTTAAACAAGCTAATCCTTCAGTCTTAGAACACTAAACTAGACTAATCCACTTCCATGATATTAATCCCTTTCTTAATCACACAATCATCAATAGCCTCCGCTAGCAATCATGTGATTAAGTGATTAAAGAGCATTAATTCCAAGCCTAACTAACCACCTAACATCTTAATCAATCATTTCCATGAGCTAAGCATGTTAAACACTTATTAAGTTCATTCAAGCATTTTATCAAACACCTTGTGAGCATGAAAATGCCTAAGCTCTAAATCAACTTGATCAAGGCTAATCTAGCATTAGGATCACCTAATAAGCAAGAATCTAACACATTCCAAACCTAAGCTCCACTAATCCACTCTCAATCACCCTAAATCTTCCTCATCTCAAGAGATCTAAGAGACTACTCACAAGACATCATGTTAATACTAAGCAATGAGTTTAATACTTGGTTCAACATGATTCTTAGTGAATAGATAAGAGATTAAAAGGAAAACAAGACTTAAAACATAAAGGATCAAAAGTTGATACAATGTTCTTGAGAGAATATTAAAAGAGGTTCTCTAGATCTCTCTCAAACAAAGCATAACCTCTCCAATTAGGTTTGGAGGGTATTTATAGTCAAGCATAAAAGGGTATTTGGTTAACATATTAAATCAAATCAAAATATAATTAAACCCAGTCAACATTTGAGTAAAATCTGGTCAATGTCGGTTTAAATCACAAATGGGACGAAAGCTGGTTCTGGCGACCTGTTGTGGCGACCTGGGCAGTTACAAATCTTTCTGTGAATTCTGGCGACCCATCCTGGCGGTCAACTGGCCGTTAGAATCAACATCTGGGAGCTTTGCATTTTCGAGACATCACGAACAATCCTGGCGACCAGTCTTGGCGACCCAGTCTTGGCGACCTGGGTCACCACAACCCACCGCTGTTCACTAAATTAGTCATATCTTCTTAACAGCTGACTCAAATTACTCAAGACCACCTCCATTGGAAAGCTAGCTCAATTTCCTAGAACTTTAATCAAGGACTCTGGATCTGAATCTCAATGGAAGGCCTTCATCTGAATCGATCTTTGAGACCCTTTGGACTAGTATTACATCATTTTCACTCTAATTTGCTCCACTTCTTGCATGCTTCAACTCCAAGACCTATGAAACAAGATAATATGCAAATGATGCATCTAAGACCTAAATGTGCTATGAACAAACCAAGTTAAATATTTAAACGTTTTGACATTTTCATTATATTTTTTGTTGTAATATTTGGATCTAGATGCAATGTAACCAATAGACTCTCTTTCTATGTAATTATATCCCAAATCTTCTTGGACCTATAAATTTGCAGAAGAAAAATGATGCTAGGCAAATCTTTTTGCCTGTCTTTTTGGGTGAATATGTCCTTTGCCACAATAATATCAAAAATTAAAATATCTTTATTTGAAAACATTTATTTTAGTTTGGAATCTATCTTGTCTCTAATGTTATAGGGTCTATAAATATTTAATCCCTTTATATGTGGATGGGCAAATCTTCTGCTACAAAGTTGCTGCAAAAATATGGGCAATTTTGTTTTTATAAAGTGAATACTTTAAATCGGTCCTTAGTCTATCTATATACAATATTCGACTTAATGCACTTTCTTATAACGCTTAAATATGAAAACCATAGGTTTGTCCCCCTTCCGGATTATAGACTAACATTTATGCAGCTTTAATTGTAATGCGATAGAGCTGTCATAAAGAAAACATATGGAATGCGATAGATATATAGTATAATAATATATTATCTTGTTCTTAAAATGATAATCCAATGCGGTGGTTGTGGAAACGACTGTAAAAATTTCTCCAAAAAAAAAAAAGATATCCAATGCGAATGGAATGCGATAGATATATAGCATAATATATTATCTTATTATAAAAATGAAAATCCAATGCTATTGATACACCAAATCAACCAATGAAAATCCAATTTTACATGTGATCTTCTATCTATATGAATGTAATCACCATGAATATTTTTGCCGGGAAAAGAAAAATATAAGATTATCATTATATAGATCGAAGGTTATAGGTTAATAGACAAATATATACATAAAAAGTGATACATCATACATGTCTCTTTTGGTTTCTATTTTTGCGTAGACTAACCTTATTCAGATATAAGCGTCAAGTTTCTTGCATTTTTCGATTTGACCAATGGTACATAATGATTTCCCAAAATTTTAAAAGAAAATAGGAGGATTTAAGATTGTATGTATTATTGTTATTTTTTTTCTCCTTTTCGTCATCGTATTTATTCTGATTTAGATTTTCAAAGATTCTCACTTTATGATTGCAAACTTTTTTATATGTATGTATATATCATATGGTATATATTAACATGTGATAGATTGTTGATTGTCCGGCATTACTAATCACACAGAAAATGCTAAATTAAGCTTCATATAAATGACAAGCACAATCATACAAAACGGAAGAATATGTAGATTACGAAATCCACCTACTTAAAATATCTTGTACCAAAAATGCTATAAAAGTATGAATATATGCATCTATATACATATCTGGTGAAACAAAATAAAAATCGGTGTATTAAGGTTTAAACAAATTACAAAAATGGGCCAACCACAACCTCTGTAATTACCAAAAAAAAATATAGCAATTTTTTACTTGTGAATGTGTTCTCTATGGTTTACTTGTGAATGTGTTCTCTATGGTTTACCTTTTTACTCAATTATTTTTGGAGAATAGTCAAACTTTTATGCTCAAGACAAAAGTGTCCACTATGATTACTCTTAATGTAATCGGTTTCTATGTAAAATTCGATAAGGATCAAACTGAAGAAACAATATAAGGGACAGATCTTTTGAAATTGGTCAAGGTTTTGGCTTACACTTACTACCGTTTTAGTTTGTTTATTTTAATTAAGAGAAAATCGGTGTTTGTGTACGTGATTTTTCTCATTTAAATAATTAGATTTAGATATAACTATATAAATTTGTAATTCTAATTGATTTATTGAGGATATACATATATATATATATATATATATATAAATTTAAACACAGATATTTATTATACACATACAAAAATGCAAAAAAAGAAAAGAAAAAAAAGAAAGAAATTAGACTCAGGCAGGAAACATAACCACAAAAGCAATAATATTTTGTTCTATACTCCTGTTTTTACTTTTTAACAAAAAAATGTTATTCTATCATTTTCACACAAATTAAGAAAATTATGTAAATTTATTTTTTACTTTTTATTAATACACTAGAAATATTTATCTTTTAAAATAATAAACTGGAATAATATGTATACAATTGATATTTAGATTAAAAATCTGCAATAAAAAACAGAAAACAATATTTTTTATAAAATTAAAATTAAATCTCAAAATGATACTATTTGTGAAAAAAGAGAGAGTATATGTTATACTATATATATATACGTTTTCATCCACATTTGTTTTTCTTTTTTATTTCATTTGCAAATTATATTTAAAAAGCAAAATTATCATTTTTACTGAGTGTCAAAACGTTTGTAACAGTCAACTCCTAAAATTGAATTTTGCTTAACATGTTGACATGCCTACCAATATTACAAATGTTTCTCAAATAAATTTGCGTATATATACAAGTTATCTGAATCACATACTGACATAAGTTATTTGTAGCAACGCTCATTTCGCAACAAATTATTGTGGTCTCCAAAACCAACGGTTCAATATAATGAATTCTGACCCTACACCTTTTCAGAAGTCACAAAATCACCACTATATTTTTGTTTTTTTTTTAAAAAGGGATTTTTAATATTTTTAAAAAATTATGTTTTTTCATTATCTTATGTCGATTTGTTATATTACTTGCTTTTTTTTTTTTTTGGTTATATTACTTGTTAGTATATCGTACAAGTGTTGTGGTAAATTTATTTTTGGCATTAGGATTTTATTCAAAATCTAAACTGATATCCAGAACATCCGCACGTCATGTAAGTATATTTTGTAGTAAATATAAAATAAAAGATTCGTGTACCAAATATATGATATAGTTTGGATATTTTCTTGGATCATACATATTGACCTCAACCTTCAGAAGAATAATAGGAGACTTATCTTCACCTGGTTAAGAAATAAATTTATATAGTTTTCATACTTTTCGTATAATTAAAATTTCCTCGTTTCCCTTCTTTTAGCTCGATTTAATTATTTGAGTTACAATTATGATAAGAAAAAGAGTTCAATCATGCATGATGACATCCCCATATGATCTCTTAAGACAAGAAAAGACAAAATTTGCACAAAAAGTAATAATATTCAAACACAACTGGACCAGAAAAGGTAAACATGGGTAGGCACTTATAGTTTTACAGATATAAAAAAGAAACTATTTAACTCACACTGCAATACATATATATGGAGAAAAATAGCCAAGAAAATCTGAAAATATTTTCTTGATTCTGCTTGCAGCATATCTGAAAATATATGTGCCCACTCATGTAAAAAAAAAAGGAAAAAAAAGAGAGAAAAAAACATTCTTGATCCACATCAGATGACACATTCACATGGATCATTCACATCAATCTCTTTAATTCAAGAGAGAGAAATAACAAAAAGACACATCACAAGTTGCTCTATCTCTCCCACTCCATGTGTAACGTGTTAATGCAATTTGCTTCTTCTCTCAAAGCTTAATAATATTCTTCATCTCTACTCCTACCAGCTCCATGGATTCATTTCTCTGTTAAAATTAATTTAAAAAAAACTAATTAAGATATAATCAAAAAAATATACTAAATTAAAACCATACAAATGTTAATAATTATATATATGGTGTTAATTAACGTACCGAATGATTTCTTGCAATGAAGAACGGCTTCGTAGATTGAGCTCTCAGAGTCACAAGATCTTCTCCAATAATAATCATCTGTAACACTTATTCTTGGCGACGTCGACGTTTCATCTGAATAAACTCTACTCCTAGACGACGTCGTTACACGGATCCTTGAATCCATACCGATACTTCCTTTTGATCCAACGGATCTACATCTCTTTAACCTTCTACACAATGGCGTCAAAAAATCAAGATACTTCAACAAAACCCATTTAGATACTCTCCTCAGCTTTCTACAAGAAGAAGGAGACGACTTGCTCTTTACGCCACGTGTCTCAGTCTTCCCCGTCGTCGTTTTATCCAACGGCTCAGATTCTTCTTCCTCTTCATCTTTAGTTGCTGACGTGGCTTTTGATCGATAAGGCATGACGTAGCCGTCACGGAAAAGCTCATCGGCGTGAACTAAAGAGTGATCTTCGTCGGAGAAAGAGACGAAGTTATCGAACTTGAAGCTACTTTCATGGGATGTTTTGATGAAGAATCTTCTAGAAGGAGGTAATCTTGGATCCATCTCGATGAAGGAAGAAGAAGAAGAATAATCTTCGTAGGTTTGATGATGATCATCAATGGAAGTTTCTAAAGAAGGAAAGTTAACTAACCAACTGTAAGAGAAGCTATCTATGGGAACTAATGGCATTGAAGCTTCTTGTTGATCTAATTCTTCCATTACAGTTTTTTTTTTTTTTATTGGTTTTTGTTTTGGGATATGTTGTTGAGTGTGTTAAGAGAAATTTGTTTGAGACAAAACAATGTTTGAATTGGGAACATATGTTTCAGTGTATATATATAGAGAGGGACATACCCACATAATTTAATTTTAATTTTATAACGGTAATATATAAATATTTATGTGGTATAGTTTGGTAAGAAACAATAGATATTAATAATTGGAAAGGGAAAAGAAAAGAAAAGAAACATAAGAGTTTGTGAGCCCATACTAACCTCTCATTATGTGCTGTATTACTAGGTGATACCCGCGTGGACACGCGGATGCATTTTATTATATATTTTTAAATTATAATTAATATATAATTTAAATAACATGTATATTATTTTGATTATAAGTTTTATAGTTTTTTTTATTGTATTTTAATATGTTGTTTTAAAAAAATTCAAATAACTTAAGTTTAGAAAAAATTGAAATTTTTTTAAAAAAAATATCCTAACATGTTTGTCCTGAAAATAGAAATAAATTGTAATATTTTTTTAAATTATCTCTTTGTTATAGTGTTGTTTTTATTATTATAGATATGATACATGTCTGATTTTGTTTATTTAAAAGATAGGGTCCTTGTGAATTAATCAATTTATCCTCTAACATCATTATTAAAATATAACAATTCACAAAGGGCTTAAAACATGATATAATGAATATCTAGATTTTTGTTATTTTATTGTAAAAATATCATAATTCACAATGCCTTTAGAAAATGACACCAACCATGAAAAATAATAATTTTTTTTTTCAAAACTCTAATAACGCAGTCTACGTATGCTTTCTCATTTCCATGTGAATCTTGTCGAAAAAAATATTATAATTATCGTTAATAGATGAGAACCGATAGTAGATTAGAGTATTTAGAAAAAGGTACATATGTTTTTATTAACCGATAATTATAAAGCACATAAATTTAGAATGGTAGAGTATATATATTATTTTTTAAAAAAATTCTTTTTACTTTAACTCTTGAAATACTTAACAAATTAAATTTTGAAAATTTTAAAATAATAAATAAATGATTAAATGTGTCATGAAAAAGAGTGATAATGTATTAATCTCTTATAAAACATAAATTATTAAAAAAAAAATCATGATGAAGTGTCATGGAGAGGGTTGCTGAGGTGTCAACCTCTTGTGAGACTAACTCAGTCTTTATATAATAGATTGTTTTAGTTCTCTCTTTTTTTTCGTATATAACGTTATTTTAATTTATTCCCAGTGGCGTCATATTTTAAATTTTAAGATCAAGGGTTGGCGACGAAAAAGAAAATTAGGAAGATCAAGACACCACTCAACAAAAAAAAAACGATAAAAATGACTTCATCTCCTCTCATAAACCATGATTATGTTAATTTGTTTGAAATTATCCATAAATCCTTACAAAAATTGACACATATCTCATGGGTTTAATTGTTTTGGAAGACAAAACAAAATACTACCATGAAACAAATATAAATAGGACAAATAGCTGTATTACGTTTTAAGATGAAATTTCCAGAGCATTATTATAAGAATGAAGAAGGACCACGAGTTACAAATGGTAGAAAAGAAAACTTAACAAAAAAAGTCATTTTCATAAATAAGAAAAAGTTTTAAAAAATAGAGAAATGGGAGAGGAGAGGAGAAGGAAAGGGGGAGAGACAGAGGTCCCGGGAAGTGTCGGGGTGCGAGACGAATGTTGTCGAAAGTTTAGGAGACAAAAGCCGAAAACAGAAAGTGACGTGGAGACTCATCAAAGTCTTATCTCTGGGCCATTTTTGCATGGTCTTATTATGGTTACGTTTGTGAGACTCGAAAATCAGGTTTTAATTAGTACTTAGAATATATTTTTTGAGATGTGCATTTAATGATATGAATCTCTCAAATCTCGAAGAGAATGTTTGTTGTTGGTCGTCTTTTGATAACACAAGGTATAATATTTAATGACCTTTGAGAGTTGAGACATAACATAAATATCTCCTACTTTTAGAGTGGTTTATTAACTATGGTTTTGCTTCAAAGTTTTGATCGTTGATTGACTTGTTACATGTTTGCAACTTCTCAAACCGAATTAATATTTAATGTTTGCAAGTATTATTAAGACTGAAATTTCTTTAAACAGAAAATTATATTGTGATGTAATTTGTTTTTTTATACACGTTTAAATGAAAAGGAAAGACAGAAAAAAAAAATTGATTGTCTTGCATACCGATCGACAAATTTCATAAATTTCCTGAAAGACTAACAGACAAAACTAAGCATTATGTTGTAGAACTATTTTATACACATTGAGTTTTTCTTATTCCGACAGGAGTAATTGTCGACTAAGATATTCTATACGTATTTTACACTGTCACAATCCGTATTAGTAACCATCAATCTTGAATTTTATACCAAGAAAAAATTTATTGCTGACAATTTTATTGTAGAGGATAAAGTCATAAAACAATGAGCTGATTATGGGATAAAACAATAATTATCTCGAATAATGTATGTGAGATTTCGGGTAAAGACGAATTGACTTTTTTCTCTTTTATGTAAATTTCTTTGTTCGTTAAAATAGCCAAATAAAAAATATTTCACATTTTTAATAGTAAAAGTTATATTTTGTGTAAATTTCATTTTTTTGATAACGTAAATTTCATATTAATGTCAAAGTAACTTCATACTTCAACTAAACTTTATATCTTTTATAAATATACCCTAATTAATAAACAGAAACAATGTTATAAACATTAATCGATAAATGGCTACATACATATTCATGTTGCAAACAGATCCAATTAGTATATTTTAATAAAATGACAGTCAAATATAGACATACGATAAATCCCATGCTATGAACCTATCTGCCTATGGACCAAGTTTGAATTAAAATAAAGACTGATAGTGAAAAAAAAGACTGAAGTTTGAATCATTACAGTCAAAGGTGGAATATTTAGTCTTTTTTTGTAGGATAAATGATTTATATTGCAATAAAGACTTGCATTTGTATGCAGTAATTTTTATTCTTTTCCTTTTTATTCACACGCCATATGAAAAAAAAACACCAATAAAAGCACTAAATATACAGCTTTTCATAATTATGACCAGAAAACAAAAACAGCTTTTTAAAAAATCCACCAAAAAGGTGGGTTATTAGCTTGACCAGAATCAAATACTATGAATGTACTCGTTGCATATTCTACTTCGTCTAGTGTTAGTACTGTCACTGAACATTAGACCGTAAGTATATATTTCTAACCAAGTACTTATTCATACACGATTATTATTTTTCTAAAAATGTTATGATGAGAGACTCAAACCAAAGTAACGTTACGTTTGATACGCCTCTACCAAATTTAAACCCACGCAGAAAAAATTGATGACAACCAAAAAAAAAAAGAAAAAAAAGGAAAAAAGAAAAGAAAGAAGAAACTTGGCTACCAAGAAATCGAGAAACGCTAGGAAAGAAATTGCGAACCAGTTAAACTTAACTGGAGTAAAAACATGAGCAAGAAAAAGTAAGAGTAAATTGAACATATAAACTTTCTCGTAATTAAGGAATCACAGTGCTTTGAATGTTCTGTCCTAACTTATATAAATTAAATTTTTAGAAGATTGAATCTTTCGAATTATTATTACTCCTTTCGTTTCGTAAAGACTATAAAGAGTGTCGTTGTTGGAGTCAATTGAATAAGTCCAGTGAGACTAAGTCAGAGTTTGTTCGGTGTGGAGTCAGTCAATAAGGCGAAGTCATAGGAACAAAGCCACGTTTGAATTAGTTTGTTTCAGGGTCTTATTTTACCTCTGTTTCTGTTTTGTGTAAGGCTATTTAAAGGCCATTTCTATTTTATTCTAATGGATCAGTAAATCATTATGAGAAACGTTCAAGTACTAGTTTAACAAATGCTCTGCTTCTAGTTTAACAGTCGTTTCAAAAATTTATTTTGTTTCACAAAAAAATGTTATTTTATGTTTTCATATATATAGTTTATCCCTAAAATAGTTAGAAATATATATCAGTTTATCCCTAAAATAATTTATGTCCTAACTATTTGTATCGTTCCAAATAGTTGTTTCCAAGTAAAGTTTCAAGTTTGGGATGAAATGAAGTGCCAAAGTATTTTTTTTTTAATGAAGATTTGATCAAGAACCATTTTAGCTGTGGATAAGTGTGTAATTAACACTACAAGAAAACAGCCGCAAAACCGACGGAATTTCCGACGGATTTCCGACGAAATTGCATTTTTTTACTTCGTCGGAAATCCGTCGGAAATCTGTCAGAAATTCCGACGGATTTCTGACAGACTACCGTCCGTCGGAAATCCGTCAGAAAATTCTGACGGATTTCCGACGGATAGAACCACCGGCCATTTCCGACGGATTTCCGACGGAATAGTCGGCGGTCGTCGGAAATCCGTCGGAAAATATGAACGTTAAAACAGCCGTTGGTATCGCAGGTTACCGTTGTATGGAGCCGTTGCATTCTGACGGAATTCCGACGGAAGCGAGTTTATAAATATGTTTCCACACTCTTCATTTCATTTTACACCACATTCCAATTCCATCTCTCTCTCTATTTTCTTATGATATTCATGCGATTATAAACAAAAAAAAGTGGAAAGATATGTCTAGATATTTTCGATCATGGATGGACGAACCAATGATGGATTCGGAGACGAACCTCTTAAACGAGGAATATGCACGAGGCATAGTCGAGTTCATGAAATTGGCTGGAAATCAACCGCGTGTACTTAAATCAGGTAAGTTGAAATGTCCATGTTCAATTTGTAGAAATTCCCGTAATGTTGCGGTAGAGATAGTTTGACATCACTTGTATACCAATGGATTTACGCCGGGTTATAAGATTTGGTATCTACATGGGGAAACAAATTATGATCATGGTAGTAGTAGTAGTGGACCAACAGTCTCGGAAGTTGTAGGAGATAGAACGGAAGTAGATGTAGGTGTAGGCACCGTTGAGATGGTAAATGATGCGTTTAGAGAGAATGTACAGTATGTCAGTGAAGAGAGAGATAGGTTTGAAGAACCTAATTTAGAAGCAGGAAGATTTTTTGGTATGTTAGACGCAGCAAAGCAGCCACTTTATAAGGGGTGTAGAGAAGGTCATTCGCCTTTATCATCTGCCACTAGATTGATGACGATTAAGACGGACCACAATTTGTCAGAGGAGTGTGTTGATGCGATAGCAGACTGGGCGAAAGATTTATTGCCTGAAGATAATCTTTTACCCGCATCATACTACGAGGTACAGAAACTTGTAGCTGGTCTTAGTTTGCCGTATAAGGTGATAGATGTGTGCATCGACAATTGTATGCTATATTGGAGAGAAGATGAAAACCGTAACAGCTGTCGATTTTGTCGCAAACCGCTGTATTAGGAAACGAGTGGTCGAGTTCCAATTCCATATAAACGTATGTGGTATTTACCAATAACAGATAGGTTGAAGAGGTTATATACATCTCAGCGTACGGCAGAGCCAATGAGATGGCATGGAGAGCATCGTCAAGATGGAGATATTACACATCCTTCAGACGCAGAAGCGTGGAAACATTTTCAGTCTACCTATCCGGATTTTGCGTACGAGCGCCGGAATGTGTACCTCGGGTTATGCACAGATGGTTTTAACCCATTTGGGAAGCATGGAAGGAAGTATTCGTTGTGGCCTGTAATTGTAACTCCTTACAATTTGCCTCCATCTCTGTGTATGCGTAGAGAGTTTTTGTTTCTCTCCATTCTTGTTCCTGGCCCAGATCATCCGAAGAGATCACTCGATGTATTCCTCCAGCCATTGATTTATGAGTTACAAATGCTATGGGAGCATGGTGCTGAAGCGTACGATGTTTCATGCCAACAAAATTTTAACATGCGTGCGGTTCTTATGTGGACCATAAGCGATTTTCCAGCATATGGTATGTTATCTGGATGGACAACTCATGGGAGATTATCATGCCCGTATTGCCAAGACAACACTGATGCATTCCAACTTAGGAACGGAAGAAAGAGTTGTTGGTTTGATTGTCATAGACGGTTTCTACCGAGTGATCATCCGTATCGTCGGTCTAGAACATTGTTTACGAAGTCTAAGAAAGTGTTTGATGCGCCACCTCCTGAGATAGACGGATATACTTTATTAGAACAATTGAGAGATTTTGGTGCTGATAGGACTCTTGACTGTGGGGGTAATGGACATGAAGTTGTGTACGGTGCCGGTGAAGTTCATAACTGGCACAAGAAGAGTATTTTTTGGGATCTGCCTTACTGGAAGACCTATTTATTGCGGCACAATCTAGATGTGATGCACGTTGAGAAAAACTTCTTTGAGAACATCATGAACACTGTCTTAAACGTCAAAGGGAAGACGAAAGACAATATCAAATCTAGATTAGACTTGGCCGATATTTGCGATAGGGCTTTTCTTGAAGTTCAGCCGGATGGTAAATACATATTTCCTCCGTACGGGTTGGAAGGAGATAAGAAAAGGGAATTTTTTGATTGGATTCGCGATGATGTCAAATTCACTGATGGATACGCATCAAATCTGCGTAATTGAATAGATTATGGAGAAGGAAAATTTACAGGAATGAAGAGTCATGATTGTCATGTTGTGATGCAGCGGCTTCTTCCTTTCGCTTTTGCCCATCTTCTTGATCCAGATGTCTACCAAGCAATTGCAGGAGTTGGTTCTTTCTTTCGAGATTTATGCACAAGAACACTTACTGTTGACGGAATCCAAAACTTAGAGGTCAATATCCCCGTGATCCTTTGTAATCTTGAAAAGATATTTCCGCCATCTTTCTTTGATGTGATGGAACATCTTCCTATCCACCTCCCACGAGAAGTTGCACTAGGAGGCCCAGTTCAATACCGTTGGATGTATCCTTTTGAGCGGTATATGTTTCATCTGAAGAAAAAGGTTAAAAATTTAAGTAAAGTAGAGGGATCTACTGTCGCACAGAGCCTCAACGAAGAAGCCTCACAGTTTGCTGAATATTACTTCCCATCCGAAGTTCGTACAAAGAGTAGACGTCCTGGTCGCCATGATGATCGTAATGAGAGAGCGATTTATCCCATCGTAGTTCCTGAGTTGTTTTCCCAAGTTGGTCGAGTGAGTGGAAAAAGCAAGACACGCACATTATCACAACAAGAGTTTAAACACTTGCATACGTATATCGTAACAAATTGTGAGGAAATTGCGGAATATGAAAGGTAAAAAACTTTATTTATGACAATGTATATATATATTTGAATATATTATATTTAATTTATTAACTTTCATACAAATGTAGTTTTCTTACAGGATTTACATGACATTAATACGCGGGTGGTTTGTGGATAAGTCAGAAGAAGAGCTTCAACAGCATAAGGAGGAAGATTTTATGACTTGGTTGCAATATTACGTAAGATTGAACAAAACCCTATTATTTTTAAATAAGTGTCAATGTCATTTATGTTAATTTTGGTTAATTTTTTTCCTAGGTTTCTGAAGGAATAAAGAGCGGAGCCACATTTTCCACATGGTTAATGGAATTTGTTAGTGGTCCAATCTACCGTGCAAAGTCTTATCCTAGGTATTGCAGTCGGGGGTATGGGTTTAGGATTCATGACGAAAGAAGGACAAGACCATCTGCAGATTATGGTGTTTCTGTGAAGTCTGATAATGATGTTTACTACGGCATTCTTCAGGAAATATTGGAAGTTAAGTACCCAGGAATGTTAGACTTGAGGTGCATTGTTTTTAAGTGTGATTGGTATGATCCAGTACTTGGTCGTGGTGTTGACGTGGACCAATTTGGTGTTACTTCTGTTAACACAAATCAGAGACTACAACATTATGATCCATTCATTCTAGCGTCACAAGCAGATCAGGTTTGGTTCAATTAAATGTTGTGTTTTTACTAATTTTTATGTTTATTTCGGCGCTTACTTACGAAAATTTCTGTATTTCTTTATAGGTGTGCTACATTCGTTACCCTCGCATAACACGGCGGTCAGATCCTTGGGTCACAGTTACTGCAATAAGCCCTAGAGGAAGAATTTATGGAGTTTCTCAACACGATGTCATGCAGCCAAGCATAAGTACTCCAATGGATCCAGTTGCGGCCTCTACTGGTGTCGATCTTGTGGTTGATTTCACACAAATCGGTATAGTTCATTCCGAGTCAGAAGAAGAACAAGGAGAATTTTATGAGGATACAGACTCAATTACATCTGAAGGATCAACATCATCAGAGGAAAAAGAACAAGGAGAAGAACAAGGAGAATAAAAAAGTATCTTGCAAAAATCATAAATTTGTACAATGAACTACGGTGTGGCTTGATCCCGATATGGGTACGTAGGCAGCTCTGATCGAGCGCAGCTATTTAACAAAAATAATTTATTCATTTTTAACAATAAATAGTATAATCCTTTGTTGTTTTAAATCCTATAATGTGAATGTTTTAACAATAAATATTGATTTTTTTGGATTCAAATAAATATGTTGATTATAGGATTTATTTTGGATTTGAACATATATATATATATATATATATATATATATATATCTCTTTTGATGTTTAACCAATTACTAAACTTGGATCAATGGTTTAAAGTGTATAAACTATCCTAGAGGGCTGCAGTTCGACCCTCAGGAGTTCAAAAATAAATAAACTTTTTCCGACGGATTTCCGACGGATTGAAGATATTTGCTGCATGCCGCGTGTTAATATTTGCTGCATGCCGACGGATTTCCCAATGCCGCGTGTTAATAAATGTTAGTAAATTCCGACGGATTTCCGACGGAATAGCCGTCGGAAATCCGTCGGAATACGCGGATAAATAAACCAGATCGTCTTCTTCGCGATTCATTCGAGAAAATCAAAAAAGATTTCAAAAAAAAATTCCCAACTCTCCCTAAACCTTCTTCCAATGGCTGGGAATCAAAGAAACATGTAAGTTTTTAATGTTGATTAAGAGTTTGATTTGTTAGATTTGTGGATTTAGGGTTTTGAAATTTAGATCTAAGGAATTTGGTTATAGATTTGGTTAATATGTTTTAGATTAGGAATTTGGATTATAATTTTGGGTTATTTGGTTATAAATTTGGATTTTCTATATTAGGTTTTGAAATTTGGATTTTTAGATCTAGATTTAGGATTTTGTGATTTTTAATTTTTGGTTTTGGAATTGATATTGAAATAGAAATTGATTTTACAAATTGATTTTTTGATTTAGGATTTTTGGATTTTTTATTTTTATACATTGAAATTGATTACACAAATTATAAAATATTTTTTTAAATTTATAATTTTTATATTGAAAATAATTAATGTATTTATAATTGTGAACATATTCATAATTATTTTAGACAATTAATAATAAATATATTTCTTATGATTTTTTTTTAAAAAAACTGAATTTTAAATTTTTTTAATGATTTTCGAATTTTTTTGTGTATTTTTTTAAAATTATTTTCAGAAATTGATTTAAATTATAAGTTATGAACAATGATTTATGAAATATATGTTTCTTTTATAAATTTATGTCTATTTTTTAAATTTTATAATGATTCCGTTTTGTTATAAATTTTTATGTAGGGATTATGGAGCATACGTCGAGTCTACGAGCGGACTGCGTCGTCACAGTAGGAGTAGAGCTGCGAGGAGTTCTCCTACGCCGTCCACACATATTTCGGATACACAGATTCCGGAAACTCATTCACCGGCACCATCCGCAACTGCTCCGACGCAGATGAGTGTCGAGGACTTCATGGCTCTTCCGGGACGAGAAAGACTTCAACGTCTTCATCCAGATTGTCGAGGAAGAGACATTTGGTAAGTGTTTTTAATTATTTATTTATTTAATTTATAAATCTATTTTTTTTTTAACTAATTAGAGTTTTATTAATTAAATTTTTTTGTAGGTTTGACGATTCGCACACTGGGGTCTCAAAGTCAATCAACCGAATGTTCCAAGGAATGCTTCAGCATCCATATCCAACATACAGCTCAATGCCGATCCAAGAGAAGGACATGTGGTTTCGCCAATTTGCGGTAATGTATTTATTTTGTTTATAATTAAAATTGAATTTAAATTATTTAAATTGTTTAAATTCATCTTATTTTTAATTTGCAGCAAGAATTCAGGTGGGACAGTCACTTAACCGCTACGGTTAGACGCGAATTCGACAAAAAATGCGCACGGTCGTATTCATGGAAAATAAACGAGTGGAAAGATAAGTGGAAGCAGAATGATGTGCCAAGGACTTGGCTTCGAACCCGGATCTATTTAACGGGTTCATCGCTTACTGGAATGAAGAGCCTACCAAAGAATCCACCGCAAAACATTCTGCATCCCGGAACAGCACTCGCAAAGGAAAGGGCAAGGCGACGCACAATCTAGGTGCGAAGAGCAAGGCGACGAAGGCAAAAGAACTAGTAAGTTTTTTTATCCCTTCAATTTTCATTCATACTTAATTGAATCATTAATTTTTTTTTTAGTTTAAGATTCACAAATTTTACTCAATTACTTTATTTTGCATGCAGTTTCGGGAAGATGGTGTCGAACCATCTAATTTGAGATTGCTCCAAGCTGTCCACACCGGCAAGGATGGTGTAATCCACGATCAGGTCACTCTGGATATCGTCGAGGACGTCAAGAGGATGGGTGATGAGTTCCTACTTTCTCAACCAATCATTGAAGGAACCCCTCCCCTCACCGAAGTTCCTTTGGAGAAGGAAAACGAGTTCGTATTTGAGGTAAGTAAAATTTTTATTTTTATTCAAGTTTTAATTCATTTTCAATTTTTATTCAACTTTTTTATTGCTTCCGCAGGCTATTCCGAGGTCTAAAGGCCGGAATTATGGTCTTCCCGACGATACTTCATCCTCCGTTACTTCACGCTATTACGAAGGTTCTCACGGCGCACATTTAGAAGCTGAAGTGGATGAACTCAAGACTACGGTGCAACGCCTCACGGAGGAAAACCAATCGATGGCGGCTAAGATGGAAGCATTCATGGCTCGATACCCACCACCACCACCTTAGATCTTGTTTATGTTTTTTAAATTATTTGTTAGAAACCAATTTATGTTTAATATTTTTTGTTGTTTTATTTTTTATTTCGAATAATTTAATATTAAAGTTTTATGTTTTTTTCTATTTTAAAAAACAATTAGAATTTTATTATTTTTCAAGTATGTGAATTTTCAAATTATTACAAATATTAATTAAATACCGGTTCTTAAGTGACAATCGATATTTTGATTAATATATTCTAAACTTATCATTCAAACCAATATGAATATAACATAATACAAAAACAATTCAATTGAAACGGTTAAAAAAAAAAGCCATGAAACCCCAAACAGTCGGAAATCCGTCGATAACCCCAAACATAATACAAAAACAATTCAATTGAAACAGTTAAAAAAAAAGCCATGAAACCCCAAACCGTCGGAAATCCGTCGGAAATTTCCGACGGATTTCTGACAGATTTGGGCAAACCGTCGGAAATCCGTCGGAAATTTCCGACGGATTTCCGACGGTTTGGGGTATCATGGCTTTTTTAACAAATTTTACACAATAAACCTCAAATAACTAATTATATTATAAGATTATTAGATATAACACAATTTAAACTTAGTATTTAGGTTAAATTATTGTTTTCAAGATTTTGGGATGATTTACACTTAAGTTCTACATAATGAAATATATACTTTAACTTACATGTTTACTAGTTCCTAAGTATAAATCTTAATTTTGATAAATTTCTTATAAACGGAGGTGAATATTGTAAACTTATCATTGAAATCATTAATAAACCACACTACAAACACATTTCAATTGAAACGAATCGAAAAAACTCACGAAACCACAAACCCGTCGGAAATTTCCGACGGATTTCTGACGGGTTTAGGGAAACACGTGTTGGTTTTTAAGGTTTGTCTGACAAAAGGAATAACATATATTTTTCGTGTCCCGCGTTAGTTGAATTTTACGAAATAATTTCAAAAATTCCGACGGATTTCCGACGGAAATTCTGTCGGAAAATTCTGTTTATAAGCTTCATCTTCTCCGCGAGCTCACATGAAAAATCAGAGCAAATTCTTCAAATTTTATAAATTTTAGGTTTTCTAAGTTAGATTTAGGTTTGGAATGTTAGATTTAGGTTTGGAATGTTAGATTTAGGTTTTTAATGTTAGTTTTAAGTTATAAATGTTAGTTTTAGGTTTGGAATGTTAGTTTTAAGTTTTGGAATGTTAGATTTAGTTTTTGTGATGTTAGATATGGGTTTTGAATCTTAGTTTTAGGTTTGGAATCTTATATATAGATTTTAGAATGGTTGATTTAGGTTTTCAAAGTTAGATTTTAAGTTTGGTTTGTATATATATATATATATATATATTGAATGAATTTTAAGAAATTTGTGAATTTAGAGTTTTAGAATGTTATAGATTTAGGTTTTGAATGTTAGTTTTAGGATAAAAATGTTATATTTAGATTTTGCAATGTTAGATTTAAGGTTTTCAATGTTAGATTTAGGTTTATAATGTTAGTTTTAGGATAAAATTGTTAGATTTATATTTTGAAATGTTAGATTTAGGTTTTCAATTAACATATTTAGGTTTGGAATTTTAGTTTTAGGATAATAATGTTATATTAAGATTTTCGAATGTTAGATTTAAGTTTTGAATGTTAGATTTAGGTTTGGAATTTTAGTTTTAGGATAATAATGTTAGATTTAGGTTTTGTAATTAGATTTAGGTTTGAAATGTTTCTTTTAGGTTTCTAATGTTTAGTTTTAGGTTTGGAATGTTAGATTTAGATTTTGAAATTTTAGATTTTGGTTTTTAATGTTAGTTTAAGGTTTGAAATCTTATATTAAGATTTTCGAATGTTAGATTTAAGTTTTGAATGTTAGATTTAGGTTTGGAATTTTAGTTTTAGGATAATAATGTTAGATTTAGGTTTTGTAATTAGATTTAGGTTTGAAATGTTTCTTTTAGGTTTCTAATGTTTAGTTTTAGGTTTGGAATGTTAGATTTAGATTTTGAAATTTTAGATTTTGGTTTTTAATGTTAGTTTAAGGTTTGAAATCTTATATTTAGATTTTCGATTGTTAGATTTAAGTTTTGAATGTTAGATTTAGGTTTGGAATTTTAGTTTTAGGATAATAATGTTAGATTTAGGTTTTGTAATTAGATTTAGGTTTGAAATGTTTCTTTTAGGTTTCTAATGTTTAGTTTTAGGTTTGGAATGTTAGATTTAGATTTTGAAATTTTAGATTTTGGTTTTTAATGTTAGTTTAAGGTTTGAAATCTTATATTTAGATTTTCGATTGTTAGATTTAAACTTTGATTTGTATATTTATATAGGATATTTGTAAATTTATATTTTTTCCGGTTTTTCAATATTTGAGAATTAATTTTTTAATTTTTGAATTTTTAATTATATAAAATATGAATTTTGTAATTGTTTTAAATTATTATTATTAATATTTATTTCATTTCTATATTTTTAAATATAGAATTATTTATTAAATTATTTTGGATTTTAAATAATTTTTTTTTGAATTAATATTCGGAATATATAATTATTTATTTATTAAATAATTTTTTTTTTATTATAATTTAGCCAATCCGTCGGAATATAAGCCGTCGGAAATCCGTCGGAATATTTCCGACGGATTTTCGACGGCTTATATTCCGACGGATTTCCGACGGAATGATGAAACGAGTAAACCGACGGATTTCCGACGGCTTGCCGGAACCGGCAAACCGACGGATTCCCGACGGCTTGTCGGAACACGGAAACCGACGGATTTCCGACGGCTTGCCGGAACACGGAAACCGACGGATTTCCGATAGTTTGCCGGAACCGGAAAACCGACGGATTTCTGACAGATTTCTGATTCATATTTTCCGTCGGAAATCCGTCGGAAATACCGACGGTTTTCCGACGGATTTTTCATTTCCGACGAGATAGAAGCGACGGACTAATCCGTTGGAATTGGCCAATTCCAACGGATTCCCGACGGATTTGGCCGTCAGTTTCGCGCCAGTTTTCTTGTAGTGTAAACGGTCTTGTAGGTTTACTTGGATTTCATATTACAATAACTATTTTTACTTATATTTTGTTTATATTTTATTTTATCTGTACTTATACATATACATATATATATATATATATATCTTTCTCGAATTAGTCAGTCATTTATTGAATTTGGTTAGAAAACAACCATTTGTAATCTTATTATTAGTCTTATACTGTGCCTTGTTTGCATTTTAAAATTAAATACGAGTTTTATTGTTTTCATATCTATATCTTTAAGTTTCTTAGATTAATTAAATTGAAGTTAACTGATTAGATACATGATCACCCACGCGAATGCAATAGATTAAAATTATTTTAAGTATTATATTTATATATCAATAAACTATCTTTGTTGAAAGTTAAATAAAAAGCGCTTAATTATAAACGTAAATAACATGAAACTTGGTGCAACATCTGCACAACATAATATGGAGCAAAATAGTAAGAGATTCCAACAAAAAGTAAATAGTTTAAAATCTAAAACTATAAATCTCTCCCCGAGCAAAATTTTTAGAATATTGTTATGAAGTAATTGATAAATAGTGTTATTTAAATCATGTTATGAGATGACAAGTACATAAGTCAATGCACTCACACATCAAATAAAGATAAGAAATTACCAGAATTTCCATGCGCATGAAATCAACAAATCTCCTCTTACATTCATCAGGACTAATCACTATGGGAATATGGGATGTGTCTTTCTGCCAACCATTAGCGTGGATATGTTGATTTTATTCCATGTTTAAAAATAAACAAAACTGAACTCTATGTCATTCCTAATGGTATCTTCGATTTGAGTATCAAGTTAGTGTTTATTTGTAGTGGCGATGTTGTCATGTTGTTGATGAGGTTTTGGTCGAGAAAATTCTTCAACCAAGTCTGGAGATAAACGACCGCATAAATTTTATTTCATGTCATAGTAGCTTGGAGATTCTGCTGTTGAAAAGTAGATTTCTCATCCCCATCAAAAACCTTGGCTTGCCTAAAGTCAACTGCAATTGAACAAAACATAACAATTTAAAGCACATAAATAAATGTCAAAGAAAAAGAAAAAAAAAAAGCAAAAACTAATACCTTATATGTTCCAAATATCTTGGCTAGGCGCTTCACTCAAAAACTGGAGTCAAACTCGGCTTTGATGAATTTTTTTTTAACAATCAGTCTCTTATCTATGGTCATGGCAAAAACACCTATATGCTTTTCCCACTTTTGTCGTCCCAGCTGACACACTCGCCCATATAAACTATTTTTTGGAGAAGTTACACTTTTTCCTTAGGTGATAGAAATAGTCTTCATGTTGAATGAAGACATGATTTCTGGGGTTAGGCTCAGGAGATTGTTTCTCAAGTTGCTTAATAGAATAAGCAACAAAAGTTGAGACTTGATCTTCTCAAACTAAGACTTCATCTTCAATGCCATGCATATTCAACGGTTTTTGAGCTACAACGGAAGCAAGTAAACAAAGTAAAATTCTGATTAAAGACGTAAATTATACGACGACTTAATTATTACTTTCACCAGGTTTAGTTTAGAGGTGGAGAAACCACTTAGCAAAACCTGAAACAAAACGAAGCAATTTTGTAAAGAAGCACAATAATATCGTAATGGAACTTAGAGATTTACAGGTCTTACCGTCAAAATACACAAGACTTTTGAGGGGCTTTTCATCACACATATCTTCTTTTTTTTTTTTCCTCACACTCAAATGAGGTGCTCGTACTTAGACATCATGAAAATCTTCAAAGGGAGTGTTTTATATTCGTGATAACTTTGACTTTTTGTTCCTCTTCAGTGGTGAAGAAACATTGTTTGTATTTAGGGGAAAGCGAGTTCTTCACTGGTGAAGACACATTGTTCGTATTCAGCTGAAGTGCCATAGTATTTTTTTTCTAATGAAGATTTGATCAAAAATAACCATTTAAGCTCAGAAGTGTGGAACTAAACCGTCTTGTAGGCCGACTTTGATAACATATTACAGTTACTATTTCTACTTATGTTTTGTTTATATATTTTATTTTATTTTTTTACTTATTTTATATCAGTTTACTTAATTTTATTATATTAATAAATTAATTAGTCAGATGTTTCATAAACACAAAGTCATCCATCTTATTGAAATTGGTTGGAAAAAGAACCAATTGTAATCTTCTTCTTAGTCTTATAGTGTCTCAATTGCATTTTAATAAAATACTACTAGTTTCATTGATTTCATATTTATACCTTTATGATTCTTAGATTAAAACTATGTAAGTTGAATTTAATTGATTTTAAGAAAGAAAAAAAAGGCCTGTTAAAAAAATTAGCTTATTTCGAGTCTGTTTATTTTATTTTCCATTAAACGAACGGGCCACATGCTTAAATTTACATATTGAAAGCCTGTGGGACTTTGACCCATCACAACAAACCCTAAACTCTCAAAGTCAACATAGCTTCTTTTGCATCTCTTTCTCTCTTGATCCTAGCGATCTCTCTTGTCCTCCAAACTTCGTACTCCTCAGCTTCATTGATGTCGTCATCAGTTTCAACATCTTCGATACTTACTTCATCTAATAGCATCTTCTTCCAAATCTCTTCATCTTTCTTAACTTCCTCAACTACTATTTGCTTAGTCTCTATTTTTCTTATCTCAAGTTTCCTCTGTGCTACTTCCTCAAGAGCTTTTTCTTTAGCCTCAAGCTGCTTACGCTCTGCTATTGTAACTCTCTTAGCTCTTAGTACAAAATAAGGCTTGATCATGGTTATAACATCATGCATCTCATCTTCTTCTTCTGAATCATCAGTCTCGTAGTACTCGTCTTCATCATCTTGTAGCTCTTCTTCTTCTTCTTCTACTATAGCCTCCTCGTACGGTCTTTTAAGATTCTTTTCTCTAATTCTTCTTCTTCGTTCTTCATCTTTTTCCCCGTCTCTACTTTCTTGATTCCTCAATTCGTCTTCTTGATCTGTATATATAATCTCAGCCTGTCTTATTCTTCGATGATCGGCTCTAACTTCTTCACGGTTTTCACTTTTGGCCTGAGCTAAACGTCGTAGCCTTGGATCATCTTTCCAATCCAAAACAACAACCTTGTGGATTATAACATCTTCTTCTTCTTTATCTTCCTTGGCCCACACGGGAGCTTTTCCAGGCCAATATCTTTCCACTTTTGTCTGTCCAATTTTACCTCGTAGTTTTTCCCTTATAGCAATTATGGTACCACTCACTCCTGCAGTCACTGACATTTTTGTTACGAGAGAGGATTTATAGATTCGACGAAACTATGCGAAAGAAACCCTAGAAATCGTGGCGTGACAGAGGAGAAGAAGACGATCTATAAAATCAGGATTGAGTTGAATAGTTTGTTTCTGTTTTCTTTGAGACCCTTTTTTTCTTTTTTCTTTTATAGGATACAGATTTTAAAATCCAATAAGGATTTGGTATTTGTATATGGTAAATCTTTTCCTTTTATTTTCACACGCTATCTGAAAACTCACTAATATGCAGTTTTTTGAAAAAGGAAAATCCACCATAAAGTTATTATCTCAACAAAACTCCATAAAAATGAAATCAAATTCAGATTATTTGATGTCCTTGTGAAGAAGAAACTTGGCGACCAAGTAATCCACATGACTGCTGTTTTCACCCACAAGTAAATTTTCAGAGTTGAGAGTCAAGGAAAATAGAGGAATCTCTAGCTTTTCAAAGGCTTAATCAAGAGTTTATAGAACTGACTTGTGGGTAAGAAACAAAAGTCAAAACATGAGCAAGAAGAAGTCAAACCAACAAATTACAGTGGCTGGTTTGTTCTTTTCTATTTTTCTATACATTAGATTTAATAGTTCTGTAATAATCTTCAGTCATCCTCATCAATTACCATCTTCATTTTCCTTCTACTAAGTGGGCTTTGAGTGAGGGAGGCACCACCAGCTGCAGAATCATCACCTGAATCTGCTAACTCATCATCCTCCAGTTCATGATCTGATAAAAGATTTGGATCTTCTTCTGGAGATGAAGTAGAAGGAGCATTGTCGCTGATGTGAACATCTGTTTCGGACTCCCTATTTTCCCGAGTGATGTAGTTTTGGTCATCGTTGTCCTCTTCTTCACCAGTGGTTGGCACATGTGGACTAGTTTCATTCCTAGTTACAAAAAAGAGTGACTTTTATGAGACTTGCTCGTGAGATCAATCTCAGACGTTCGTTTTGATTCTGAGTTAAACCGGATCAGACAAAAAACAGTTGAGAGTTTTACCTTTCTGTGATGTCTTCAGAACCTCCTGTAGTAATCTCATTGCTTGATCTCGTGTGCTTCTCACTCTTCTGATTTTTCTTGCTCTTCCTGAAAAGTTTTCAAGTATCAATTTGCATCGTTCAAGACACCAAGTTTGATATGTGTTGGAGTTATTATAACATTTAGTTACCTATTCTTGAATGCTAGTAATGTTTCGTCATCGGATTCATCTGCTGAAGAATCATCATGGTCATCTTTCAGCATCATGCCAGCTTTAGACTTCTTACCACGAGGGAGAAGGAGACCAAGTTGCTTTAGTTTACGCGAAACTTGGGCAGTGGTATATGTATTTTCGGAGCCCAATTCATTGGCAATCAAATAACTACAGCGCTTTTGGTCCTTGAACCTGCACTTAGACAACAGTAGCAAAACAAGGAGTCAATAAAATTGTTGCACAGAAAGAGTTTATGCAGAGGAGACAAAATTTGACACTCACTTCTCATATAGTTCCTTAATGAGTGTTTCTTGTTCTTTGCTAAAGGAACTCACTCTCTTTCTGGTGTTTCTGTTTCAAAGGCAGTAGAGGAGAGTCATTAAAATCCAAAACTAAATGTGTTAAGTATGGAAATTTCATAAACTCTAAAAGACTCACGAAGGTTGGGCAGTTGATGTTGCATCCAGGTTATCTGGATCATCATTCTCATTCTTGCCTTCACTTGCTTTGATAGAGCTATCACCACGCCGAAGCCTTTTCCGTGTTTCTAAACCTAGCTGTTTGAGCTTGTTGGTTACTTGTGCAGCAGAAATTCCACCATCAGGATCCAAATTTTCGGCAATAAGCCGGCTGCAATTTTTATCATCTTTGTACCTGCAACAAATTCATTATAAGAAACCACTTGAACCAAACTGTAGCATACCATGGCTCATACGTAGCAATCTTAGTTTTACAATTTCCAATGCTCATAAAACCTAAACAATGGAGCAATGCTTATATTACTTAAATAATTATGATTTGTGTTCTTTCCTTCAGCAACTACTCTACGCATCAAACAAAACATACCTGTCATATAGGTCTTTAATTTTTATCTCCATATCACCATCAAGAACAAGTCTTCGTTTTCTTTTAGCTGGTCCTACAGAGTTATCTTCCACCATGTGATCATCCTCACTGCAGGATGCAAAAAAACCCAAGCGTTAGCGAATAAAAATGAACAGTATCTCCAGCTAAGAAGAACATAAAGTATAAACACAAATATCATAAAGGGGAGTTTCTCTTCTACAAAATGAAACCCTTTCTTACTTTTGAAATCCTTGATTATAAGAAATCTCGACATCAGCTTCATCATCACCCAGAGCATCTGCTATGCTTCTGCGAGCCCATCCATTTTCTGATGGTGGAGCATTTTCCTCAGTTCCCGAGACTTGATTTCCCATTTGTTTTCTTAGATGGCCAAGCTCATGTAACATATACTCAGCATTTATGTAATGGCATTCTTTGCGACTCTTCGAGAAGAGAATTTCTACAAAGAGAAGAGGCTGTGACTTCATTTTCTTCAACATATTTCTAACAAGATCTGTCAAGAAGGTAACTATGCTTTCATAGTCTTTGCAGGGGAGAGCTTTCTGCTCATCAAGGATCTTATGGAATATTATTACCAGTGACAGCTGCGAAATTAATCCAATAAAGTAGTAAGGAAGATGCAAAATAAAATAAAAATAAATGTATCAATCTAGATTCTTATTGAAAACACTAACCTGATACAACATCGGAGAGAGCTCCAAATCTTCTGTAATCCTCCGTAAAATGCTTATTATGTGGTGGTTCGTCTGTTTTGGGTTGCTTTTGTAAAACTTAAGCAACCAGCATAGGTTTTGAATGATGCTGTTGCTTGCGAAAGCAGAAATAAATGTGGAAACCTTAAAATCAACTTCATCTGTCGCACAGTGCTCTTCGTCATCAGAAGAATCGTCACTGCCGCAAGACAGATCATCGACCACATGATTTGACTTAGGGCTGTGCGTTTGTTGAGTTTCATCAGCTTCAATTCCTAGGTTGGCTGCCCCTGGATTATTGGGAGGTACATCCATTGGTCCATCTTCAGTTGAATTAACCAGCGGTATGCTTTTCTCGGTGCTAGCTTCGTTTGAAGGATCTGGATGATTTTCAGACATTTCATGCACTGTGGCCTCCTTCTCCTTGTTTTTCATGGATTTTTTCTTTCTTGCCTTCCTTGACTTTTTTGCAACCTGAGACATGAAACGGATATTTGGTTGACACATTGCACTAATAACCCTTAACACATGTTAAGCTTTGTATATCATCTAAGCAGAGTTTCATATCCAAGCAATTACATACCCTCAAAGTTCCACGCCCTTGAAGGTTTTCCATAAGGCCTACTATTGTATGGATGCTTTCCACCAGATCTCCAAGCTCACTGGAAAGAACAGGAAAAAAGTAATCACAAGGAAGTTAAATAATTGTCAAGCACAGTCATAAAGAAAAAACATTACAGTGAGCTTTCCATTCAAACATTCGACAAGTCAAACAAGAACATAGGCCTCTTGTCACGATGATGATGATATATTTACCACGATTCACTTATTGCAAGATACTGCATACCCTAAAGATTCTGGAATGAGAAGAAACAGAAGCAGAGGCCAACCTTTTAGGTTGCTTGTGCGTGTCAAAACTCCTCACCAGATTCAGTATGAACTGACACATCCCTTGATCCGTTTGGTCATAAAACAACTTATAAAGCAAGATGCGGACAGTAAAAGCTTCTCTAGAGTCTTCAGGTTGCAATCTAATTACCAGATCTAACAAGCAAAGCTGCATTGAAAAAACCACATTATGAGTATCGCTATCAATTGCTGAATAAAATGAAGAAGGAAATGAAAGTCATTTTTTCATTTCTCATTCTCATAAATCGCTGACACATACATATATCCAAGGAAGGCAGCAAGAGATTAAAAAGTGCATATTGCATACCATGGTTTTCATAAGAGAGCCTGCTGCAGATAGAAACTTAAAATCTTTAGTTTCTTTCAGACCATCAAATGCACAGCGCCATTTTGAAATGACAAGCGAAAACATTCTGTCATTAATTGTTGCTGCAATTGGCGCACAAATGTCACTCTTAGAAAAGTTTACTCCAGCATTCTGATTTGGATAGAGTCCAGAAGTTTCTTCCGTTCCTGTTGCTGGCTGTAAAAGAAAAAAAATAGCCAGACAACCATAAAATAACAGAGATTCAGCCTTGTAGAAACAAAGGAGAATTAAATGCATAGCAACTTAGAAAAAATGAAAGGGAGACAAAACCAAAGTAGCTCAATCACTTACACTAGAAGCCAAAGACTTGTGAAACTGAAAAGAGGTGATGGACTGAGCAACTTGGAAGAAAGTAACAATGTCACTATTTTGAATGGAGGGATGCTCCTTTTCGATATCTTCACATACTGACTGCATCAAAACTAAGAGATATGGTACAATGGCATCAGCATCAGGGTACTTAAAACCAAGTATAACCAAAAGTGGCTGTTCTATTGTGTCACATACCATTATATCCTCCTGACATAAATTGATTGATGAAATCATGCAGCAACTTCAAAACATTGTCATTTGTCACAGACATTGGTCCATTTTCCCAGACAATCTTTTCTGCTGCTCCACGACCTTGGTGAGGCTTTATTATTGTGCTCTCCGTAGTAGAAGGCATTCCCTTTAATACAGCTTTAGTGCCATCCTATCAAAAATCTCATTCAAATTGCGAACTTCTTAAATGACAAAACTTTAAAGCATCATTGCAAGAAACAATACCATGGTAACCCGGGTGAATGTCCCACCAAATTGTGAATGACGCTGATTCATCTTGTTCAGTCTTGCAAGCTTTTTTTTAACTTCTGCCTCCTCCATCAATGTCTTCAAACTGTCTATAGAAGCCTTTTTCCCTTGTTCCAACTGCGAAAACAAAATTTAACGGTCGACCTCAGAATCAATACCAAAATAAAAAAAAACTTGATTCAATCTCGGAAATAAAAATTGATCCAGCTGAGACATTGACCTTCTCAGGAGCCTTTGCAACGAGCTCCATATCTTGACCCAAAAGAATATAGTGATAAATTTCAAGCAGAAGTAAGTTATCATGTCTCAACAAACTATTAAAACCTTCAATAGTCTGAGTGATCACAAGCAATATGTCCATAACGTTTTCACGAGAGAGAAGTTCAAGAAACTGATCCCTTAGTGACAAAAAGTAACAAGTTGATTCACCAGCCTTTTGAAGCGGAGAAATATCATGAATAGCCAATAAATTCCTGAATAAAGTGAGTACAAGCTGAACCAATTTCCAATCTTCCTCATTGAATACATCTCTGAAAAAAGCATTAAAAGAAATCACAATAATAAAAAACTGAATCAAAATTCCCAAAAAATCATAATGGTTTTTGAGTTTTTGAACTTACAATTCTAAGTTCTCGAGTGGAGATTCAAGCAAAGACACAATCACTGGAACAATGTTACTGAAAGTAATTGCAGATTTCAAACCCCATAAATACTCAATCTGCTGAGGAATATCATCTGAAGATGGCTCTATAGGCATTGTGAGAAACACCAACACTTTAACTGAACAAAGCAAATCACAAAATCATCAGAAAAATAATAATTCAATGAGGATTCAACAGAGAAATTGAAATGAAAAAAAAAAGAGAAAACAACAGTACCTGAATTTAAAACTAAGTTATGATCATCTTGGTAATGTTCGATGATCGGAATCAAATCTTTTGAGACTATATTCCAAGCACAGACCTGTTTGAAAACTTCTCTGCTCTCAGGATCGTCGCGTCTCAGAAATCTCAATAAGTCTTTTAGATTATCGAGACAGTAATCACTTTTGGAATACCCAATTCTTCTTCTTTCTTCGTCTTCCTCGGGAACACCGAGATCGCTGCAGATTACTGATAATCCTTCCAAATCCATCTCTTTTTTCGTTGAGATTCTCTCCTCCACATCCATCTTCTTCCGTAGATTATACAATATACAAATCAAAACGATAAACAGAGATTATAACGAACGATAAACTTCGAATCGGAACAGATTACAAAAAAAAAAACTCAGCTTCTGTTGTATCACTCTAATCTCAGTGATTAGGGCTCTTGTGGCGCGTATAGTTTCAGACATTTTCCCGCCATTTCGCTACCCTCAAAAGTCAAAATGGAAAAACACCGAGATTTGGCCCATGGGTTTAACGGGCTTATTAATGGGCCAGAAATCGAGTTTATATGGGATCGTTTTGGATTCGTATGTGTAAAGTGTAAACTAACAAAGTTAAAGAACGAGCAAAGGCTTGGGCTTAATGGGCTCAAAAAGCGAATTTATACGTCGTCGTTTTGAGTTCGCATGTGTCCTTTTTTTAATTTTGTCTGAAAATTAATTAATATTCCAACTACTTATGATTTGTCACGTTTCGATACGAACTAAGCAATTCTTTTTCTTCTACTTCTTCTTCGTCTTCGTAAGTTCCGCCGAAAAAGAAAAAACCAAATCTTCTTCACTACTCTCTCTCGACCTGTCTCTCATTCCTCTGCCATTTCTTATCTCTCGAATTCGTTGATCCTTCTCTTCGGAAACGGAAATGGCTCAGGTGGTTGCTACAAGGTCGATTCAAGGCTCGTTGTTATGTCCCAACGGTGGATCTGTGTCTACAAGATCCGAGAAGATTTTGAAACCAGCGAGTTTTGCTGTGAAGGTTCTTGGAAACGAAGCGAAGAGGAATGGAAGAGTTTCTGTGAGAAGCAGAAGAGTGGTTGATACAACTGTGAGATCCGCTCGTGTTGAGACTGAAGTGATTCCAGTTTCTCCTGAGGATTTGCCTAACGTATGTGTGAGCTTATGTTTTATATTGAGAATCAATTTTTGAATGTGGCTGCATTTGTTTTCTCTGAGTTTGGAGTTGAGAAAGCATTTCAATTTGGATTTTAATCAGTAATTATCCATTTTTATTTGATGTTGAATGAGACAGCTTATATAGTCTATGGTTTAGGGTTTTAGTGAACAAGTTTTGATACGCTCATTCTGTAAAGTTTATCTTTTTATTAGTCAGATTTCTTATGTGCATTGATATTTTATGAGCTGGTTACAATTTCTGGTAAATTCATTTATATGTAAGACACGAGGTTTCAGTGTGGATAAAGTTTTAATTTTGTTCACTTGGTTGTGTTTCATGAACTGATTATATTCTTCCTTTTGTTTTTGTCTTCAATGTTGGATTAGAGAGAGGAGCAACTTGAGCGGTTATTGGAAATGCAGCAGTTTGGTGACACATCTGTAGGGGTGTGGTCGAAGCCGACAGTGAGGAGGAAGACGAAGATTGTTTGCACCGTTGGTCCTTCTACCAACACAAGAGAAATGATATGGAAATTGGCTGAAGCTGGGATGAATGTTGCTCGGATGAACATGTCTCATGGTGATCATGCTTCACATAAGAAGGTTATTGATTTGGTTAAAGAATACAATGCACAATCTAAAGACAACACCATTGCTATTATGCTTGACACCAAGGTTTGTTTTTGTTTCCCATTTATACGGAGTTTTTTTTTCTCTCTTACTTCCCTATATCTTCTTTTGATGATATTTTTCATTATGCATAGGGTCCAGAAGTTAGGAGTGGAGATTTACCCCAACCAATAATGTTAGACCCCGGTCAAGAGTTTACTTTTACTATCGAGAGAGGAGTCAGCACACCAAGTTGTGTCAGTGTTAACTATGATGACTTTGTCAATGACGTGGAAGCTGGTGACATGCTCCTTGTTGATGGTATGTAGATCTTAGTACTTGCTAGGGGGACATGCTTTTGCAAAAGATGCACTTACTTCAATTATCTCCAATTAATTGATGGCTCTATTCCTGTGTTTTAGGTGGTATGATGTCGTTTATGGTGAAGTCTAAGACTAAAGACTCTGTCAAATGTGAAGTTGTTGATGGTGGAGAACTTAAGTCAAGGAGACACTTGAATGTCCGAGGAAAAAGTGCAACATTACCTTCAATCACTGGTTCGAGTTTCCGTTGACCCTCTTATTTCACTTGTTGTTTTTGTAGATTTTAAGTCTGAATGATCTTTCTTTGATGCTTATTTGCTGTAATTTTTTTCCTTTTCTCAGAAAAGGATTGGGAGGATATTAAGTTTGGAGTGGAGAACAAAGTTGACTTTTATGCAGTTTCTTTTGTCAAAGATGCACAAGTGGTTCATGAATTGAAGAAATACCTTCAAGGTAAATACGCAGAAACGATCCTGTCCTAAGTGAATGCTTTACCTTTGGTTCTCCATTATTGTTCTGTTCATGATATCTTCGTTACGGATATTTGGCAGGTTGTGGTGCTGATATACACGTGATAGTAAAAATCGAGAGTGCAGACTCCATACCTAACTTGCACTCCATTATCACAGCATCTGATGGGGTAATCTTTTCCATCAACCCGCTCTATTTTGTTCTTCCCTTTCTTACATGCCTTGCTGTATTGCCAAAGAAAATATTTTTAGGATTGCAGTGACAATAAGTTTGGTGTTCCGAAAATATATATTTCTGAACGAAATGGTCCCATGTGCATGTGATTATCTAATGATATTTGCGTACTTCTTCTAGGCAATGGTTGCAAGAGGTGATCTTGGTGCAGAGCTTCCTATTGAAGAAGTCCCCATTCTTCAGGTTAGCGTTTGCTTCTCAGTTTAAGATAAACCAAAGAAATGAGTTTTGCAATTTGCAGAGCAATAGAACATGTGAAATATTCTTGTTAAACTGTGATTTTCTTTGATATGCAGGAGAAAATCATCAACCTATGCCGTAGCATGGGAAAAGCTGTTATTGTTGCGACTAACATGCTTGAGAGTATGATAGTTCATCCAACTCCAACCAGGGCAGAGGTCTCAGACATTGCCATCGCTGTTAGAGAAGGTGCTGATGCAGTGATGCTTTCAGGAGAAACTGCTCATGGAAAGTATGTTTCAGATTCTGTTCATGTAATCTACTGATTCTTTTCACTGAAGGTTTATATGCACGAATCTGAACTTTACTTGGTATCAGGTTCCCACTGAAAGCTGCTGGGGTGATGCACACAGTTGCATTGAGAACAGAAGCAACCATTACTAGCGGTGAAATGCCACCTAATCTTGGTCAAGCCTTTAAGGTAAGCCGTGCCTGATTTTTTTCTATCTAAACTCCGCACCACCGAGTATTGATGTAGAGTATAGTTAGTCTAAACTTTGGTATCTAATCGCATACTAACAAGAAAAATGTTTTATCTCTACAGAACCATATGAGTGAGATGTTTGCATACCATGCAACCATGATGTCAAACACACTTGGAACTTCAACTGTTGTCTTCACCAGAACTGGTTTCATGGCCATACTGCTAAGTCACTATCGTCCTTCCGGCACAATCTATGCCTTCACAAATGAGTGAATATTCCATGTTTATTTTTTTAGAACAATAACCGTGACAACTGTTTTGTTTTAGGACACTCACAGTAGATAATTTGCTTTGCAGGAAAAGAATACAGCAAAGATTAGCCTTGTATCAAGGTGTATGCCCCATATATATGCAGTTCACAGATGATGCAGAAGAAACTTTTGCTAATGCTTTGGCTACACTACTGGTAAATTCATTTCCCCCCTCAAAGGGTCTGTTAAAGGAAACACATTGTTAAAAAAATAGATGTAGCTTTCATTTGTGTTTTATTGGGCTAAAGAGTTGAGTTGGTAACTTTGGATAAAACAGAAACAAGGAATGGTGAAGAAGGGAGAGGAAATAGCGATTGTACAGAGCGGGACACAGCCAATCTGGCGATCTCAATCGACCCATAACATCCAAGTCCGCAAGGTTTAAAGCCTCTTTTAAGGCCTCCCGATATCAGTGTCTTTTTATTTATATGTAGAACCAGGTTTCCGGTTAGTTTTCGTTGCACGTTTCTTGTACTCTAAAACTTGCTTGTTTGCTGTATCCTCAGTTTGCTTTACTACGATTTTGTGTTTCTGCAGACATTATTGTTAGCTCATTAGTTGTTTGTGAGACAGATGTTAACTTAGATGAGTAATAAATGTGTTAGAACTCTCTAATACACACCTATATATTCTTATACTTGAGTAAAATGTTACTGTAAAAACTGAAGATACAACCAAATTCTCAGTATAAAGTCTTTAACTGGGTGACGAAGGCGGCGAGAATACACTAACAAATGTGCCTGCACATCAAATCTCTTCTTATATTTATGATATGCATATGCTCTCGGAAATACCACATTTTGTCTATGGAGTCACATTTGAGTCATCTTCATGATCAGATGCATTACATAAATAATTAAATATGATGGACTAGAGCTCTGCTCTTTGTAAAAAGGTTATTTTTCCTACCTTTGCAGTGGAGAACAAAGTTGACTTTTATTCAGTTCATTTGTCAAAGTTACACAAGTGGTTCATGAATTCAAGAATATACCTCCAAAGTGTCAAAAGTGAATGCTTTGCCTTTGATTCTTGTGTCCTGATAAGTTGATCTGACTTGACATCCCAAACACAAATAATGACCCTCAGGCTCAATTTTTTTTCAGAAATAGGAAACACAAACTGAAGCACTCATTCTTGTATATATGATTTTGTAATAAATACAACTAGAGTCTATCTACATATAGGGTTTAAATTACTAACTATAACAAAGAACATTTCATTTTCCATTTTTAGCTTCATTTCCTTGTAAGTGGGACTTCAATATAGTCTTTATTTCCAGCTCCGAGTCTGTAAACAGGGAGGGAGAGTTTACCTAAGAAGAATCATCCTGAAACAAAGCCTTTGGTACTGAACTACGAGGCAGAGTCTCACACTCGTGGTCATCTTTGTTACCAGTTCGTGTTCGTTTGGTCTCTGTTGTAGTCAGTGGTGTCTCACATACTCTGTCATATTCAACTGATCTTTGCTCCTTCTTCCTTTTGGCCATTCTCGGTTGCTTGTCCGCCTTGCCTTTATAGTTCTTCGCTTGTTTTGGTGCCCAAACTCTACAAAGATCAGGCATCCAACTTGTGAAACTCGAGAATCTTCTTGCCCTTTCCCTCCTTTCTTGAGCTTCTACCTCTTTCTTAGCTTCTGTGCACTCCTCACTGTTTTCCTGCTTACTCGTACCAGGAACATCTTTATTTCTTTGACTATGATGATGACTCTTGAGATTGCTATTGATATTTTCTCTCCCTGATTGACTACTGTCTTCATTGTTCATGAAACTATCTTCAAGATCCTCGTCAGTGAACATAAGCAGATCCATCTCTGTATATATTATATTGACAGCTTCTCCAAGAATATGATGATACCTGAGAAGGGGCAAGAGTCAATGCATTAGCATGATTACACATATAACCCAAACTATAATAAACTTTCTGAGAATGGCATTATATACCTGGCTTTTATAGTTTTGTCCACATACTTATCAAGGCTCCATTCACCAAAGAATCCACCATCTAACTTGCACTGAATTCCCTCAAGAAACATGCAAATCTCTTTTGCAAACTTCTGTGTCACAGATTCCTCACTTCCCAAACCTATCTCAGATCTTAGAATCTCCATTCGGAAAAGAATTTGCAGCTCGTATCTTATAGCTAATTAAAGAAAACAGATCAATAATGCCAAAATATTCAGATTAGATTTAATGATAAGAAAGCATTAGTAAATAATACCAGATCAAAGCATAAGAATAACTTGGCTAGGGTAACCAAACAGAAAATAAAAGGATACTCTCTAACAATGGTACTGGGCGCAGCTTCATCAGACTTCAACTCACTTGCCCTTGATGATGAATCTTTTTTCTTGAACTTGCCAACCAAGTTTTTTGGTTCTTTGAGTAACATCTTGGTTAGCTCATCAGTGACCAACAAGAGGGTACCACTCTCACAGCTATAGTCTTTTTCAGCTCTTTGAGAGGAGTAGAAGACACAGGATGTAACAAGGCGCTCGGCCAGAGCTGACAAGTCTATTTCCTCAGACTCAATCCCTTGCTTGATTTTACTTGGAAGACTAGCGAAGAAATTCTCTGATGACTCTGATGCATGAACAGATGCATCATGGTCCTGCTTTCCAGATATACGATTTCCACTCAAAGCAATGTCCTCCTCAGTTACAGGTAAAGAAGAGATAGCCTTTTCTGTATCTTCAGAAGAGTTGTTCTTTTTCTCAGTTGGATCTGCTTCCACATCCTCCAATGCATTGCAATTAGTAGCAGCAGATAAGCTGCAACCTCTGGGTTTACTAATCTGCTTCATCCAGCATTTCAGAAACTTAAATTTCTTTGATTTGCTAAACTTGGAAAAGTAAACATCTTCTAGATCTATTTGACCATAATCTTTCACTGATCTGCAGAACTCCTCCCAGCTAATGTCATTAAGCGAGTTCAGAATATTTTTTCTTGATTTTCTTTTATATTCGCTACAACTGACTTTCTTCATGCTATCTTCATGATCCACAGTTTGAGGAGAGACTCCATTGTCAAAAACACAGATTAAAGCTGAGGAAAAAGTGAAGGGCTTGAGAATTCCTGTCCGCAAACTACCATTGCTATTTGAAAGAGATACCAAAGCTGAGTAACCTTCCCTATAAAGATAACTTAATAAGATCTGCCAAATGGGTGATGATCTTTTCGCTACTTTCTCACCTGTCTCTTGTACTAATATCTGAAGAACCCGGTCAGCCCAAAACCCAGTCTCCTGCTCCTGATCTTGGTCAGATTCCTGAGAGGCTTCATGAACAACAAAAGTATCACAAGTATACTTCTCAAGTTCGATAAGATCATCACACATCCTCAAGGCTTTTATAGTAAGTTTGGTGATTCCATTAGAAAACTGTTCAACGAGAGAGTCCTGACTGGGTTGCTCACACCTCTTCCCACTAGAAATTTCAGTAGAAGAAAACTCAAGCTCACCGCACTTGCATTCCAAAGGCTTACCATTAATATCTGCAATCTCAAGACTGGTCTGAACAGTAAACTTATGGCTAGTAGATAGCTTTGGGCAAATACCAATTGCTGGATATATTAATCCAAAGGGAACGATCGAAGAACCAAACACAATTGAATCCGTAGAACAATGTCCCCAACCCAATTCTCTAATCCCACTATCGAAAAACCCAGACTTCAATCCCAATTCGCTTCTTTCATCTTCAGATTTCACATCAATCCAGCTTAATTGAATATCTCTATCATCAAATAACTCATTAACACATTCAAAAATCTCCCTTAACTTTGACTTAAACAAATCCAAATCCCTGAGACACTCATCACCAGTCTTAACATCAAGAAACTCAGAAACCCATTCCAAATCCCTAGAAATCGGGGAAAACATCACGACCAAATTCGACCTAACGATATCTAACTCACCACCCGTAAATCCAGGAATCATACCTATCTCCGGATCTCGAACCACAGGCTCCCAAGCGTAATCGTAAACGATCTGTCGCAAATTAGCAGAGACATTAACCCCACGAGGCAACGCCGCCGCCGCAGCAGCCGTGGCAGTAGATCGAAGTTCGCATCGTTTAACCGTATCGAGGGCACGTCTGAGAGAAACGAGTGTGGGGCTCGGGAGGTCAAATGAGAGTGAAGAAGATGAAATTGAGAGTTCAGAGAGCTTTGAGGAAGACAAGAGAGAATACAGAGAAGAAAAGAAGAATTTGAAAGAGAAGAGAGAAGTGGATAAAGGAGGAAACGTGAGAAGCTTCTCGGCGGCGGAGATTACGACGGCTAAGTATTGCTCCGAATTGGATTTGACCAGAAGAGGATTAAGATCTATCAAGAGCACGAAACGCTGCGTTTTGGAGTATAACAAATCTCCAGCCATTGAAATGAAACAGAGAGAAAGAGAGTGAGAGAGATTCGATTTTAGATTTGGGTTGAAGAAGAGAGGAGAGGAGGGAGTGGATCTTTTTGGCGGGAAAATATATATTGCTATGCCAATGAAGATTTATTGGGCCGTATTCTTCCAGATTATAAGCCCATTTATAATGGAAAGTGAAAAGCCCAAATTCAATTAAGTGACGTGGCAAAATTGAATAAGATAGAACAAGATTACGAAGATTTCATCTGCTTCAAAAAAAAAAATCCAGTTTTGTTTCAGATTCTTCTCGATCGATTCTGCCTGAATTTTCCCGGGAAAATCAGAATCTTTCTCGGAATATTTTTGATACCATGAACTGTATCTCTACATTCAAATTTATTCCTTCAAATGCTCTCTCTCCCAATCCACAATCATCAATCCCTGCAAAATTTCTTCACATTTTGAGCTCGAATTCCTCAATTTCTCCCAGATGTCGTAGTTTCGCTTCTTCTTCTTCTTCTTCCTCAATTCGAAGGAAAAACCTAACCCTAGCTTCGTCGAAATCGTCAGACGCAGAGGAGGTATCGGAAACGGAAGACGAATGGCTGAAGAAGCTGCCGGAGAAGAACAAGCCACTGTATTCGCACAGCTTACCTTGTATCGAAGCGTGGCTAAGAAAGTTAGGGTTTTACCAAAGCAAAGACGATAGAGCTGTTTGGTTGATTCAGAAACCTGATTGGCACGCCCAATTATCACTTGACGTCACAGATCTCTGCATAAGGTAATAAACAGATTACAATTTTAGTCTCACTGAGTTCGTCAAGTTCGATTTTTTAATCAAATTTTGTGTTTTTTTCGTCCTTCAATAGTATAGAAATGCCTTAAGAGCTCTGAGATGCTGTTGTTAGCAATGAAGATTAGTTTGTTTCAGCCTGACTAAGTAGATGTTACCGATATAACCATATTCGTGAATCCTAGTTAAGTATTTGTAATGTGGAAACTATATTGAGAATTAGAAGCTAATGTAATGTCTTTGCATCTCAATCCAACAGACCAAACAAGTAGAGAGATATTCTAATGACTCTAATAGATACATTGTCATGATGTCATTACTTTTGGAGTTTCTGTGTGTAATCTGCCAGTTTTTGGACTTAACTAGATTTGCTTGTAACGCAGGTATTTGAAAAGCGGGCCGGGAAATTTAGAAAGAGACATGGAGAGAAGGTTTAGCTATGCATTGAGCAGAGAAGATACTGAGAATGCCATACTTGGAGGACCTTGAAGAAGAAAGAGTTTTGTTGAATATCTTTGTTCTTAACTTTTACACTTGAGCTATTCTGGTAGTTTTCCATTATATGATGCATTTGCTTCTTTGATATTTTTCTTTTTTGAAAAATTTGATGATTCTTTATCAGTAGGTACTCCCATAAACTGAACTCTTCAAAACTTGAGATGTGAATGTGAAATATTTATGTGCATTTGGATACCAATGGTTATTATATGAAATTAGCCTAAACATTGTATTGGAATTGGATACGACCTTGAATCCGGTTTAAGAGTTGGACTAATCAAGGTATTTCAAGTTTGCAATCATTAAGAAACCAAACTGAAGTTGAAAAAAAAGAAAAGAAAATTATAACTGTCTTAACTTCTGTTTCAAAACTTGAACAATAACACACCGTATTTACATTAGTCAACTAAACTCAATGTAAGAAAATTTAACTCATCAGACGTAACACATGAGTTACATTTTGAGACAAAATTTAAGACTGATATGTTACTTTTCGATTTATCAAACAAAATCATGTTTCCTGATCCTATAAATGCTAAGTTTCTTGCTATATCTAAAGCCATCCAAGCATCTAAGCCTAAACCAAAACCAAACAAAAAAAGAAAAAAGAAAGATGGGAAGCAAAGCTTTTGTCTCAATCTTCTCAATGGTCACTCTTTGTGCTGCCATTTTTGTCACTCAAGGTGTAGCTCAAATGCAAAAGCAGCCAAATTTTCCAGGACTTTTCCCACCTGGCTTACCTGTTGATCTTATAAAATGTTGGTCTTCTCTCTTCAGTGTTGAAGGATGTGTGCTTGAAATCGCCAAATCAATTTTCTCTGGAAAATTCGAAAATGTTGAAGCCGCATGTTGCAAGGCGTTTTCAGCCTTAGATGCTAACTGTTGGCCTCAAATGTTTCCGTTGAATCCGTTCTTCCCTCCCCTCCTCAAGGATAGCTGCGCGCGCATTGTCCCAAACTCCCCTCCACACAACTAAAAAGCAAGAATGATTGTTCATCTACACTTTTAATTAGACTAGTCGTTAGTTTCAAATTCTAATAAGTTTTAATGTTAATTTTTGTTGGCAAAATGTGAACTCATATCTTCGGAGAGCTCTCTATATTGTATAAGTTGGTTTTAGCAAAATCCATTCAAAAAAATTTCCTCATTTACAAGTTGAGATTATGTAACTCTTAATGTGCCTTGGTCACAAATATATGAGCTGTATAATGTAACCAACCACAATCCACTAATATATAATGTAAATGAGTTTATTTTGGTTATTTCCGGTTTACTCGGTTCCGTTCTGTACCGAAATAGTAACGAACGTTTTAACGTTATCCACAGAAGGAAGCAGAGTATCGAAGAAAGAAGAAGAAGAAGGGTCATGGCGATGCTCTTTCGACCACCTCATACACAATGTAGAAGCTTCTCTCCTTTTGTCTTTAACCACATCTCCGGACAAATTTCACATTCTCGTATCTCCTTGAAAACCTCCTGCGTCGAAAACTGGGTTTCACGATTCCGGTCGAAATCTCTCAGTTTGGTGTTCTCTGGAGCTCTCGCGCTCAGTTTATCTCTATCGGGTACGTTTCTTTGTTCCTTCTCTCCCAACACTGTCCTTTGATTTTGTACAATAACAATGTCAATGTGTTGCTGAAAGATTCTTTAAATCACAAAAAAAAAGAGTTAGAAGCTTTGTTTGTTTACTCTGCAATCTCAAGCTTTATGACTGTAATTACTGATTCCATGGCATGTCAAAGTTCAGAGTTGTGAAATTTCGGGTTCATATTCAAGATTAGAGGACTTAAGTCTCTTGTTCCAAGTATGTGGTGGAAGTATGAACAATGCAGATGAAAATTTAGATTCCAATTGTCAATAACTTTGAATATTATTGCAGGTGTGGGATTTGCAGAGGCAAAAGTTGGGGTAAACAAACCAGAATTGCTTCCTAAAGAGTTCACTTCTGTCATAGATGTTGCTGGTTTCCTCTCTATTGGTCAGGTATGCCTCTATCAGCATCCATGTTTTGGGATTTGATTACAGCACTTTCTTCTTGTTTATGTCTGTTGGCTTATTCTCTGGATGTTATTGTATTCCTGATCTGAATGTTTTGGTTTTCTTAATGTTTCTGCTCTTTGAGAAATTACAGGAGAAAAGGATAGCTCAAGAAATAGCCGATCTTGAAAAAGATACAGGATTCAAGTTAAGAGTCTTGGCTCAAAACTATCCCGTTACACCCGGTATTGATATATATATATGCTTAGAAAGCAACATACTGTACCTGATCTCTATATAAGTTTACTTGATGACATTTCTATGTGTTTGAAACAGGACTAGCAATCAAAGATTTTTGGCAGGTGGATGATAGCACAATTGTATTTGTTGCTGACCCGACTTTTGGTAACATCCTAAACCCTCATTGTTTAGTTCTTCAAGTATCCATTGGGGAAACTGATCTCGAAAAGCGGATTTGAAACAGGGAACATATTGAATTTCAATGTTGGAGCTACTGTTGATTTAGACATACCTCGTAGTTTCTGGAGTCGATTGGCTGGGAAATACGGCAACATGTTTTATTGGAAAGAGAAGGTAAGAAGGAAGAAGAACACTCTTCTATCTCGACTAAAACCGATGATTGCTGCGTTTTCTTCTTTGACTTATGTCTTTACTATTAACTAAAATGTGTTGAAACTAGGGAGAAGATGCTTCCATTGAAGCTGCAGTGATGGCGATATCAAGTTGCTTACGAGAACCTGTTGGTCCAAATAACTGTGCAGAGATAAGATGAAGTATATGCCTGTAAAATAGTCTGTTTAAACACTGTATAGATTGGCATAAAGAAAAACATAATTGTAAACCTTCGTTGTACCTCTTCCTCCATATCTGCTTACATGACAATTTTCTTCTTTTTGATCTTCAAGGAAGCCCAAATTCGAGCTTCTGAGGCTGAACTTGATGATGGAAGTGGCCATTGTCTAGAAACAGAGTTTATGAATCTGCATTGTATTTTGTGTGTTGCTGATTCAAGTGAGAGTAAGAAAGATTGAAGTTGATATTTCTGTGTGCTTATAATATAGTTTGCAACTTAACACAAGCCATCGAGTTTGAATTTTCAAATAAAGCTTTTTTATTGAAATTGAATCGAAATGTGACAGAAGTAAATTTAAGACTTTTAAACTCTATAAATAGTTTCAATCGGTACAATCTCCTAAAACAAACAAAATATAAACTGGAATAAGGTTTTTCAAGTTTGTAATCATAAATAAATCTAACTGAAGTTAAAAAATGAGAGGGTTCGAAAAAGATTGTAACTTAACATCGTCTGTTTCAAAACTTGAACAATAACACACACCATTTACATTAGTCAACTCAACTTAATGTAAGATATTAATACATCAAATCTACACTTTTGACAAAATTTAAAACTGATCTGTTACTTTCCGATCAATCAATTAAAATCTTGTCACCTGATCCTATAAATTCCAAGTTTTTTCCTATATCCAAAAACCATCCAAACATCTAAACCTAGACCAAAACATAAAAAGGATTAACAAGAAACATGGAAAGCAAATCTTTTGTCTCAATCTTCTTAATGGTTTCTCTTTGTGCTGCCATTTTTGTCACTCAAAGTGTAGCTCAAATGCAAAAGCAGCCAACGTTTCCAGGACTTTTCCCACCTGGCTTACCTGTTGATCTTATAAAATGTTGGTCTTCTCTCTTCAGTGTTGAAGGATGTGTGCTTGAAATCGCCAAATCAATTTTCTCTGGTAAGTTCGAAAATGTTGAAGCCGCATGTTGCAAGGTGTTTTCGGCCTTAGATGCCAACTGCTGGCCTCAAATGTTTCCGTTGAATCCGTTCTTCCCTCCTCTCCTCAAGGATAACTGCGCTCGAATTGTCCCCAACTAGAAGCAAGAATAATTTTTTGTTCCTCTACACTTTTAATTAGACTAGTTGTTAGCTTCAAAGTCTAATCTTTAATGTTAAAATTTGTTGGCAAAATCTGAACTCATCATAGCTTTCGATAACTCCTTTCTCAATTTTCCCATGAAATAAATTTTAGCAAAATCCATTCAAAATTTTCCTTACTCATAAGTTGATTATATAACTCTTATCAATGTGTCTTGGTTCACAAATATATGAGCCTCTATCTCTCCTTCAAACCTTGGGAATGAACGTTTCGGTTCCACAAACTTGAGCGGTGATACTAAACATGGAGGCACTGTTGAAAAGGCGCGAAACTTGAGTGGTTTGATCATGTGCTTACTGTGATACCCGAACCCGCAAACACCTGGCCAACGTGTTGACTTCTCAAACCCGCCAAAACAATACTTCCTAACTAACCTGCAACAGAAAAAGAGAGGGGTGAGTAATCGGGGGATTACTCAGTGGGGCGAGCCTTAGGGCTCACGAATTCTCCATACACAAATATATCTAAACCATCACAAAGTCTAAACCTAAGACAAGCAGGCAGTCACGTGTCCACGACACACAAACATCAATCAATTCCGCGAGGACGCGGCCAGCTCTCATGCGTATCGGATCCCTAGTGCCCACGGCACGTCTTCCCGCACCACTCACTTGTACGTTAACGGATCCCTAGTGCCCACGGCACGTCTTCCCGCACCACTCACTCGTACGTTTACGGATCCCTAGTGCCCACGGCACGTCTTTCCGCACTTTCCTCGTACGTTTACGGATCCCTAGTGCCCACGGCACGTCTTCCCGCACTTTCCTCGTTCGTTTACGGATCCCTAGTGCCCACGGCACGTCTTCCCGCACTTTCCTCGTTGGCTCGTCAGCCAATCCTAGCTTACCCGCAATCCAGCGTCCATAAGCCAACACACAACTACAAGGATCTCTCCTCGCACATAACTTCGCGGTTTACTCGCATTTCCATTTCACAATCACTTATTTAATCACAAAATCATGTCTTTCACAGAAACCACACAACACGCATTGAAATTCCCGTATTAATTTTTAATCCTAAAATACTATAGTTCTTCCTTTATAAAAATATACTCGTATTTATTATAATATTACTACACGCATCAAACAAATACGGTTACTTATTTTATACGTAATCCGTAGGTATACTCGCCTTAACCTTAAACTAAGTAATTATCTAAATATATAAATATATAAAGAAAACACGAACTTGTCCTCACATTAGCAATTACGGTTGAAATCTCGGTCTAAGACTAGCAAAATGGAGGTCCGGCTCAACAACAATTCTCAACTGCATCGGATTAAATTAACCGATCAAAAATTAAATCCATAATTAATACCCATAATTAATCATGATTTAATTCCCTAATCCAACCCACTCCCTAGCCTTGGTTTATTTTAATCCTTGGTGTTTTCCCCATTCAGATTCATTATAATTGATTTACTAACTACACTACACCAACTCCACGAAATTAATATCACCACAATTTGTCAACTCCACTTACGTAACCACTTATACGCTTGGTTTATTCCAGCCGGTTATAATTGGTTCAAGTCCACTTAATTATTAATTGAATCCAACCAATCAACATCACCAACAAAGAAGATGACGGTACCTCTCTAAGCGTCTCTCGCCGACGGTGCTTGGAGGTGGTGGTGGTGATTCAACTGTGGCAAAATCTGCATCAACCCAAGCTCACGATTCAAGCCTCACAACTATCAATACAACCAGATCAGAGCTTAAGGGAAAGAAGGGGTTCACGATGTACCTCTCCGGTGAAGGTGGTTCAAGTGGCGGCTCGGTTTGGCTCAGCAGGTGACTCTGGTTGTCTGCAACAGTGCTCAGATCGGCGGCGGCGTTTGTTGGGTTCTCTAGGGTTTGTCTCGAATTTCGTGTCCCCCTTTTATACACTCTCCTAAAGTCCCTTGCGGGCTTTGGTTGGGCCTTGCCGATCGGATCCGGTCCGTTACAATTCTCCCCTACTACAGAGGAATTCGTCCTCGAATTTGAACCATCGCCTTGGTCCTTAAAAAGTTCGGGATAATCCGTCCTCATTTGTTTTTCTGATTCCCATGTCTCTTCTCTAATTCCGTCTCTTTCCCAACATACCTTTACTGACCGTTTCATTTTTCCTTGGATCTCCATTTCCCGTCGGTCTTGGATTTCCACTGGCTTACTCAATGCAGTTAAGTTCCGGTTTAAATCTGCTGGCGGATTGGGTAAAATCAATTCCGGTTCTCTTACCACTTTCCGCAATTGAGACACGTGAAAAACGTCGTGGAAGTTAGACAACTCCTGCGGTAATGCTAAACGGTACGCTACCGCACCAATCCTCTCTGTAATGGTTTATGGTCCCATATACCTCGGCTTAAGCTTTTTCAACTTTCGGTTTTTATCTGCCCCTCTGAATATTCTCATCTTTAAGTATACCTCTTCACCGACCACGAACTCCAGGTCCTTTCGACGTTTGTTTGCATAGCTCTTTTGTCTGTCATGAGCCTCCTTAAGCCTATCTCGAAGCAACTCCACCTGCTTTATAGTCTCCTTGACCATTTCAGGCTCTAGGTCCTTGCGCTCCCCTACTTCAGTCCAACAGAGCGGGGTACGACAGGGTCTACCATATAGGGCCTCATACGGTGGCATCCCTATGCTGGAGTGATAACTATTATTGTACGCAAATTCCACCAAAGGAAGGTACTTGAGCCAATTTCCTTCCCAGTCCAGTACACACGCCCTCAACATATCTTCTAACGTCTGAATTGTCCTCTCAGACTGACCGTCTGTCTGGGGGTGATACGATGTGCTAAGTCGTACCTTGGTGCCTAAGGCTCTCTGAAAGGCCTGCCAGAATATCGATGTAAACTTTGGATCCCGATCTGACACAATACTGACTGGTACTCCATGCCTCGAAACAATCTCATCCATATACGTCCGTGCTAAGACATCCACACCATCCGTTTTCTTGATGGCCAAGAAATGAGCAGTCTTGGTAAGTCGATCGACAATAACCCATATGGCATTCTTACCGCCAGTGGTTGTTGGTAGCCCAGTAACAAAGTCCATGGTTACCATATCCCATTTCCATTCCGGTAACGGCAAGGTCTGAAGTAAACCACTTGGGACTCGGTGATCCGCTTTCACTTGCTGACATGTCTGACACTTTGATACCCAAGCAGCCACGTCTCGTTTCATATTACCCCAGTTGTAATACCGTTTCAAGTCGTGATACATCTTAGTGGTTCCCGGGTGAACTGAAAACCGTGAGCTATGAGCTTGTGCTAATATCTCATCTCTCAGACCTTTATCATCTGGCACTCTAACTCGTCCCTTATACATGCACGTACCATTCTCCGCAGTGTGAAACCCCTCCACATTATTCTGTATCATCTTTTTCAATTCAACGTCAGTCTTTTGTGCCTCGCGGATCCTTAATAAGAGGTCAGCCTGA